>OY740795.1:43184124-43649124 GCA_963514005.1 Raja brachyura | reverse complement strand
GTTTTAACCTAATACTTAAAAACAAAGACATTTTGCAGCAATATGCATGCATTAAATTCCCTGAACAGTTCAGCTCATTCGGATTACCAAATCATATAGATCAGTAGTCATATATTTCGAGCTGAATCCATTGATCTTAGCAATGACAGTAGCCCAGTATGAAGAATAATTTCTTACCCCAGTTCACTATTTAGTCAGCTTTACTGAAAATCTACATGAATGGATGTTCAATGAGGAGATCACTGAACTTCACTGTGATCCTGTGGTCTTCCCTATCCGGCCAGTACTCACTGGAATGGGTCATATTTAATCAATAGCCACATCGGCAACAAACTAGAGCAGATCGACTGACAACAGCAGATCCATTCACTATTTAGGAGTTAATCGTTTTAACACAAGAGAGTGAGGTTAAAAATTGGATACAAGAATTACAGGAGGTCCGCATCAATAAGATTCCTCCCCCCAATAAAATTATTATTTATTTTGAAGCTTAAATCCAAAATAAGCTTTATGACCATTTGCAAACACAAGCTTCTGTTTGGACCTACAGAAATCTATATTTTTCATCTGAATCCTACTTAAGTTATTCCTTAAGGGCTATTCAAAATAAATGAAGTAGGATGAAATAGCACCAGGTGACAATGGGAGGTCATATCAAGCTTTTCATTTCAACTGAAATAATTTTTTTCTGAGGCACTGTATCCTATCACATATCTGCCCTCATGTTTTCACTGGGCTGTTCCCCAGAATGTGATCCTTCTAATGCTGAGAATTGGGTTGGCAGTCTTTTCCCAAGCCACCAGCAGAGTTGGACTAAGTTGGGTGCACAGGGCACAAGAGTTGGTTCTCCCTTCCCAATTTCCCCAAATATCAAATGCATGGAATACAATCAGTGGGTGCCCGGGGGAACGTGTCTGAGATCACAAGCGTGGATTGGGCCTGCCTGTCTGTACCATGTGATGTGCTGTATTTTTGCCTACTGAACATTATTCAGTTAACAGTGGAATCAGTCTGCATCACAACAATGCCGCAGCCATCCAATTTTGAGGGCACTACAATTAACACAGTTTAAACTACTTATGTATCTTCAAGATGCAACAGTACTTAAGGGGACCGCAAACGATCTTAAGTATGCTGGATTGCCACAGGTCCCTGAACTGAAAAGAGGTTTGAGGAATGTGAGGGGGAATCTAATCTAAGGAGCAACAGTTTCCGTTGCCACAGAGTGGTGGTTCCCAGTCCCACGATTGAATTGCTCTGACCAGATGTGTAATGGCACTTAAAGATCCTAATATTTGCAAAATACTTATTAATACTTATTAAATCAAACAAAGGAACAATGAATGTATTCTTGCTATCAGTTGCTCTATGCTAAATGTTGATTTTTACAAAGGATCAGTTATATGGTTGGAGAAGTTGACTATTGTTTGGTTTTGAATTTAATTGCAACAGAAATGTTTCATTCAAGAACATAAATTAATGATCTATCCTTCCTCCCCCCTGACGTCAGTCGGAACAAGGGTCTCGACCCAAAACGTCACCTATTCCTTCTCTCCAGAGATGCTGCCTGTCCTGATGAGTTACTCCAGCAAGTTGTGTCTATCTTGGATTTAAACCAGCATCTGCAGTTCCTTCATATGCATAAAACAAAGAAACTGATTTACTGAAATGAAAAAAAAACTTTATTCTTGATATGGGTATTTTGGCTTTTTCTCACTTTAAAAATAAGGTCTTTAAAAAAAAAATCATCCCCTCTGCCTTCATGATTCCACCTTCATCCTAACTGTACGTAATGTTCATATACAAAGGGCTCTTCATTTTCAGAGCAAGATTAAGAGACAGAATTGGTGCGAGAGAAAGAGTGAGAAAGTAAAATTTGTGCATGGCAAGGAGGTTGTTGTGTTGATGTGATTACTGGAATGAGTTTATGGAGTTTAGTTTGTTATTGTGTAAGAAGAAACAGGAATATTTTCAGCACATTAGGATATTTTTTTATAGGGAGTGCAAAGTGGTATTGAAATGTACTGTATTGGAATTAGTGCATAAAATAATTTTAAGGCAAAAGTGTGCTGAAGAGTGTGCATCTATGAGGAGGGTTGTTCACAAGAACTGTATCTGAAATGTAAAAGCGTTGAATGTTGGTGTGTGACAGTGTTTTCAGTAAGTTCAAGGGTGTGAAAAGAAGTATGCACAATGACTGTAAACATGTGAAAATTGAGTGCATAAGAAAATATCCCAGGAAGGGCCTGACATCATGGTGTTTAGAAGTTCTATATGTCATATGCAAAAGGTTTAAACAAATGTTTAAATCAAATAAACCCTTTGCCTTAGAAACAAGTGTTAAAAGGGGTTTAATTTCATTGGAGACTTGACAAGAGTTAGTTGGACAAAATAGTAAAGGGGCTGTCCCACTGTACAAGCTAATTCAAGAGCTCTCCCGAGTTTAAAAAAAAAATCAAACTCGTGGTAAGCACGTAGAATGTACTTAGCGGGTACTTCAGAACTCGGGACATCTCTTAGCAGCTCGTAATGCTAACGGCAGGTACTCGGGGAAACGCGGTAAGCTTGTAAAGACTTTTAAACATGTTGAAAAATGTCCACGAGAGCCTCGAGTAGACTTTTAAACATGTTGAAAAATGTCCACGAGAGCCCTAAGTACCTACGAACGGCTATTACTGTAATTCTCCGAGTTCGAATCAGGGGAAACTCGGGAGATCTCTTGAATTGGCTCGTACAGTGGGACAGCCTATTAAGACTAATTCTGCCATCTTTAACTCGTAGCAGGTCGCCAAAAAGCCGGCGTTCTGTTCTAAGTATGAACAATTACTAATCTTAGTACAGTAATATGACTTTTGACACAAAATATGTCAAACAATCATGTCCAACTCTGTTGCTGCCAGCTCCAACTAGAGTTTAATCGGTGTAGTGCCGATACATTTAACAATACTGGATGGTATTCAATTTTTCTGCATCTGACTGGCTGCTATAAGGAAAAAACACGGAGCTGAGGGAAAGGCCAAATTTAACACTGAACCAACATTTTCTTCTTTGCGTGCGTGCAGTGTGAATGTACCTGTGGTTGCACTAAGGTGAGTGGAAGGTAATATTCTCTGCCCATGGAAAAATCCCTGATAATGGTGGGAGGGAAAAAATATACGAAGATACAAATATACCAAAGTACGCTATTACCTGTGAGCACACCACAGTTTAATAACATCACCACAGTCCGTAAACTCACATCACCAGTCATCTGAACATTTAAACTTACTTCCAAAAACTAGAGGAACTTCTAACAAAATGTGCAAGCTGGAAAAATACCTTCACCAGCATAGCTTTCCAAATCATTCCTCTTCATCCTAAAGGGAATATTGGTTCCATCTTAGTACATGGCATCCATCCAAACAATGCCTGCCAATGGCTAACATAGTATGATAACACTATTGATGTCAACTGCGATTTGTAGAGCTTTGAGCAGAGAGGTCAAAGTGTACAAAATTTCAGAACTGAGGTCCATTTGAAATTTGCACCCGCACATTTGACTAAATCCTTCGTTAATCACATCAGCCTAACAGATTCTTTCAGCATTGAAATAGCAACATTCATTTGCTTTAAACCTGTGACTTTTAGTCTCATTTCAATAAAAACAAATCAAGTGTTATATTAATGAGCTCATAAAAGTGCAAATGCAAGGCTATTGAGGGAGTTCTGGACATATAAACAGAAACACTGACCTCTGGTAACTTGTTTATATAATTTCAACATCAAGATCAGTTCATCAATATTTATATAATATAATTTTAAAATATAGAAACACCAACGACAGAGGTAATTAGAAGGGACTGGGAACAAAAGTTATTGATAAAAATCCCGAATGACAGATGGGAAAAAAATCTATTATATGTACATAAATGTTCGATTAATGCAAGACATAGCCTAATTCAATTAAAAATGTTACACAGATTATATTACTCGAAAACCAGACTGAATAAAATATTTCCAAATGTTTCCCCCATTTGTGATAAATGTCTAACTCAAAATGCCACTATAGCACATTCCTTTGTCACTTGTACAAAACTGCATACATTTTGGAATTACATTTTTGGAACTTTTACAAATCTATTTAACACAAAATTGAACCCCAATACAGAACTGATTATCTTTGGATCAATGGAAGAGGGAAGTAAAATAACTACGTTCCAAGAAGCTCTTCTTAATTATGGTTTAATAACAGCAAAAAAACATACTCAAATTCTGGAAAAACGCAACCACGCCAATGTTCAAAATGGGGATTTCAAATATGTCGGAAACGCTACATCTTGAAGAAATAAGATTCCTCCGACTAGGCAAGGTAGACCAATTCTTAAAGACTTGGTCTCCTTATATCGACTTTTTACAAGCATATGGTGCAACATAACCTTAGAAATTAAATGGTTCAGAATCAGGTGACGGATGGGTAAAAATACGAAATAGGTAGATCTCTCCTTTTCGCTCTACTTTCTCTTTTTCTCTCAATCTTCTTAGCTTTTTATCTCTGCTCTCTATCTCTTCTGCTATCTGTTTCTACTCGCTTGTCTATCTATTTCGACACTCTTTATTTCCCTTTTTCTTTCACTGTTCTTTTATTATTAAATTAAAAACACAAAGTTGTACAAGAATGGTAATGCGTAAGTATGTATTAGGTACTTAGGTACCACACTACTGTACTTGCTTCTAACAAAAATTTAAAAATAAAATAAAATAAAATTAAAAATTAAAAAAAGGATCAGTTCATCATATTCATAATTCTACTGCAATATACACACACATACTTCTAAGAATTACTCGAAAGCAGTTTGTATTTTCCTATGGGAAGGCAAATGGAGTTTTAGATTGAAATGTTGTTAAGAAAGGCCAAGATGATGGAACTGACTCTAACATTTGGCCTCGGAAATAAAAACTCTACTGAAGGCAAACCTATATTTACCTCATGCTTATATAAATTAGATAGCATCAAGTGACAATACATACGTAACAGCAATTTAAATTTAAATCAAATGCGAGTGTGGACTAAGCAATGATTCGATCCAGATCTCTTCAACACAAGCAATTACAGAAGAGTTTTTTTTTCCCAGCAGCTTTAATTTCTTAAATTAATCTAAATTCTTAAAACATATTTTCAATGTTGATATCCCCTGCTTGCTGCAAAACAAGATAAGCCACTTCCATGAAAGCTGGTGACTGAAATACATAACTGCAATAACTGCTGCTAATGTGGTGGATATTTATGTAAGAGTTTAAACATGAAGTATTGTGCGAAGTTGACACAGACAAAGTTTATTTTTAGAGACCTCTTGCAGATAAAAATCGTGCTGCTCTGAGGATGTCTTTCTAACACCACTCATCTCGCAGGCTCAGCCTCATATCCTGTAAGAGGTGTCAAGTGCTAAGTGCTAGCAGCAATGCAGACCTTTCTCTGAAGCAACTAGCTAGGAGAGTAAAGGTCATCCTCTGGTAGAGCAAAACTTGTCAAACAGTGAAGTATTCCTTTTCCTGAATGGCACCGCTAAATATATGTAATGCATATAACAAAATTTAATCTGCAATTTCAATGAAATGGATGAAAACAATCTTTCTAATAAGTCCCAGAATGGAAAAACTAATATATACTGTTCTGCTATATAAATCTGTAAGAATCTACAGTTACAAGATAAACTATGCACAGTTTGTTTTTACACATGAAGTTCTTCATCAGACATAGCTATAAAAACATTCAAATTATTGTGATTTTCTTCTGTTACAGATATGTAACTTCACATTCCGATCCTCCTGCTTTAACACTGCGTGTTTCCTCCCTTGGGCTCCATTCTGGTACAATCTGTATTTTTCAACTCCCTTTCCATGGTTACTGCAATTTTAATTTCAGAAGCATACATTACCAAACTAAAGGCAGGCAAACAGAAGAGAAACCAATCTCTGAAAGCATCACAGGAGTGGACAAGTTACGGGAACAGCCATACTCCGGAGTCACCGGCAAAGGTAGCAATCAGCTGCAGCTGTTATGCGTGCAGAAGAGAAATTTGCAGCATGCTTTTAGCCCCACAACCATATTATAGATGAGGGATGTGCGGAGAGCACTAGTCCTGCATGTTGGAAGAAAGCTTTGTTGTTTACAACATGGGAATTTATCCAGACAGCACAAAAGCTAGATTAGCCGCGATCCAGTCATCGAGCCTTGCTATTTTTAAAAGAACAACACTGAATTAAAAAAAAAAAATCTGCAGATATATGGCACTTATATACAAACACACAAACACACAAACACACACACAAACGCACATATATATATATATATATATATATCCTTCTTATTGTCTTACAAATAGGTTTGCCATTATGGGAAAGGATCACTATTTAATTGAGAATCTCAGTTCTACTGTCACTGTAAGATTTTTAATTTCTTCCCTTTGCCATTTGCTTCCACAAGGCACAATTCGACTCTGATTACAAATGGCTTGCCAGGCTCAAACCTGCCCAGAGGACTAGCGTTCAAGGAAGCTGAAGCTCTATAAGTAGAGGGTGCAGTGCAATGCTATCGTTAACTGACCCATGACCAACAACACCTTGACCCCAGTGTTTCCAGTGCTTTGCCGTTTACCTCTGTGATTGTTGCCAACTGGGCCTCTTGCCCACTGGACCTGGTGTGCCTGCCACGCCACTGTCCCACAAAGTCATGGCAATGCTGAACTTTTACAGTGCCGTATTTGTGGCAGAGATGTAATGCTGAGGCCGCATTTGGAGTACTGTGAGCAAATTTGGGCCCCATATCTGAGGAATGATGTGCTGGCTCTGCAGAGGGTCCAAGATGATTCCAGGAATGGGCGGGTTAGCATTTGATGAGTGTTTGACAGCACTGGCCTCTACTCACTGGAGATTAGAAGGTTGAGGGGGGAGCTCATTGACACTTACAGAATAATGAAAGGCATAGATAGAGTGGATGTGGAAAGGATGTTTCCACTGGCTGGAGAGTCTAGGGCCAGAGGTCATAGCATCAGAATGAAAGGGCGTCTTTTTAGAAAGGATGTGAGGAAGAACCTCTTTAGTCGGAAGGTAGTGAATCTGTGGAATTATTTGCCATAGAGGGCTGTGGAGGCCAAGTCAGTGGATATTTGTAAGGCAGAGATAGACAAATTCTTGATTAGAACGGGTGTCAAGGGTTACAGGGCGAAGGCTAGAAAATGGGATTAGGAGGCAGAGATCAGCAGAGTAGACTCAAAAGGGCAAATGGCCTAATCCTACTCCTATAACTTGTGAACTTGTGACACCAGCTCCAGTTCCCAGGAGGCAGCGTGCACCTCTGCACTGGGAGCTGGTTGACCCCTCAAAAACTGTTAACGATGAAAACCCACTTCATGAACTAGCCAAATTTACCTTCAGTTCTGCTACTTTCCAGTCGCAACAGGGTCCATCACAAAAAAAAGGGAACAAACAAACTATGGCTGGTTATCAATGGACAGTGGGTTAGAGAAGACATCTAGAAAACCAAACTTCTTTATTATTGTCATGGTTGTTGTTTTTATCCTCCAAGGAGAAAGACGTGAAGACTAGAAAACTTGGGAATGTTCATGGGGGTGTCTTGGGAATAGACCGCATTAACATTTAAAAGTAAAGTGGATAGGTATATGGACGGGAAGGGAATGGAGGGGTATGGTCTGAGTGCAGGTAGATGGGACTAGGGGAAAATGAATGGTCGGCACGGACTGGGAGGGCCGAGAAGGCCTGTTTCCATGCTGTAATTGTTATATGGTTATATGGTTATAGTAGAGGAGGTGCTGGATGTCTTACAATATATGAAGGTAGATAAATCTCCAGGGCCACATCTAGTACAGCCAAGAACACTGTGAGAAGCCACAGAAGAGACTTTGGGAAGTTAGAGAAGAAACTGTAGGAGCTCTGGCTGAGATATATGTATCATCATTAGACATGGATGAGGTGCTGGAGGACCAGAGGATGGTTAATGGTGTGTCTTTATTTAAGAAAAGCTGAAAAGAAAACCTGGTAACTACAGACCAGGAAACCTAACAGCTGTGGTAGGTCAGCTATGACAGGAGATTCTGAGTGACAAGATATACATGTGTGTGGAAAGGCAGGTGCTGATTCAGGATGTTCAGCACGGCTCCATGTGTGTATGGGGGATCATGTCTCACAACTTCGAGTTTTTCAAAGAACTAACCAACAGGTCATTGAGGATAGGGTCTTGGACATAGTTTGTTACAGACTTCCACAAGCCTCTGCATGGAAGGTTGTTCAGAAAGGTTAGATCACACGAGATCCAGGGAGAGCTAACTAATTTGATACATGATTGGATTGACGGTGGAAACAGAAGGTGATGGTGGAAGGTTGTTTTTTGGACTGGAGGCCAATGACTAGTGGTGTGCCACGGGGTTCGGTGCTGGGCCTATTGTTTTTCCATCATCCCCATCACAGATGTGGATGGTAATGAACACAGCATGGCTAGTAAGTTGGAAGATGACAGTAAAAAAGATGACATCATTCACAGAGATGATGGATATCAACAATTATTATGGGATCTTGATCAGCTGAGTAATTAGGTCGAGGAATGGCAAATGCAGTTTAATTCATAGGCGAGAAGTATTTAATTTTGGGAAGTCAAACCAGGATAGGATCTTCACAGTGAATGGTGGGTCACTGGGGAGTGCTGTACAGCAAAGGGATTGAGGAGTACAAGTACTTAGTTACATGAAAAATAGAGTCACAGGTAAACAGTACAGGGCAGAAGGGTTTTGCACTTTGTCAGTCAGGGCATTGAACACTAAAGGGTCTGGACCCGAAACGTCACCCATTGCTTCTCTCCAGAGATGCTGCCTGTCCTACTGTGTTACTCCAGCATTTTGTGTCTATCTTAGATTTAAACCAGCATCTAATCTGCAGTTCTTTCCTACACATTGAACGTAGAAGTTGGGATATTGTGTTGCAGTTGTACACGACTTTGGCGATGTCACACTCGGAGTATTGTGTTCAGTTTTGGTCACCCTGGTCCAACAAGGATGTCATTAAGATATACAAGGATATTGTCGGGACTCGAGGGCCTGAACTATAGGGAGAGATTGTGTAACCTATGAACACGGGAGGCTGAGGGTTGATCTTACAATGGAGTATAAAATCATGAGGGACATTGATAAGGCTTTTTTCCCCCCATGACGGGGAATCAAGAACTAGGGAATGCAGATTAGAGGGGAAAGATTTAATAGAAAACTGAGGGTGGTACATGTATGAAACAAGCTGCTAGAGGAAGTAGTCAAAGCACAAATAATAACAACAGTTATAAGACATTTGGATAAGTACATCGATAAGAAAGGGATATGGGTGAAATGTGGGGGAAAAAACTAGTTGAAATGAGGCATCTTGGTCGGCTTGGACAAGTTGGGCCAAAAGGTTTCTGTCCGTGCTGTATAACTCTATGCACACAAAATGTGATCGAGGAAGATTCATCCGTGAAGCATTGGCATCAATACATTTTGGAGAATAAAGAGATATGTGTGTGTTTCAGTTAAAAAAGATCTGAACAGGTTTAAAAAAATAATGAAGGAGTGAAGATTGTTGAGAGAATAAAAATGGTGAACATGCAGCCCTCCATGCAAGGACCTTGTTGGAAGTTGCTACCCAGTGAAGGCAAATTAGCACATGTTTATTGAACAGAATGTCTTCGGTTCTAAAACGCAAAATAAGAAATAAAGCAGTGTGGTTTGCATATGTTAGTAAAATCAAACTTGGTGCAAATGAAATCAGTTCTACTCCTATAACTTGTGAAGTTGTGAACTTCACCATTCAATCATGGATGATCTATCTCTCCCTCCTAACCCCATTCTCCTGCATTCTTCCCATAATCCCTGACACCTGCACTAATCAAAAATACATCTATCTCCACCTTAAAAATATCCACTGACTTGGCCTCCATAGCCTTCTGTGACAAAGAATACCACAGATTCACCACCCACTGTCTAAATAAATTCCTCCTTATCTCCTTGCTAAAAGAACGTCCTTTAAGTCTGAGGCTATAATCACTAGTCCTAAACTCTGAAATGAAGGGCATGTCGGACAAGAAAAAAACAATGAGTTGGTAAATAGGTCTATATTATCTGTATGGAGTTGAGAGGAATAAGTTTTATTATAAACTGTGAGTGCACACTGCAAGGTAAATGCTCCGAGGATATTTCCCCTGATGGAGGTGTTTAGAACAAGGGAAGATAGTCTCAAATTGGGCAGTGGAGATGTTGAGGAATTTGTCCTTCTAGAGCTTGTGAATTTGTGGAATTCTCTACTCCAGACAGCAATGTAGGGCGAATCATTAAACATGGCCACAGGAGAGGTGGATGACAGTTAGCAATCTAGGTTTTTGGGATCGGGCAGGAAAGTAGAATTGAAGCCATAAATCTGTTCAGCTGTGACCTTTCTGAGCACCAGTGCTGATTCAAGGGACTGTATGCCCGCTCCTATTTCATACGTTCTACTCCAACTCAGAGCAACGAACACCTGAAGTTCATGGGGACTACAATTACATCAGCTGTGAATTTGAATATTCATGAGCTGAATTCAGGAAAAGGTAATAGATAGTCATTCAAACAATATTTTTTTGGTCGAAACTGGTTTCTTCTTTAAGACTTCTTTATGTCCAAAGAAGGGTCTCGACCCAAAACGTCACCCATTCCTTCTCTCCAGAGATGCTGCCTATCCCGTAGAGTTACTCCAACATTTTGGGTCTATCTTCAGTTTAAACCAGCATCTGTAGTTCCTTCCAACACATTTCATCTGCAAGGTTAGAAAGCTGGAGGATGCCATTCAGTCCCTCAATCATTCTCCACCACGCGTCAACTCTTCAAGATCGTGGCTGATCTTCTATCTCACACAGTGTCTTCTTGAACCTTCTCTAGATCCTTTTCTTTAATATTCATTAATTTACCAACCTCTGCGTTGAATTAAATCAATGAAAAAGCCTCCACAACCTTCTGCGGTAGAGAATTTCAAAGATTCACCGTCCTTTGGGCGATAAAATTTCTAATTTCATTTCAAATGTACATAAAATTAAATGGTTTATCTATGTAGTCTGAAAAGGTTATGATTTTGAATGGAAATATTAGACCAAAAGCCTGTATATCTGAATAGAGGACATAAAATCTGCTGCAAAGGAATAGAGGAAAATCAGCGTGTTCTTTGACTACTCCTGCAAAGAACAATTAGTAGATTAAACCATTTATTAATGTTAATAGTAGTTTTTCATGACCTTGCTGTGCATAGATCAGATGTCATCATTATCTACAAAATGGCCGAGTGCAATAAAATAATATCCTGGTCATTTCCCATTGGGCTGCAGAACGTTAAATGGGTTTTATGGTTGGCTTTACCTGAGAGTCTCCAATAGTGGTTCAGATAGGAGAGGATAGCTGTAAAAGTAATTGTATTCAGCCAGCATTCTTCCATTCCCTACAGTTTGGTTTTACCAGTGCAGGCGATATAGATTTCTCAGCACTTGAGCATACTGCAAAATCCCAGCACCAACATGATATATATGCTGAATGGCAATAGCAATTCACTGTTTCCGTATCTACACATTGTAAATGTACAGGTGTCTTTTAGCTTAACTTCGTTTAGTTTAAATTAGAGATACAGCGCGGAGACAGGAGCTTCGGCCCACCGAGTTCGCGCCGAGCAGCAATTCAACTAACACTATCCTACACACACTAGGGACAATTAACAATTAAGCCAAGCCAATTAGCCTCCAAACTTGTACGTCTTTGGAGTATGGGAAGATACCAGAGATCCCTGAGAAAACCCACGCAAGTCATGGGGAGAACGTACAAAATCTGTGGAGTTAAGCACCCGCAGTCAGGATTGAACTTGGGTTTCTGGCACTGTGAGGCAATGAAACAAGACAAGAGGTGGGGCAAGACAAAGCTGGGCAAGTAATAGATGAATACATGAAAGGGGGGTTTTAAAAGGTAGAAAAAGGCCAGAGATGAAAAGACAGATGAGAAAAGGATTGAAGAGTTGCAAATTGTGAAGCCAGAGGAAGGAATGTAGGGGGAAGGGGAGGGAGGGAGGGAGGTGCATATCCAGGTGAGGCACAGGGTAGAGAGGAGGATAAAATAAATGGGGGGTCAGGGAAGAATGGAGATGGGCCGCGTTTGTAGTTACCTGAAATCTGATAAATCAATGTTCATACCGTTGGGTTGCAAGCTACCCAAGCGGAATATGAGGTGCTGCTCCTCCAGTTTGCACGTGGCCTCACTCTGGCAATGGAGGATGCCCGGTTCAGAAAAGTCAGAAGAGAATGGGAAGAGGAGTTAAAATGGTTAGCAACCGGGTGATCCAGCAGGCCTTGGCGGACTAAGCACAAGTGTTCAGCAAAACAGTCGCTGAGTCTACGCTTGGTCTCGCCGATGTACAGGAGGCCACATCAGGAACAGCGGCTGCAGTAGATGAGGTTAGCAGAGATGCACCATAACCTCTGCCTCACCTGGAAAGATTACCGTAGTTCTGGATGGAGGTGAGGGAGGAGGTACAGGGACAGATAAGTATTGTATTCCACGGCATCTGAAAACTCAGTAAAATTGGGACAAATGTTTTTAATTTTTTTTAAAGCAATTGGACATCAAATCTAAGCAGAATCTAATAGATGCATATTGTGAGGAAAATGCCTTTGCACAATGAAGATGATGCTGCCTAGTCGGTAATGCAGAATCTCATGAGATTTAATTCTACATTTGTGATATTTAAAAATAAATGTTCAAATTTTGCAGGTGCACAATAAATCAAAAACACCACACACCAAGCATTACCCAAAAACACCAGCTTCGGAAAACTTGTAAAGCACATTTTCACTCAACCCAACTAGATTGCTTGTCACAACTGACATCCCTCGTCAAAAGTTATCCTTCACTGCTCATGGGCAACACAGAAGGTCAAAGACCAAATACAATGGTCCACCCTATCCCACTTTCTTCTTCAGACCCAGCATATATTGAACGTAAAGATGACAAGAGAGTACACGTTGGAACAGCTGCCAAATGAACAGAAGCTGTCCAGAGCTGGCGAGCCGAAGGAAAAAAAAACTAGCCCATCTATACGAACGTCAAGACCAGGGATCAGAGAGTGACAAGTTTAAAGTAGCAAGTGGAAAAACAAAAAAGCTTAACGCACAAGAATAAAATTACTGAAAAATCCACAAATCGCAACTGTTTCAGGGATCAAGACAGAAACCATAACACACTGTGCTACTTGGCTTGATTCAAATGATTCTCAGAGACCTTCATTTTCAGATAAATTAAATTGTGAAGAAACTAATCTTTCCGACTATGTTCTTTTATTTGCCTTTTAAAATTGTTCTTCACCCATGCTCCCCCCCCCTGTCCCTTTCTCCTGCACTCTCCCAGGGTCAGGGAATGATTATCTGGCAGTTCTGAGCGTCTGACTGCACATGGGGACTACTTGCCGCTCGGAAGGCTGACCTGTGAGCTTTATTTTCCCCTCAACTTGCCAACACTCTGGTTGTATTCATGAGCTGCAATCTAATTCAAGTGCACTTAAGTTCTTGCAAACAAGAAGCAGCCGAGAACACCACATCATGGAAGAGGCTCCTGTTGGGGACGGAGAGATGAGTAAATATCACTGCAGCAGCCGGCTTGATAGGGTAACCTGTCCACACATAAGCCGTCCCAATTAGCTAAAGAAAAATTCAGTTACTGCTCCCCGATGGCTTGCGGCACTATTGCCTAGCAGTGAATACCGGCAGAGGTTTAATGATGATTACCCCCTTCGACTGGATATAAGAACAATATTGTACTGAAGTAAAACAATGAAAGCCTGAGAGAGAGAGAGAGAGAGAGAGAGAGAGAGAGAGAGAAAAAAAAAGCAAAAACTCAAAAGAAAAAGGCTCGACACCAGCAGCTGTTTTGTTATGCAAAATTAGCTGAATCAAAGCTGTGAACTCAAAGCTAGAATTCAACCCCTCAAGATTCAGGAGTGCATTTATTATTGTGCTATTAAGCTTTCCCCCTACTGCAATACAATGGTGCCAATAACCGCAACAGAGTGCCACTATGCACAGACTATTTCTAAATTGTGCTCTAGGCTACACATTCTTCTGTACATACTGGTAAATTCAACAGTCTCTTTAACATCTGAGAACAAATTACCAACAAGTCATTTTTGCTCAATATCGCAAGCCAATGTGGCTCCCTGTTTCTCTCTATTACAAACATGTACAGTACCTTGCCCGAGAGTCATTTGGACGCTGATACAAGATTCATAATAGCTGTCAGAATCTCAGATTTTTTCCTTTTGTTTTATGAGGTCAGGCAATATTACATGCACTGAAATATTCCATTTCCCAGCTGAAACCCTTCTCATTTGAGCACGACAGTTTGAGGGAGTCATGATTTTGCAACCCAGCATGTGAAACACAGTGCAAGGGGGCAGGTGCCTAACCCCACATTCTCCTTCTGCTCCTGTCCACTGGCAACAGTAAATTAAACTGTCAAAAATGGAATTGTCCTGTCATCAACAAAGCTATAGCTTCACAAGTATTGCAACATCAGATGTATTTCTAATTCTGCATTTCTCTGCACCTGTAATTTCATCAGAAAGTCTTACTGGACCATGGTGAGGGCTGTCCAAGGGACGGGGGTACTGTGAATTGCTTCGAAGGCTTGACTTGGCATTTCGGAGACAGAAATTAATGAACAATGTTGGCAATTTATTATATAAGAGAAGTGTGCTGAGCGAGAGGTCTTGACCTGCCGCTCAGCTTTGATCCCCTCTAAAAGGGTAGAATTGCTAACTTGTACCTGACATTGAGCCTTGGTGGACCAGAAAAAAAATCCTAAACACTGACATTAAAATACGCACTAACATGCAAGACTGAATAATGCCTGGTGTAGTTAAAATATGAATAAACCTGCAGACTTTGAAAGGAAAAATAAACACCAATAGCGAAAATAAAAATTATCTGAATGTTTCATCATAGTCAGAATACTGAATATTCCTTTATTAATTCGCATTTAATGTCACTTTAAATTGCTGACATTATTTTCCTGCTGTATTAGGAAAAAAATGTGTGTAATTAGTCAGTATTAAGCCTCTGTTATTTATTCGAGTCAAATAAACAACACCACTTTAATTACCTGGGCTCTGCAATATTGATCTGAGCATCAAATTTTAATATGACTTTATTTCAGATTTCCATATGACTAGTATTCAAATTTGTTCCAGCAATAACAATTTTGCAGGCATAAATGACTTTTCATTCAAAGTATGTAAATTATTCCCCAACACTTGGGAATGCAAGACTTTCAGCGCTAGCAGCATGTTTATGTAGACCTCAGGGGCCTTGGTACTTCATGAGCTGCTCTCTAATATGGCAGAAAAGCCACCAATTACCAGAAGAGACAAAAGTCAACTAAGACAGGGAATCTCTTCCTCCCAAACCTTGTTCTCTCCCACTTCAGTACATGGTGTTAACGACATACAAATTTTGAGGGCATTAACTATAAACAGGAATTCAAAACAAGATAGACACACTGTCAGAATATGCCAATGTCAGCATCTTAAGTACCCCCATAATCCCAGGACACAAGTTTCGGCATTATTGTCTCAATTTAACTTGCATTAGTACCTAGCACCTTGATTACACTATTGGGGTGGTAATCTTCCTGCATATGCCATCATTACTTATGTCAAGCCACTTGAGCAGTTATGAATATTATTCTGTTTTACGAGAGAATAAATTAGTGTTACTCCCCTAGAGTTTTGGGTGCTTAACACTGAAGCAGTATGCAGCCTTGTGAAATCCCATAACAAATCCTTGTTTAGTGCCACATGTAGATAAGAGCTATGTTGCAACATTCTGGCATAATTGACTCATATCCTTCTTCATTTAAGGACAGCAGAAAATTTTGCACCTTTCTTCCTCATTAATCTGAATTAGTGCTGGTTTATCTAGAGAATCTACATCCTTTTAACATGCTAGGTCTGAAGTATTTGTATTTTAATATTACATATATTAGTGTCTTGTTCAAGAGAATTGTTGTCGTATATTAGAGGGTTGTGCATTGTTTGTTCAGTTTATATGATGGAACCTCCAATATGAATAGGGTAAATCTCTTGGGAGCCACAGAAACTCAAAAATGATGTACATATGAGTACATGGGCCCATGGAAACTGAATATAAATGACTATGCCCCAGCAAGTCATATCTGGGGTGGAATAGGCCAAATAAATAATTCTGACGTTAGGGGAAATAAAGAAGAATCTCAAGCCCTACATAAAAATCTTTTTTGTATGCAATGCAACAGAGTTATATTTTACTAAATTGTCTTTAAATAGGCCAGCATTCTTTATATGGGTAGTGAATGGTGAATAGCACTGTTTCAGAATGTCAGAAAAATATTCTTTGACGCATTGCAACAGCACTCAAATATCTGACTGTGGAATAGTCTGCAACATTACATAACATTCTACTGCACGTCCCAAATTGTGCCTTTATTAGCTTTATTTATTTATTTATTTTTTTCCCCACCACAAAAATAAACTGTTTTGTTACTAGCAATATTGCAAAACTAAGCGGAAGATGCAAGTGGAACGATACTTTGCTTTTGGGATAAGCATTCCTTGTTTGGTTTTATTAACACTCAAGACCTTCCAGTGCCTGCCTAAAATTTGCAAGTTGGCTGACCAGCTCATTTAAAACTATGTTGCGACAGGTCACGCCACATGCATATCGTGAGGCAAATGCCTTTGCACAATGAAGATGATGCTGCCTAGTCGGTAAACTGCGCCACTGGGGGAATTCACCCCTTTCATTAAAATAAACCGAGTAAACGGTGATCTCAACGACTCCTCCAACTGATGGCAACTTTGAAAAATGGATTTTGACAGTTGAATGAAACTTTCATGAATTGACCAGAAAAACGCCAGTGGAACCCCACAGACTGACCAGGAGACACAAATGTGAATTACGGCATGCCGAACCTCAAGCATGAGCTGCTGCTACAGCCCTCACGAGTCAAATCAAATTTGCTCTTCCAAAACCTTTCCTGAGCCCACTGACACACTTTCAGAATTATTTTTTTATTTTTCACAAATCATTAAAATCTTTTTTCTCTTCCAAGCATGGGTTATTTCAGAATTAAGTGCTAGGCTCTCTGGTGCTCTGGGAAATGTAAACTCCAATTTTTACTCCAAATTCACAATACACTCCAGTAGCTTGTGCTCTCCAAAGCCCTGAACAAACCCTTAAGATGATGAGCATCTTAGAGAGTGCTTTGGTAAATCATGCAAACAAGAGTGGGTAGGAGGACAAAGTCATCTCTTTTGCCATTCCACACAATGAGCAAATTGAATTGCAAACCACCCTGGTCCAAGAATAAGTACTACAGTTACAAAACGGGAAGGTGAGTCTTTCATCAAAGCTGTAGTGCTGAATGAACATTCGGAAGGTGTGGGGGGGGGGGGGGGGGGGGGTTAGTGGTGGTAATTGTACAGGCTGCTTGTCTTCCCCGTCTTAGAAAATCCTGCTTTATCACGACTGAAGATATCAGCATGAATTACTTCTAAATCAAAAGCTACTGCTAATCAGTTGGGGAACTAGTTTGCAAAATGAATGGCGAACATTCTACATTGGAATCATTTTAGAGAAGCAGCTTTTAGATTTGTGTAAATGCACATCACTAATAGTATTTCCCTAGTTGTGCAGAAAGAGATTAATTATTCCTTTAATGAACCATTTGAATAAATTTAAAATTACCATTTTTATTTTTTAATCCATTAGTGTTGGCATCCCCCCCCCACCCCCCCATCCCTCCCCCTCCACCATACACACTGTCTTTACAAGAAGCCCATACATCTGATATTCTTGCCAACAAAAGCATTTGAAATTAGTGATTTGCTTTCAGAAACTTTAATTACAATTTTAAAACACTATTTCTTCTGTTTAATAGATTCAAATTGTTTCAGTATTATCTTGGTTGCAAATAAAATGTACAGTATGTGACAATATTCCCAGGATTAATCACTCTTGAAATTATAATATGCTCTTGAAATACCAAATAAAAAGACAGCAATGTTGTTGATGTACTCAAAGCTTCTCGCTTTCTGGAGTTTGCTATTATTATGCATATCCAGGTAGGAAGTTAATTAACCCAAAGCTTAAGCTAATTATGATAGCAGAATGCTATCAACCAAAGCTTTCAGTCAGACAGCTGTCCAGAATTTCATTTGCTAATCATTTGTCTTTGGCTGAGCATATGGTACACTTTCATGCAATCAGACGAACAACAAACAGCTGAAAATCATTAACTAAAAACAATGTGCATGAAATCAGAAGCAATTTATATAGCCTGGTGTCAAACAGAAACCTAAATACTTCCTCCATAAAAATTTATCAGCTACTGCTCTTTCATATTTTCTCATTTGGAAAATTCAATTCTGTACACAAAAAAGACTGGGAATTCTGCTAAACAATGCAAGGTTTTTATCAAATCTGGTTAAGCAAGTTTTATATGATCATCTAATTTGTAAAGTTTAAAACTTCAATCTTCTGTGACAATCGTGCCTGGAATCACCTCACAGAATTAAGCTAAATAGGATTAAGTGAAAATGTAATTCCAAAAAGGTGAACATTTGGAAACCTACATCTGGTTAGATACAATGAAGGCTAAATGTAAATTATTTATATTGCCAGTAAACTCATGAAAATCTCACACATACCACTGCTTATTTCACAAAATTGGTTATTGTTTTGTGTTAAAGGTGCTAGTCTGTGCATTAAACTCAAACAAATCAGGCAGAATTTTATTAGGTAAGGCCAGGTCTTGACTTCTCAAATGATGTGACAGCTGCAATTGTAACTGGTCAAAGGATCACTAGAGCCTGATTAATTGTTGGTCAGAGGGGACTTCTATTGGTCACGGACCAATGAACTTCTGGGAATTTGCACCTCTGGATATATGAATCTGGAACAATACAGAACTATTTCTTATTTACCAGAAATTTACAGATGCTGTAATTCCATTTATACAGTAACATTCATGTATACCCTGGAAGAGGTGTTGGTCTGCATCAAATGGAGAAGTGGACAAAATCAAAAGAGTAAATGACAAGCACATTCATAATCCTCACATTACAGAAAGCAGAGAGGGTAAATTGTGAATACCTGCCAACCACTAACTGAATGCAATAATGAGAGTACTTGCCAAGGGCAGTATGCGGTACAAGTGCCCCCTTTAACCCTTTGTCATCACCTGGTTACCAGGCCACCTAAAAACAACATATGACCAGAATGAAAGAAACTTTGCTGTAGTTCTGTTCCCCCCCCCCCCCCCCCCCCAGTCAAGATTAAAAATTCCACTATGAGCAAGGCAGTATGTAAATTAACTGATTAACACCAAACTCAGCCACCAGAACAACAGCACATTGTATGGTCGATAAAATCTTGACAGGACAGAAATGGTAAAACTCATAACATTATGATTATTGCACATTCCTAGCTATCCGTGAAAAACGTTTGCTGGATCTCCACATTGAACTAACTGCAGCTGTGGTGATGATGCACCTAAATTGGTGATAAATAAGGAATGCCAGATTACCGACTTGGCAGCGAAGGCAAGGAAGTGTAAGAACCCCAGAGTACAATCACATACACTGAGAAATTCCAGTCAGCACACTGTGAGTAACTGGGATTCTCATGCAACCTGCATCACCAATGCATATGATGATGTCATTCCCAGGGCAGTTCTCCTTTTCAAGTATTGCAGGGACCTTGGGCCTGTCTGCCAAGAGGTACCTTCGATGGGTATTGCCGGGACAATATTAGTTTATAAATGTGAAATCAAACCACAAGACTGACAGGGTTAGTAAAATACCCAACTATTCCCATCCCTGTTCCCAGCACCAAGGGACACCTCACTTCCAACCTATACCTTACATCCCAGATCTATGCTTTCCCTTCAGCAAGCCTCCATTCAACTTCTCTGACCCACAATTGCAACATTTACTGTTCCTGATTCATCTATTATAATTTATCAACCATCTACTGTCCTCTAAACTTAGGCAAATCAAACTTATCAACCATACACAAAAAAACTGATTAAACCCCCAAATGGGGTTGCCTAATCGCAGATCTCTAACAGAAGATCGATTAATCCTCTGACCCCAAAATAAAAAGCATAGGACCCCTCCGCAACATAAACTAATCCTCTGATCCAAGTCCAGTAATTGTGTAATCGCCCTCCCTCAACAGATGCCCAATCCTCTGCACCCGCAAAATAAGACTACCCAGTCCCACTTCCTTAATAGAATTTAAATACCCAATTCCTTCCAAGCCCAAGGCATACAGAAAACAACTGCCTGAACTCCTCCCAACCTAGGGTGAACACACTTCCACTCTCCCACAACAAAAGAGAACCCTTCTGATTCTGCCCAAAATGACTGGTTGAACATCTGACCCAAAAGAACACCGTCCAATCTTTGCCTTCTCCTAGAAGAATGTCCAATATCCACCTCCCCCAGGTAGCCAACTCAATAGCCTCCTCAACAAAACACCACAAAATCCTCCCTTTCTCAGCAGATCATCCAATATTTTCTCCCAATAGGAAGACGTTGTCTGTCCTGCCCTCCCCCCTTCAATAATCTACTCTGAATCCCACCCACAATCTAACAGCATAATCGCCGAAAGTGGTTGCCCAACCTCATCACCAGAAAACTACCAAATCCCCTCTTCCCAACAGAATTTGTATGATCTATAACCAGACTGATTCCTGGGATGGCATGACTTTCATATGAAGAAAGACTGGATAGGCTCGGCTTGTACTCGCTAGAATTTAGAAGATTGAGGGGGGATCTTATAGAAACTTACAAAATTCTTAAGGGGTTGTACAGGCTAGATGCAGGAAGATTGTTCCCGATGTTGTGGAAGTTCAGAACAAGGGGTCACAGTTTAAGGATAAGGGGGAAGTCTTTTAGGACCGAGATGAGGAAAAACATTTTTCACACAGAGAGTGGTGAATCTGTGGAATTCTCTGCCACAGAAGGTAGTTGAGGCCAGTTTATTGGCTATATTTAAGAGGGAGTTAGATGTGGCCCTTGTGGCTAAAGGAATCAGGGGGTATGGAAAGAAGGCAGGTACGGGATACTGAGTTGGATGATCAGCCATGATCATATTGAATGGCGGTGCAGGCTCAAAGGGACGAATCGCCTGCTCCTGCACCTATTTTCTATGTTTCTATGTTTCCACTTCTCCAAAGACTCCTTAACTTCACCCTCTCTACTAGCAAATGACCGTGCAACACCACAATTCCCCGGTGAACAAATAAAAATACAATACTTTGTGAAGAGACCTGCATAAAGAAGATTTAAATATACATTTCGACTTTTTTATATAATAATTAACAATGGTGGAAGTGTTAAAGAAAATAGGATTTGCTTCTAGAGAAGCAGCAAACAACATTCCTGTGTAAGATGGCAGAACAGTGATTTTAGAACATTAAGAACTTAACTTGAATTGTGAGCTTACTGACATATTTTGCACACACTTAGTGCTCTGTATCTCAGTGATTGAAAAGCGGAACTAAGGCTGATGTGTATTATCAATTCCACGCTAGGAACCATTATCCACATCATATTGGTACCACCAGTAAAATATCCATTTAGTTTCTTCTGCTAGCATCTTTCTAAGGAGTACCACCTTCGCAAATTATAGTTCAGCAAATCATTTTCCACTTCTTCTGAAGAAATGTTGAAATGAAATTCATCTGCATTATTTTTTTGACTTAAGTGACTGAAAAGCATTTTACTCCTGAAATGAAACATGTCAACTTCCATTTTCAGGTCTTTGTGGATCAATCCAGGAATTTGATTGGGCACTTCAAGTCATCGTTGCACCCTTCATTCAATTCCTACAATTCCTGCATGTGAAATTGGCACTGTTCTTGTGAAATGTTCCTTTGTGAGTGCTGTTAAAGAACTGCCTTCATTTTTTCCTCATTCCTAAGACACCCAATTCTTCCCAAAGCAACACTGAATAGAAACTCTGTCACTTACCTGTACTAACTCTTTACCCTTCAATTCACTCCCTCACCACCAATTGGCAGAAAATTGCCCCAAACAGCCGAAGGTACAGACCCATTCCCTCTCAGCTGTCTATACCTGTCTCACCAACTATCGAGCTCGTCTCAACCCCCAATATCTTTCAAGGGAACTCCAGAGTTTCTGCCTCAGTGGTTCCCTTTGGCTCTGACCTCTTTTCCCTCACCTTTGCACAACACTCGCCACAGGCTATCATTCATTGCTTGCATTCAATACTCAGATTGATAAATGCTGAATATTAAGGGCGGCATGATTTGCCAGAGCCCGGGTTCGATCCTGACTACAGGCACTGTCTGTATGGAATTTGTATGTTCTCCCCATGACCCACTTGGGTTTTCTCCGATTGCTCTGGTTTTCTCTCACATTCCAAAGACGTATTGGTTTTCGGCAAATTAACTTGGAAAATAATAACTTATCTCCAGTGTGTGTAGGATAGTGTTGGTGCACAGGGAATCGCTGATTGGCACGGACTCGGTGGGCCGAAGGGCCTGTTTCCTCACTACATCTCTAAACTAACCTAAACTAAATTAAATAAATCAAGACATTTGCAGATACAATGTGATATGATAAAACGTTATTTATCCCGGGAGGGAAATTGGTCTGCCAACAGTCACAACACACAAGGTACACAAAAAAGTTGAAATTAAAATTAAATTAAGTGAAATTTAAAAAAAAGAGAGAAAGACAAGCAACTGTTGACCGGCTGCTGTGTGCACAGCGCCATCCCCAGAACAAAGGAACAAACAAACAAAATCTCACTTATCTCCTGGGCAGAGGATTTTAAAGTAGAATGCCCCCCTCCCCCCATCCAGCTCCCCCACTGTTCTTCATGGCGGTCCCCCCATGCCGGGTCCCCAATATCTTCCCCACCTCCCCTTACGGCCATCGACCACTCAACGTGGGTCGATCGCGAGGCCCCACCGCTGCCGCCGCCGAGGCTCTTTCAGACCAGGCAAGCCTCGCCACTTGGTTTCACCGCAGACCCCTGGAAGGCCTGTGGGGCGAGTCGGGCCAGTGGCATGTTCCGGTCGGCGGCACGATTGTCCGGCGGGTGTATCGGGCCAGCGAGGCTCCCTGGGACACTCCCGCTACGCGCTTGGCTCCCCAGGATAAAGCAGGCTATGTCAGGAGGAAAATCACTATGAACCCGTTGATTGCCAGAGCAGCCTCAAATATCTAATCATACTCCCATTTCTCATGTTTAATGTCCCATCCACAAAAGGCAATGCCGATAGTGCAGCACTCCTTCAGTACAACACCGAGTGTTTGCATAAGTTTTTATGTTCCCTCTGAAACTCAGTGCCCTTGAACTCAGAGGTGACGGGCCCGTGAACAGAGCACCAACTGATATTCATAAATGTCTTCAGGTAAACTTAAAAATCACTTTTGAGTATTTTGTTCACAAAGAACGGCCCCACTGACACAAGACAAATTGTTGTCATTATTTATCAGGGATTTAAGAACTTAGAACAACACAAAAAAAACAGGCCCTTTGGTCCACAGTGTCTGTGCCGAACATGATGCCAAAGTCATTCGTTATCTATCTTCACATAATCCACATCCATCCATTCCTTTGTTATGACTTTAACACTGTTCCTAAAATTGTTCCACAATTCATTATAATGGCAGACTAATATTTTTTAAGATTATTTTGATTTTTTTAATGTAAACGCTACTTCCATGTTTGAAATCTCAATTCATGTTAACTTTTGTTTTTAAAGAGGTAGTAAAATCCATGTCACCTAAGAAAACTGGTTGAAATATGAACAAATGGCTCCTCTTAACATGGTACTCTCTTAAGCATTTCAGTTCAGTTTAGATTAGAGATACAGTGCGGACACAGGCCCTTCGGCCAGCGATTACCGCACATTAACACTATCCTACACACACTAGGGACAATATACACATACACCAAGTCAAATAACCTACTGCATACCTGTACGTCTAGGAGTCTGGGTAGAAACCGAAAATCTCGGAGAAAACCCGCGCAGGTCACGTACAAATTCCGTATACACAGCACCTGTAGTCGGGACCGAACCTGGGTCTCCGGAGCTGCAAGCACTGTAAGGCAGCAACTCTACCGCTGCATCACCATGCCTATTTGAAGGTCTAATAAATGCCACCATCGTATCTATCTCAACCACCACCCCTGGCCTACCAGCCCTATCAGGTATTCACCACCCTCTGCGTAAAAAAATTGTCCTGTATATCTCATTCAAATTTTGCCCCTATCACCTTAAAGCTATGGCCTCGAGGATTTGTTTTTTTTTCCGTTCTGGGAAAAAAGTCCTGACTGCTTACACTGTATACACCTCTCTAATTCTACATTCTTCAATCAGGTCTCCATACAATCTCCGGCGCTCGAGAGAAAACAATCCATGTTTGTCCATTCCCTCCCTGTCCAGTCCAATACCCCCTAATCCAGGCATCATTCTGGTAAACCTCGAAACAAGGAATTGCAGATGTTGGTTTACAAAATAAGTGCTGGAATAACTCAGTGGATCAGGCAACATCTCTGGAGAACATGGATACGTGATGTTTCAGGTCAAAGACCCATCTTCAGACATATTGCGGGAGGGGAAAAGAAGGATGGGGCGTGGGGGAAGAAGGGAGAGGTTGGAGGGAGGGTTTGCAGTTACCTAAAGTTGGAGAATTCAATGTTCAGATCGATGGTTTCCAAGCAACCCCAGTGTAATATGAGATGCTGTTCCTGCAGCTTGCCCGTGTCCTCACTCTGGCAATGGAGGAGGCTCAGGACAGAAGTCATATTGGAATTTTTTTTGTTTAGTTTAGAGATAAAGCGCGGAAACAGGCCCTTCAGCCCACCAGGTCCGCACCGACCAGCGATCCCCGCACATTAACACTATCCTACACCCACGAGGGACAATTTTTACATTTACCAAGCCACCTAACCTACAAACCTGTACGTCTCTGTAGTGTGGGAGGAAACCAAAGATCTCGGAGAAAACCCACACAGGTCACAGGGAGAACGTACAAAATCCATACAGACAGTAGTCGGGATCGAACCCGGGTCTCCGGCGTTGCATTTGTTGTCATGCAGCAGCACTACCTTTGAGCCACCATGACCACCTTTCTGGTCATCCTCTTTTGCACCCTTTCCAAAGTCTCCACATGCTTCCCTTAATAAGGTGACTAGAACTGCATGCAATATTCCAGATGTGGCTTAACCAAACTAAAGACGCATCAAGACTTCCTGACTCCCATACTTAAGATACATACTTAAATAAAAATACGTGACTTGAAGACCAGAAGTCAAGGAGATAGGAGAGGGTTGGCTGTAACATCATGTTACTATGATGTTCTTAAGCCCCTGTCCCACAATGACCACATTGGATTCACCTCCCAGCCATCTCGATCATCTCCCCAATAACGAACGCCCACACTCATCTCTCCAACAGATTATCATCTTTTCAAACAACTTCACTGCCAATTCTCTCCCTCACAACGTCCCCTCATCCTGTCCATACTTGGCCTCCCTACTATCGCTGAGATCCATTACTCTTTCTCCAATATTTCCCCAAACTGGAATGCCCAACTAAATATCCTTCCCCGTCCACCACTCAGATGCATCAGCCCCACGTGTTTCTCCATCACCTCTACTCTCCGCAATGGTAGGAAAACATTGAGGATAAACTGGTGTGTATTTGCTTATCTGAAGCCTATTCCATGTTGCTTACCACACAGGATCCTATTTGCAAAATGATAGTGTCTTGCAACAGGCACACCCCTCGGTGCTGCTATGCTAAGTATTTCTGTGACTGAGAATTTTTCAGCTTTCACATTTGTTTGAAAAAAAAGACCATATCAATCCTCAAATCTGATCTTTGATGCTGCTTCATAATTTTCCTATCTCTCACAGATCTGCTCCAATTAATAGAGTACTCCCAGATAAGAACATTGTTTGACCTATACACCATCCCCACAATGACTCTCATCTGATTTTCATTTTGCATTGTGTCTATAACCTTTGCTAATTTTCTGCAGCGAATCATCCAAGCCCTCGTGGGTTTCCTCACAGAGATGCCATCAACAGCTTTAATGTGGAGACTGAGGATCAGAAGGTGCAGACCTGCCTATGACATAGAGCAAATTACCCAACTACGATGGAACAATAAAACAAGGAGGATTAAAAAGTTAGAATCAGCATCTTAATTTAGATCTCTGCAGAACAGTGAGAGTCAGAAGAGGGGAGTTAACAAAGAATAGGCTCTCTGAGTCTTTGATCACAAGGGGATTTGGATTAGTTGGAAACCGTGAAAGGCGAAGAAAGAAATTTAAAGTCAACCATAATATTTAGTCTTACTGCATTCACAGTTCAATGTCTCTTCAATCTCTTTAGCTTTCCTGCTGCCTACAACACATCAACCACTTAATTTTCTTAATTTCCATGTTCCTGACCTCGTGTTTATATTCCTGCCTGTGATCATTTTGTTCCCAAATCTTGTATGGTTTCTCACCCATCCTGTAAATTCCTTTCTAGATATCTCTGTAATCCATTATTAATCTGTTAATATTTATTATCAATATGTTAATGGATCCACTTCTACATTGATGTCAATACTATTTTACACTACCATCATCTATTACAAGCTGGTGCTGAATCATCAATGTTACATTACTATAATGTTATAACGTTAGCCTATGAGTTACTGCGTGAGATTTTGTCCTGGATCAGATGAAACTTTCTACAGCACAAAACTTGCCAGCATCTTTATGCCTTTAATTTTAACTCCATCAACCTAGCTAGTTCTTGACACATTGTCCAACTAAGGAACTGCTTTGCCATCCAACCACCTTTTCTGTTGACATCCTGAAGCTCATGTTGGCCCTCACCCACATTGTACGCTTCTATCACAATCTTCAATAACCTTCGTGGTCACTTGCTGGCACTGAGCCCTCTGGTAATAACTTTGACGATCTGTTCAACGTTGACCTTTCTGTCTCAGTATGTCCGCCACAGTAGCCTTTACCACCAAGAAAAGCTTCACAACCATGTCTCTCCTTCCAGTCCAACACTGCCAAAAACGGTCATCCATCACTTTGTGGATTAATTTCTCTCATGTTTTCTGCACCTGTCTTATCACTGTCTTTCACAGTTTCCAGCTAATCCAAATCCTCTCCCAAACAATGATTCAGAGGAACCATTCCACTGTCAGCCATTCCCTACTGGCTCTCAGCACCACACAGATGTGATTTTCAAACGATTCTTTTCTGCCCTTGTGATTTTTTTTTGCCTATGCTATCTGAGTGATTTGCTTCAGCCACACATCCAAACCCGATACCTTGTGTTCCTCTCAAACCCGATACCTTGTGTTCCACTCCTTCTCCTGCACTCAACTGACCACTAATATCAAAGAATGATCTAAAAGATAACATTTCTCCTGCAATAGCCCACTAAAGCTTGCTTCAAGACATTGCCTTCAACATTTTTGTTTAAAAAAAAAGCACGTAATAACTAGGCCTTTGGTTCCCGACTTCATTGTGTTTGTGTAAAATAAGGAGGAATGCAGCACTGGTGTGCTGAAGCAAACCTGTCATATTTAGTTAGGAAATATGGATGATATCAATGTGAGAAGTGCACATTTGCCAAGATGAATGAAAAGCACAAGTTTAGTTTTTCATGCTGGATTTTCCACTTGTGCTCTCATGAGACCATTTATTTTGCTTCCATTCATTAAAATAGCTGCAAACGAATGCGTGGCTCCAGTACCTAACACCAGATTAGTAACAATGTAATTTAATTTGAGGTTCGCCAGACAATTTTCTTGGGATAGGCTCATGAGATTAGTCCTCATTCTATTTCTCTTGATAATCTTGCCAAAAAATACCTTGTTTAATGCTTTTTCTTTAAAATCGTAGACTGTCTATATCTCACAATGTGCTAAGAATGCCTGGGTAAAAGAAGTATCCCCGTTTTAATATACCATATAATTCATAACACATTTTTTAAATGGTATGAATTTTGCTGCATCTAGCAATGCAGGGAGAGTAATGAGATATTGCTGATTGGTAATAGAAAAACACGAAATAATAAAAGCATTTATAAAGTCACTAAAAGGTACCTCACCAAACACAAATGCTTTAATTCACCTGGGCACTATAAATTAAAATGCACAATGGTGTGTACTAAGCAGAAGAAATCAACATTACCAGCAGCTTGCATTATTTCTTCCACTTACAGCCTTTTACATTTAGGCAAAAGGTTAATTTACAAATAATTTCACCTGAATCGTATGCACAAAAGTAATATTTGTGGAGTGGTTATAGTTGACTTACATGATTGATACCAATTTTGTTCCATAATATCTGCAGCAAATAAAAAAAAGTGTAATATAAAAAACATAACATGTGACAAGGTCTTCTAAAACATTTCTATTTAGGACCTCACAAGCTAAATTGCTTTCACTGGCCCTTCCACCTCTCAGCATGGTTGACAGACAAATTGATCTGAACATTGGAAAATAATATGCTTGCAAAATTTCTGTGGGTGAGATTTCAGTCTTTTGAATTTTTCATAGAAGAACAAAATGAAAGATTGCTTCTTTGATTTTTCTTCCATTAAGCCTTCCCGTCTTATGTACTACAGGAATGAACAATACTTCATACAGCAGCAATACATTGTAAACAAATGTAGAACATTTTTCACTCAAAACCGAGCCTTGTGAGGTAAAGAGGTTAGATCACAGGCATCTTTGCCCTACAGATTATGTTGTTCAATTGTAATGAATTCATACATTTGAAGTTGCCTTAGGGGCTCTCATTAGACTTGGGGGTGCTTATTACAGGGTATATTGCATGTATCACTTAAGAGCAAGAGGAGTGGATGATTTGATTAGAAATGTTGACAGTTGAGGTGTGTAAAGAATATGTCATTCATGCACATTTCCTTTACTTTAATAACAGGATCTATCACTCAAAGATGCTTTTAACCATTTAAAGTCAGAGCATTACAAGTAGAACAGATAACTTTGTAAGTCACTAAGCTAGCTGAGAATCCTCTGCCAAACCAATATTAGGCTGGCTGCACAATTAATGCATTGTCCACAACATGTGTCCACAGAAACTGGAATTTACAAATGGCACCGATGAAATGTCCTTTGGTCACTTTTTGGTTCGATTCCCTTGTAAACTAAAAATCTCTTCCTCCCCCACCCAAAATTATCCATTGTAGTCTTCTGAGTTTTCAGACAAGATCAGCACAGTTGTTCACTATTACTTTGCGTTTTGTAATAATTGATTAGAGAAATAAATCAGTTTAAAGTATTTACATGTATCGATATTTAATACCACTGAATTATCTTCATGCATTTCTGCGTTATTTGTTATATACTAGCAGAAGGCATGCATTTGTTTTCATTATTTTAGCCTGTGCAAAAAGATACATTTTATTGGGTATTTCTAAATATTTTCCTGCAAGGATAAAAATTATGCTGCACTTACAGAAACCTTTTGGTAATATTTTCCTTTAAACAATCACATGATACTCTGTACTACCTTTGTAACTCCTCTGTAAGTGACACCAGCAACCTTCTGAGTAGGATTGACAAATACAAAAAACATCCTCCACAATTTGGCTTCCACATCTCTGAATTGGTGTTTCAATGACAGATGTTTGTTGCGGCAAAAACCTCTGTCAGAACAAAATTAGGTGATCTATCATTTTAAGATATGGTCTTCATATACTGTTTACTCGAAGATATCACTTGCCTCCAGCCAATTTTGACCAAGAACATTCTGTGATATGGAAGCGATATGTATATCATCATCATTTTTGATAAATGCAGCTTCTGAACACAGAATTACATACATTGCTACAGTATTAAAGCTGGAACTTGCAGGCCACTAAATCTATCCATACATTTTTTCTCCTTTCTTGTTTTTAATATTTGGTTCATTTTATTTTGTTTACTACTTTTCAAAATTATCCTTGCCATATTTATTTACCTCAGTGGAGTAAGTTTTTTTTTCCAATTGTGAAACCTTGATGTAAATACCATTTATCTAAATCAACTAAAATATTTGTGCATAAAAAAAACCTGCTTAAACTTTTTTTTTCTGCTAATATACTTATTTAAACCTGACGCAAAGGAGTACATTAAATTACATTTTTCTCTCTATATATATTATGTAAATTAAAAGACATTTAATCCTCTAAGGAGCCCAAATGAAAACTCCAAAAGGTTCCTGGAACACACAAAACTAATCAGGTTTGCAACAATTCCTTTAGGTTGCCCTGTTTTTTTGCTCTTCTTGGTACAGTATGCTTTGTCCAACAAAACATCATCGTACCATGGCTTCTGATGCCTACAGGTTATAGTTTATGATATGTTACACGATATTACAAGGTGCAAGCTATCGTGAATAATATACAAAATGTTCGTTTCCCAATGGCGTTATAATGAGGTCAAAATGCACTTTTTGAAAAAAAAAATCCAAATCTTGCACATTAGGAGAAAAATCAAAGCTAATGGGGTCCAAAGGGACACCACAACCTTATGAAGGTTAATGTGGACATCTCTGTGGTGAGTTAAAGTCCCAATTATCCGACTACCCCTTATAAACAGTTCTTTCAAATCAATGCTAAAAAATTATTGCAGGCACTTTAAAATATCAGTCATCAATACTAAATCAATGTTATTAGACATGAAATAAAAGTAGCTGGTAAATGCATCAAATAATACTGATAATTTAAATAATTAGCTTGGATAATACAACAAAGAATGCATAATTCAGCTGAAATGATAAAAAGAGATGGACACTCAAATTAATTCCTAGTCATTATAATGCAGTTAACGGAAAGAAATGTCTCAAATGACAAGAAATATGTTTTATTTTTGATAATTTTTATTTAAAATGACACCATAAAATGGCAACAGCTACGTGGAATTCCTACAATGTACCATAATGTTATCATTAGATTATACAGGACCAAAATGTGTGTCTAATTAACTGCCCCAATTAAATGAATATTCCAATTAAATGTGGCCCCTTTAGATCACGTTTATCACAGAACGATAGCTGTAATAACATTACATGATATGTATCAAATTTTAAATATATTTTCTTACCCAAATCCCACCTGCAATGTTTTTCCATGGGAACCCAAGCTGGTCAAACAGCCATTTGTCTTAATACTATCCAGACATGACTTTGTACAAAGCCTCAGAACAACACAGAGCTGTGGTTAATGTGAAATGTTGTCTTATCATTTATTTTCGCTACATTTCTCACTCGGTGCCTTTCCACTTGATGACGTTGAATTAGATTGGCAGCCAAACAAGTAAAGGGAGAAATATCGATCACATTGTTGTTAAAACATTTTTTTAAAAGGTTACAATATTTATATTTGCATATCGTAGCTTGCTTTTTCATCCAGAAATATTCTTAAACTACATTTTAACAATGATTTATTTGACTGAGAAACAACAATGAGAGACTATGGCAGCCATTTTACACAAAGCAAACACCTATGGAGTAAAATGTAATCACTTCAATTTGGTTTGAAGTTATGAATCTATCTTTGATGCGCTTTGTTAAGGGAAGAATGCGGGCCAGCATACTTTCCTTTGGAAAGCTCCATGGAATCTTTGCTAGCCAGCTGAACCATTGCAAACATTAGGGATCCCCGTTGAAATTGATTTCATATTTAGTAAAGCAAGATAAATCCACAGAAAAAAAGAACCTTAAAAATATGGTCAAGGCTGCCTTGGCCATTATTTTTGTCACCTGCCCTCTCCTTTCCAGCAAATTGAAAAACTGTCTTATTTTCCTTATGGGACATTTCGATTACATCTAAACAGCCTGCACTAGGTGGCAGTCCATCCTACAAATCACTAATTCTAGGTGTGAAGTAGTCATCCTTAGTTATTTATACCTTACAATGCTTTTGGCTTAAACAAATCCTTCAGTTAATAACACAGGGCAGGCACAGGCAAAGAAGATTCAACCCTGCAAGACAGGTGCATCAAGACATATTGTTCTTGCATTGGCTTTACTCCATAATATTGGTTGGGTAGGAGCAGGTGAAATCTTCAGGGAGTAACATTTAGAAAGTATTTCTTTCTAACAGTCTAATCTTCCACAATGCTGATGATATGAAAATTCTAGCCAATATCTTTGAGAATGTCTTTATCTTTACCAGTGACCAAATGGATTAGACACACTTACTGTATATGTTTGGGGCTTAATGGGCCTTGCTTACAGAACTCACTCTGACAGTAATTACACCGTTTTTTTCTAAAACAGAATCCTCTTCACAGTTTCCTCTTCCTTGCCCACTGTATCTCTCCAGAATTAAACAACATTATGTCATATTACACTTAAAGAAACACTACATTTGCTCTTTGTTTTTGTTTTTGGACAGCAAAAATGGTCATGACCTCAACAGAGTTGAAACCAGCGTATTCACAAATTATTTGACCCTTTAAGCTCATAATCATTGCTAAAGCTTCATAGCTCTAGCCTGATTCTATGTGGAGAAGTTGTAATCCATCAAATGCTTTCATGACAGACTTTTTCCAGCAGCTGAACTAGAATGAACGCTTTTAAGACATGTAAATAATAGAATCAATCAGTGTGCGGATAGAGATTAAGTGCTGTATGACTGGAGACACCAACTTCCATTGATCTGTGGGGTGGATTCCAAACCTTCTCACAGTCTAACAGATTAGTATTCAGATTTTCATTGCACAGGCGTGGTTTCATTGTAAATTAAAAGGAGTTTACACTCTTGAGTCACATGTTAAGTGAGTTCAGATACTGACATATTTTCAATATAAACAATCATTCATGCAATTTTCTTTTCTCACTTTGCAACTGGCTTCTTCCACTGTGTACATAGATGCCACCAAAAGATTGTGTGGCACCAGTGAAATTAAGAAATAGGTCTATTTTTATAACTTCAAATATTTCAGAGAATATTGTTTTGGTAATTCAAGTACTTGAGGAAATAAAATATCATGATTATAGCACAGGGACCTGTGGGTCTTGCAAATAATACTTATAGTAGCGTATAAGACAAGACTAGATGGGCTGGGGTTATTTTCTTTGGAACAGAGGAAGTTGAGATGAGGAACTGAGATGTATAAAATTACGATGGGCACAGATGAACTAAAAATAAACCATCTCCATTCACTGACGGGCCAAAAATCAGGGGACACAGATAAAATGTAATTGGTGAAAGGATCAGAGGAATGATGAGGAAAAGTATTTTTCATCCATACAATGGTAGTGATCTGGAATTCAATGCCTGAAAGAACAATGGAAGCAAAATCACTCATCATGTGTATCAGTGGTTTGGACGTTTACTTCAAGAGCCATATCAGCAGGGCCATGGACCTTTTGTAGAAAGATGGGTTTATACTGGAGACCTTTTCCAGAATAGATACAACAGGCTGAGTACCCTCCCTATGTGTCAAAATTGTTTCAATGATTTTGTCCTTTGAGCATCAAAGAGAAATATCTTTATCAGTGATGTGGAGCTAATGTGTTTGTATACAATGTTTTTATATCATCATGGGCAGTGTCATTTCAACATCTCAACAATTATTTAGCAGGGTAAAAGCACATCAGAGACACAAAGATAAATCTCAGAATGTTTAACTTCCAAGTCCAGCTCTTAGGCTAGAAATAGTGTTTTCTCGTGAAAACTGAAATTAAAGGCAATCGTTCCATGGCAAAATCTAACGTTTAAGTAAACGTTTTGATTTTGGCTTGGATTTTTGGATTACATAATGTCCTAAGCACAGTCAGTAACTACAAATTCATCATAGTACAACTTTTAACTACAAAAATTACACATCAAGGTGAAAATTTCAGCTATTTCAGAAAATAAATCATTGTGGTAATATACTGGCTTGTATATATATTTTTTAAAAGGAAAGTTTATGCTAAAAAAAACTGAAATCATAAAATTTATGAACTTGCTGGCTATTGAAAGGTGTGATTAGATAATATCTGGATATTAATGCATTTCCTTATTTAAATATATAAAGCTGTGTAACTAGATAGTAATTCACCATAACACTATTTTACATGTAAAATATACAAAGATGAAACAAAAAATAAAAATCTGATGTATTTATATTAAACGACAATTTATAAATATATTTATATTTATATTGATATATATGTAAATGATATATTAAAATTGTCATTCAGCTTTATATCCCTCTTTATCATGATATATACATAATGTTAATATAATATATATTATATTACATAAATGTTAATGTTAAATTATATAAATTATATAAATTTATATTATATTATAGTTAAATTATATAAATTAAATTATATAAATTATGTTAAAGAGGGATATAAAGCTGAATGACACACACACACACACATATATATATATATATATCTTTTTATAAAAAGATATATATATATATGTGTGTATTTTTTTCTTGCCTTGTGTATATATATATTTATATATATTTATATATATACACAAGGCAAGAAAAACATTGGCCCTATATTTTAGAGTGCTGATCAGTGTTTGATCACTTTATTCTGGTCAAAATAATCTTATTAAATGCAATGCAGTTTAAACAATTGCTTGTAGCCAGCATGTATTCGTTGGTCAAGGAATTCTATGTTGACAATTTCAGGATGATTAATGAAAGCACCTTTTTCTCAGAATGTCAGACACTGCCTTTTTAACAACTGACCTTTCATAGGATACTAGTGAACTCATAATTCCACTTCTGCACAGTTTCTTATTAGTAGAGTTAAAATTAATACTTATGGGAATGGTGGTTAATCCTCCACACTGTAAATCTTCCACTCCTTCAAGCTTCCACAAAGAGCAAAAGCTCCAATCTTAACTGGGGCACTTTCTTTTAATAGTCTTATTTTAAAAACTAAAACAACAGATTATTTCATCAAAGAAACAATCTGTAATATCCTGAATTAAATATAGTTCGATTATAACGCACTGCAATATTACTCTCAATTAGGGAAAGTATCCCTGTTATTAAGCAATGCAATCTATCACAGTAGGGGTTACGAGATTATATAACATACATATATTTCTGCAATTTCGATATGTATATAATTTTGTAAAATTCTTGAAAATGCACTAAATCGCATTTGTAATTTCCAACAAGGCACTTCCTTTGTCATTACCAGTTTTCTGCACATAACACAGCAGGTACAAGTTAGTGCTTTGAGGTTGCAGATGGCATTTTCTGGACGGGATTTTTTTGCACAATTCTATGAAATTAATATCTGAATTATTTCTGAGTGGATTGTGCCATTTTGTCGGTGATATACAATGCATTCATAAAGTATTCAGACCCCTTCACTTTTTCCACATTTTGTGATGTTACAGCCTCATTTTAAAATGGATTAAATTATCTTTTTTTAATCATCAATCCACGCACAGTACCCCAGAATGAAGAAGCAAAAACAGGGTTTTAGAGATTTTTGCAAAGTAATTAAAAATAAATAACTGAAATATCACGTTTACATAAATATTCAGACCCTTTGCTATCTTCTTCTTGCATATGGCGTGCACAGCCTAAAGTTGTTGGTCAACTTGTTCTATTTGATCTTGTTTGTGCACGTTGGGTTGATTACATTAGTCAAAACAGGGTGGACCACGTGAAGGTTGCAATCTCCCACCACAACTCTTTGCTATGACACTCAAAATTGAGCTGAGGTTCATCCTGTTTCCACTGATTATCCTTAAGATGTTTCTACAACTTGATTGGAGTCGTCCACCAGTGGTAAATTAAATTGATTGGATGTCAGAGCAAAAAACCAAGCCATGAAGACGAAGGAATTGTCGGTAGCCCTCCGAGACATAGATTAGGTGAAGGGTACAAAACCATTTCTGCAGCATTGCAGGTCCCGAAGAGCACAGTGGCCTCCATGATTCTTGAATGGAAGAACTTTGGAACCATCAGGACTCTTCATAGAGCTGGCCGCCCAGCCAAACAGCTATTGGGGGAAAAAGGCCTTAGTCAGGGAGGTGACCAAGAACCCGATGGTCACTCTGACAGACCACCAGAGTTCCTCCGTGGAGGTGCGGGAACCTTTCGGAAGGACAACTATATCTCCACCAATCAGGCTTTTACGTTAGAGTGGCGGGACGGAAGCCACTTCTCAGTAAAAGGCACATGACAGCCCGCTTGGAGTTTGCCAAAAGGGTTGTTTTCTCTGGTGCTCTGGCCTAATGAAACCAAGATTGAATTCTTTGGCCTGAATGCCAAGCATCACATCTGGAGGAAACCAGGCACCGCTCATCACCTGGCCAATACCATACCTATGGTCAAGCATGGTGGTGGCAGCATCATGCCGTGGGGATGTTTTTCAGTGACGGGAACTGGGAGACTAGTGTTTTGTTTTTTATTTAATTATGGGGTATTGTGTGCAGATTGAAGATTTAAAAACATAATTTAATCCATTTTAGGCTGTAAAGTGACAAAATGTGGAAAAAGTGAAGGGGTCTGATTACTTTCTGAATGCACTGTATTCCCCTTTAAATATGTTTAACATATAAAGTACATATTAGCAAATGCTCGCCAAATTTTGGGAATATTGTATAATTTAAGTGCATTGTGACTGTAGAGAAATGAACCCGAAAGATTGTAAATCATACAGTAGATCTAATGGCAGACTTCTATGGATCAGAAATAAACTGTAGATACTGGAAAATTAAAAGACCACCAGGGGTGCCGGGGTGATGGCTGCCCTGCCGGCAGTCTGTTCGTCTTTTCACTCTTCTTGTTATTTTTTTAGTTTGTAAAAAGTTTTTGTTTTAATGTTCTTCGGTTTGTTTTAGGTGGGGGCAGGTGGGAGGGGATCGGGGGAAACCTTTTTTCAGGTTCATACCTTCCCGGAGATGCGATCAATTTTCGGATCACATTCTCTGGGCTCTGCGGCCTACCATCGATGGAGCTGGAAGCCTCCTCGGACTGTCGTGAGCCCCACCGCAGGGCGCGGAATTAACATCGGAGCTGATCCCTTGCCTGGAATCGCACCCACCGTGACCCCCGCGGAATCAACACCAACGTGAGGCCGAGTCGGGAGCTCCAACGTCACGGGAGGATCGACCAGCCCCGACGCGAGGTTCGCAATTCTGGAGAGAAGGAATGGGTGAAGTTTCCGGTCGAGACCAGAAATGTCATCCATTCCAACACGAAGAATGGTCTTGTACCGAAGGGTCAGTAACTCAGCAGGGCAGGTAGTATTTCTGAAGAGGAGGAATGGGTGAAGTTTCAGGTCGAGCCCCGAAACGTCACCCATTCCTTCATGAAGAAGGGTCTCGACCCGAAAAGTTACCCTTTTGTTCTCTCCAGAGATGCTGCCTATCCCCCTGAGTTACTATAACAGAGTTAATGTTTCAGGTCAAAGTCCCTTTGTCAGAACTGTGAAAGAGAAAACAAGTTAGTTTTGAGCTGCAGAGAAGATGGGAGAGTGATGGATTGAACAAAGGGAATATCTCTGTCTGGGTGAAGCCAAATAGTTCAATGGTGGCAGTCAGAAGCACATTATATTTCCTTGACTGTGGTGTGTGACGCTATCAGCAGGGATGTGGGACAGGCCCAGCAGGCCAAGCTATACAAATTACTTGAGAAAAACAGCCAGAAATCACAGATAACTGCCAAAGTGGCCAGATTCATTGTAGACAAAAGGAAATAGTGCTTTACCTAAAGTTGTGGAATTTGATAGAATCCAGCAATCTGCATTGTCCCTAATAAAGCAATAAATATTGCAATGCTTTATAATCAGACTATATTTAATTCCTCAGATTTATATGAGGGTTCAGTGTTGAAGTGCAGGAGTGCCGATTGGGGGTGGGATGTTGAAGGAGGTGAGTTGATTTTTATAAACTCGTTTGTCTTTTGTAAGTGGTTTACATTATGCAAGAGAGCTGGCGTCCTCCTCTCCCTCATCGCTTTTTCATTTAAAACACAAAGGAAGTATAAAATATGGAAAATGTAAGGAAATGATGCAAAATCGGGGGAAAAAAAGACTAAAGTATAAAAACAACTATGGAGAAAACAAGTTCTTAAAAATTATCTTAATATTTTACTAATAATTTTTTTTTAAATTTATAGTAAAATACCATCACACAATATTTTTCTCTAAACACTTTGGTGCATGCTATATCATTTAATCATAGTTAAAATGCACAAAAATCTGGTGTTGCTTTATTGGAATTTTCCTGTCTCCTGCAAAGTTATACAATTATGTATTACTAAAATTTTAAATTAAAAGGGCTCTATAAAACATTTCATCAAATGCCATTATTTTTCATAACTCCCTGTGATTTCTTGCACATAAAATTGGCTATACATATCTTCTGCCGCAATTAACCTGACTGGAAAGATGACGGACCAATCTGACTATAACTACATGATAAATTCATCTCTCTCCTCATTTGAACATATCTTAATGTTACCAATATTAATAACTTTTGCTCTAGGAAATAGGTGACGCTTGCTAAAGAAAAAGTCCTTGACCAAAATAGCAAAGGATATTATACTGAGAAATGATCTACTGATGCAAATCATTAAATCTATTTGCATTTGCTTACTGAACCTTAACACAGAAATTAAACTACATACAGGAAAAAGGAGATGGTTTTGCATGGTTCCAGGAGACTTCTTGGAAGATCCAACTCTCTGTCATTAATTCTTCCATTTTCCCTCATTAACAAGTAAAATGTTTTTACTGCATGAAAAGTTTTAATAAATAGAAAGAGCAGAGAAATGGTACAGGAAGTTTGTAATAAAACCCACGACAGTGTTAAATTGTCTATGAATGTGCTAAATTACTTTTTATTTTCAACAATTAAGTTGTTTTAGAATAACACCTGCTAATATTTCTTTCCTAATATCAATTCACCACAATGTATCATATTTCATTAAATCCAACACGGTCACTTCTTCCCAGACTAAGCTGTTAAATATTTTTGTGATAATTAACTGATGTTTCTCACCTGCAAGGTTTTGCATTTCAACCTTGCCTCTGGCTAGTGAACTAAAGGCTTAAAAATGGACTTCCCAGAAGCAGACATGGATCGCAAACTGTTCGTTTGTCAGCATTTCAACTTTTTGTCAAGGGGAATTCCTCACCTTAGAAAGTTGACAGGATTAGCATTTATTGTCAGTTGAATAAAGTCCAGCTTCTGCACTAGACAAAAACTATAAAGCGAAATTTTATATTTTTGATAAAGATGTTGAGGGAAGCAAAATGGGACATGAGGCACATTTCCATATCAAAGCATGTAATTTTAATTTATCAATTTTCACCTCTTCTCACATTTGACCCAGTGAACTTGCTTTTCCAAATATTAAACATATCCAGAATATATAAAGCATATATAAAGCATAAAGCAGAGCATATATAATATATGTTCTTTTATAAAGAACATTCGTGGAAAGATGGGAATTAGTCATTTGCATTTGCAAGTTGTTTTTTTTTAATGCAGATTCTCAACTTTGGGTTACTGACCAGACAATGAAAATTTATATTTTGTCACCGTAAACGCAACACAGAGAATATGCCTGCAATCATACTGTGCCTTTAAAGAATGCAATGCACCCCAATGCACTCCAAGGCCAATTAAAGTACTTTTTGAAGGGTAGTTACAGTTGTTAAATAGGAAACCTAGTTGCCAATTTATGCACAGGAAGTTCCCAGGTATTAATAATGACCAAACAATTTGACTGAGAGGTACATTTGACCAACTCATTCAGATCATTCCCATCCTCTTCTTCAAAACAATGACACAAGCTCTTAAATGAAGAAAAAGGATGGAAGACTAAATAGGGAACATCAGTCTCATGTCTCTTCTGGAAGTCTGTGACTCATTCAGGTATGTACATCCACGGAAGTCACCATGTACAGTGGCTTTCGTTAAGGGCCTGTCCCACCAGCATGCAACTCTATGTGATGAACGCGATCAAACCGGGAGCGGGGGCCGCGCGGAGGTCGGGTGATCCCCTGTACAGGGCCGTTCCCACCAGCATGCGCCTGCGTGCGGCAAGCGCAACCAAACCGGCAGTAGGGGCCGCACGGAGGTCGGGTGAGTGGCGCAACGCGGCGCAAAGTGAGGCGAACTTGGAGCGAAGTCCAAGGTATGTTCACCAGGACAGAGAGGGGCATGCAGAGAGGAGCACCGAGGCACACACACACACAGGGCCACGGAGCCACACACATAGAGGGTCACGGAAGCACTTACAAATAAATTCACGGAGGCACGATGTCCGGGCGGTGTGTAAATGTCGAGGCGACTGCGAGCCGACAAGCCGTTGCCGTGCGGAATTTTTGGACATAGTCGGTTTTTCAGAGCCCCGCGCGGTCTCGGGACGAACTCCGCACAATTCCGGCGATCAAAGTGGGACCGGCCCCATGACGCCGGACGGCTCAAGCGACCACGTTAGGTCGCGCTAATCGCATAGAGTTGCATGCTGGTGGGACAGGCCCTTTAGACTTGTTCACAGCCCTGTTGAGTGTGTCTTGAAGTCTTGGCATGAGATGCCCTCCAGTCAAAAGCTATGCATTAATTTCAGGGTTGAAGCTCAGCTTTTTCAATTGAGTTATGTGATTAGACAGGTTATTATTGTTAAGCTCATTACATGACGTAGAGTCTTTGATTATGTTTGAACCTTGTAACTCATCCATTTTATCTAATATTCCAAACACTTTGACCCTGAATCAGAAGATCGTGGACCCAAGGCCGACTCCAGTGGGTTAGCGGCCAATGTTCTTGGGGCTAATCAGATGGTGAGACACAAAATTGGGCTTCAATAAATGGGCTTGGCACTGATAATTTCCCTTATATTACTTGCAATTCAGGATTCATAGTATTGTTAAAACAAAATCAAACACTTGCATAAGATGTTCACTTTTCCTCAAGTCATGAAGATGTTAATTAGGGAGCTGGATTGCAATAAAATGTGCTCAGAAAGTTATTTTCACCTTTTTAATTTAGGACACATGGTTTTACAATGTAACTCCATCAGGAGAACGGATTTAACACAGATTAAACGATTTAATTGTAAAGAAATGGCATCTCGGCTCAGAACAGTTGCTTGAGGCCACACGATGCAGCCTTGCGTAGCAATAGAAAACATAGAGACTTAGGAGAATACCTTACAATGTACACAGCCTGACTACAAGGCATTAGAGGTTGCATGTGCAAAACCTTCAATTTTTGTGATTGATTATAGATACATGATCTATAAACAATGTTAAAGGAGATGGTCCCATTACAAAATTCCATAGACCTTTGTGGGAAGACCGTTTTGATGCTGGGAGCAAATTTCTGGGTCTATTGCTGATGTTTGCTTCAATGATTCTGAGGTAAATTTGGATCACCTTTGGGCTTTTAGCAGTGGACGCGAAAACCTATCATGGCTTGTATTTCACAATGGCAATGATGGTGAATCCGTCTGTACTTACAATCATTAACCTAATGTCAACGTTGAGATTTCCATCCCAACATACCCAATGCAGAAATCCTTACGCTGCAATCAGTAATTAAGTCCTCCACAGTCTGCCTGTTTGCAGAATCCATTCATTCCATGTTATTCTCCCCACATTTCATCAATTATCCCTAGATTCTTTCACGCACACTCGCTAGATCTGATGTGAGTCAAGCTATTTACAAAACACTGCAAAATTCTCAGCAGCTTATTGATCAAATGATCTTGAACCCATCCAGGCTCAATTGGTTAAGGAGGAACTGCAGATGCTGGAAAATCGAAGGTAGACAAAAATGCTGGAGAAACTCAGCGGGTGAGGCAGCATCTATGGAGCGACGGAAATAGGCAATGTTTCGAGTCGAAACCCTTCTTCAGAAGAAGGGTTTCGACCCGAAACGTTGCCTATCTCCTTCACTCCATAGATGCTGCCTCACCCGCTGAGTTTCTCCAGCATTTTTGTCTGCCAGGCACAATTGGTTCTTGCCAGTCATATTTAAACTACAAATTCTCCTCAAGTTATAGAACATAGAACAGTACAGCACAAGACCAGGATCTTCGGCCCACAATATCTGTGCCGAACATGATTCCAAGGCTAACTCTCATCTTGCTGCACATAGTGTTGGGGGAGTCCAGAACCAGGGGTCACAGTTTAAGAATAAGGGGTGGGCCATTTAGGACTTAGATGAGGAAAAACATTTTAAACCAAAGAGTTGTGAATCTGTGGAATTCTCTGCCACATAACGCAGAGGAGGCCAATTCACTGGATGTTTTCAAGAGAGAGTTAGATTTAGCTCTTAGGGCAAGGAATCAAGGGATACGGAGAGAAAGCAGGAATGGGGTACTGATTTTGGATGATCAGCCATGCTCATATTGAATGGCAGTGCTGGCTCGCAGCACCGAATGGCCTGCTTCTGCACCTGCTTTCTATGTTTCTATATCCCTCCATTCCCTGCATATCCACATGCCTAACCAAAAGTCTCATAAATGCCACTATGTTATCTGGCTCAGGATTCCAGACATTCACCACCCTCTGTGTGAAAAAAACTTACCCTGCCATCTCCTTCAAATTTTCCCCCATTATCATTTGATTCTTCCATCTTGGAAAAAAAGGTTCTGACTGTCTACCGTATCTATGCCTCTTAAACCTTTATATACTTCTATCAGGTCTCCGCACAACCTCTAGGGAGATTATGAATTACAAGTTACAAACACCCAACTTGTGGGCACCCCTACATAGGAACAAGCTCCTGTTAGATTAAATTCAGTAGTTCAATGTACATATACAGTGCATTCAGAAAGTATTCAGACCCCTTCACTTTTTCCACATTTTGTTAAGTTACAGCTTTACTCTAAAATTGATTAAATTCTTTTTTTTTATCATCAATCTACACACAATACCCCATAATAAAAAAGCGAAAACAGGTGTTTAGAAATGTTTGCAAAGTAATTAAAAAGAAATAACTGAAATATCACATTTACATTGGTATTCAGGCCCTTTACTCAGTACTTTGTTGAGGCACCTTTGGCAGCGATTACAGCCTCAAGTCTTCTTGGGTATGACTCTACAAGCTTGGCACACCTGTATTTGGGTAATTTCTCCCATTGTTCTCTGCAGATCCACTCAAGCTCTGTCAGGTTGGATGGGGAGGGTCGATGCACAGCTATTTTCAGGTCCCTCCAAAGATGTTCGATCGGGTTCAAGTCCGGGCTCTGGCTGGGCCACTCAAGGACATTCACAGACTTGTCACAAAGCCACTCCTGTGTTGTCCTGGCTGTCTGCTTAGGGTCATTGTCCTGTTGGAAGGTAAACCTCCGCTGCAGTCTGAGGTCCAGAACGCTCTGGAGCAGGTTTTCATCGAGGTCATCTCTGTACTTTGCTTCGTTCATTTTTCCCTCGAACCTGACTAGTCTTCCAGTTGCTGCTGCTGAAAAACATCCTCACAGCATAATGCTGTCACCACCATGCTTCACCGTAGGTATGGTATTGGCCACGTGATGAGCAGTGCCTGGTTGGCATTTAGGCTAAAGAGTTCAATCTTGGTTTCATCAGACCAGAGAATCTTGTTTCTCGTGGTCTGAGATTCCTTTAGGTGCCTTTTGGCAAACTCCAAGCGGGCTGTCATGTGCTTTTTACTGAGGAGTGGCTTCCATCTGCCACTCTACCATAAAGGCCTGATTGGTGGAGTGCTGCAGATATAGTTGTCCTTCTGGAAGGTTCTCCCATCTCCACAGAGGAACTCTGGAGCTCAGTCAGAATGACCATCAGGTTCTTGGTCACCTCCCTGACCAAGCCCTTCTCCCCCGATTGCTCAGTTTGGCCGGGCAGCCAACTCTATGAAGAGTCATGGTGGTTCCAAAGTTCTTCTATTTCAGAATGACGGAGGCCACTGTGCTGTTCTGGACCTGCATTGCTGCAGAAATTGTTTTATACTCTTCCCCAGATCTGTGTCTCGACACAATCCTGTCTCTGATGTCTACCGACAATTCCTTCATCTTCATGGCTTGGTTTTTGCTCTGACATGCACTGTCAACTGTGGGACCTTATATAAACAGGTGTGTGCCTTAACACATCATGTCCAATCAATTTAATTTGCTACTGGTAGACTCCACTCAAGTTGTAGAAACATCTCAACGATAATTAATGGAAACAGGATGAACCTAAGCTCAATTTTGAGTGCCATAGCAAAGGGTCTGAATACTTATGTAAATGTGATATTTCAGTTAATTTTCTTTAATTACTTTGCAAAAAATTTTCTAAACACCTGTTTTCACTTCTTCATTATGGGGTATTTTGAGTAGATTGATGATTTAAAAAAAAAAATGTAATCCATTTTAAAATAAGGCTGTAACGTAACAAAATGTGGAAAAAGTGAAGGGGTCTGAATACTTTCTGAATTCACTGAATCTAATTGTTCACTTGAATGGCAGATCTAGTTTCCTCTTTCTATTTTTAGTATTAGTTCTGCCTATCAGTTTTATGTGCTTTTGATTCCATTCTTTCACTATTGTGGAGGTGTGTTTAGCATATGAAGTGATTTGTGTATATTTTCGGCTCATGGACTAAATCAACTTACAGACGTCTGTAAAGACTAAACACTTCTGTTACCCAATGGTGGCCTGTATGCTGGATGGAGAAGAACACATCGCCTGACCCTTCATCTCAGATCACTGTCAAAAAGTGTCTTGAAATTGATGTTTTAAATCTGCCCAATAGTCAGAGTCACTTAGTCATTGTTCAAACTTCAGAGGAGATATTGTGGGATACTTCAGGCAAAAGGTTTTCCAAGCTCGGAGTCTCCCCAAGCATTTAACCAGGATTTGTCATCGACGGCCTCCTGATTAATCCTGATCTCCTCTCTCAGATACACCAGAATTGCTTAAGGGCAACATACTGTACAATAGAGTGGAGCAGGGTGGTTGTAGGTGCGCTGAAACACCATCACATCTGCAAGGGAGGTTGAAATCTCCTCTTGAAATCTCTACTTTTGATCAAAGAGATGTACAGCACAGAAACAGACCCTTCCTCCCGCTGCATTCGTGCCATCAATGAAGCGCCCAGTTACATTAATCTTACACAAACTGTACTTTATTCTCCCCATATTTTCAACTCCACCTTAGATTCTATCATCCAGCTACTCGCGAGCAGTAATTTATGGTAGCCAAATAAACCTCCGAGCTGCACATCTATAGAATGTGGGAGAAAACGACAGTGTCCAGAGAAACCACACACATTCATAAGGAGAATGTGCAAACTCCACACAGGCAGCAACCAATGTTAGGATTGAACGTGGGATGCTGGAGCTGAGAGGCAGTACCACCATGCTATCCCTTATATGAAGCTGGATCTAGTAAAGGGAAAACTAATGAACTATCAATACAAAACCTTCTGATTATCTGTTGTGGCATGAGGTAGCAAACCAATTCACCTTACTAAGCGACATTTTCTAGCAGTGACCAGTAGCAATGAGTTATCCACCATAAAAGCCATGCAGGCCTCTTTGTTCAGAGTTGAATTGGGATGGGCAAAAAACACTGACACTGTTGCAATCCATGGACAAATGGAAAAAGAATCATCAGAGCAGAAAAACAAAACTGGGAACTCCAAAAAGAAAAGAAACGCTGTCATTTTATAGTACTTTTCTCAACCCAAAGTGCTTTATTGGCAATGGTGGATTTTTGAAGTGTAGTGATCCAATCACAGTCTACCACGCATGCTCAAAACAGCTTATTTATAGGATATGTTGAGAAAGTTCTCTGCAGAAAAATATACACACGGTATTGGTTAATTTAATGGCTTCTAAAACAGCTTGTGTTATATGTTGAGTGGCTGAATTAACAGTGCTGGAGGAACTCTGTGTGTCAGGCAGCATCTGTGGAGGAAATGGAGATGTGGCGTTTTGGGTCCGATGAGTTTCTCCAGCACTCTGTTTTGCTCAAGGTTCCAACATCAGCAGTTTCTTGTATCTCCATAATTGTGTTTCTATTTGTTTCAAGTAGAAAAGGCAGAATTTTTTTTAAAAAACCCTATGTGAACAATGTTGTTTAATTCACAATTGTTTTGTAGATTCCTTCAAACTTGTCAACAAATATATGATTTTTTTTTCCTTTACTGAATCAGAAGGCTGGCAATTTCTCTGTTCAAAAATGTAAGTAATTAATACATTTTGCTCTTGCATTTTCAAGGTCAAACATGTCCTATAACATGATCCAGAACCACTGGATGTATTGAAGGTTACTGCAACCACTTGAGATTCAACACTTGGCCTTTACACTCTTCCCTTCCACCCCTTAAAACAGTTATTCCGTGTCTAGCAGCAATTCACTTGCACCTCCTCCAATCGCGTGTGCTGCATTTGGTGTCACGTTGGACTCCTCTAGGTTGGAGAAACCAAACAGCAAGTGGGTAACTGTTGCTATGTGTATATGGCCTCCTGCTTCGTTTTAACAAGGCCTGAGAAACAGCATCTGAAAATTCCACCTGCACAATCCTCCCAATCTCAATATTGAATTCTCTAGTTTCGAGCAACTCACTTTCTCTGGGTATGAAGGAACTGGCATTCATCAGCAATGTTGGCTCGTTTTTTCTCTCCGTCCATTAGTACAGCCTAACCTGCTGGACATGATCTACAGCCTGCATTTCACAATGTCTATGTTTCTTTGTTTACACTATCATTCTGTAACTGCCCTCATTTCATTGCTTTTATTCAATTTCTCTTCAAATCCCACAATTACCCATCAACTGGATGCCGTCTACAATTTATACTCTCGGGAAACCTGGTCTTACCCAGAAATACTACCTTTGTCCCATCTATCTCTTCCTCCCTCACCTTTTCTACAACTTACAACTATCGAGGTCTTCTTTATTTGTTGGTTCAAACTAAGGGACTTCAATGCTTCTGTGGGCCGAAGGGCCTGTTTCTGCGCTGCATCTCTAAACTAAGTTAAACTAAACTAAAAACAAAACATTTACAAAACATGTTTATTTTTCCCCACACAGAATCGTAATGCCTGCAACCTGCTGCCAAAGGAGGTGATGGAAGCAGATATGATAGCAATATTTCAGAGGTATTTAGAAAAGTATGTGAATAGGCAGGGGTGAAGGGATACATTTTATGTTCTGTGTACTAATGGACATGCTGATATGTAATGTCCCATTGTCCATCAAGGTTTAGTTTAGTTCAGTTTTGAGATGCAACGCGGAAACAAGCTCTTCGGCTCACCGAGTCCGCGATGACCAGCGATCCCTGTATACACTAGGGACAATTTATAATCTCTATACAATCAAAGCCAATTAACCTACAAACCTGTATGTCTTTGGAGTGTGGGAGGAAATTGGAGCGCCCGGAGAAAACCAATGCAGGTCACAAGGAGAACGTACAAACTCCCTATAGGCAGCACCCATGGTCTGGGTCGAACCTGGGTCTCTGGCGCTGTAATTCCCCTGTCCCACTTAGGAAACCTGAACGGAAACCTCTGGAGACTTTTCTCCCCACCCAAGGTTTCTGTGCAGTACCCGGAGGTTTTTGTCAGTCTCCCTAATGGTCAAAAGTGATTTCCGCTTCTTCTATGTTCCAGCGATTATTTCTAACAATTGATAACGCCTCCGGGAACCTGACAAAAACCTCCGGGAACCGCACGGAAACCTTGGGTGGGGCGCAAAGTCTCCAGACGTTTCCGTTCAGGTTTCCTAAGTGGGACAGGGGCATTAGGCAGCAACTCTACGGTGGAACCACCATCTGGGGTAGAGTTTTGTGCCCTCAACTAGGCTAATAGTGGAGGCGCAGTGAGATTACAGGATCAACTTTGACTGTTCCACAGCTCAGAGAATCAGCCCTCAATTACTACAGACGCTCAAATATGAACAGTGACTGATATGCTGTGAAACTAACCTTGTCTATCATCAATTTTAGAAAAGGGTAGGAAGTATTTTTAACATGGCACTGTTAGTTGTTCTTTTGCAACCTGCTTTGTAGTTCATGTTTTAGTCACTTCAAAATCCTGTCCTTACATATGCCAATATATCTGCAACTTAGCTTTCTACTTTCCTCTTTGTTCAGAACCTTTAACCCCAATATTAATAGAGAGGATGAGTGGTTTGGTTTCTTTTGCGGTCAGGGAACCCATAAGATTAGAGAGGAAAATATAAAATATTAAAAACTAACAAATTGTGCTTTTTCTGGCTTTGGATCCTTTACCCCAGCCCTTAGTGGTTCTGAATATTTAAAGACGGATATTTAGAGACAAGATTTGAAGTGCCTCGAAAAACCACCTCGGAAGAGCGAGTTAACAATTTTCATTGCCTACTCACGAACTTTAAATGAGAAGGGTTAAAATCATGCCTATAATGTATTACATTGGCACCTTCAGCACCTTTATATATGCAAATTGTTGTAATTAAAAATCACCATTAATTATTCTCCTATCTTTGTCTGACACATTTTTGATTAAGTAACTGAATTATTTTCTCCTGCTATTCCATGCCTTTGACGATTTCCACTGCTTTTTATTTTCGTTTTTGACACCACAATGGTAAAAACTTTTATTTATCTACAGCTAAACTTGGCATCTTTGTAAATAGACTTTACATTCTTTATGCACCTCCTTGCAGATTTATTTGATATATATGGAGTTACTCAGCGGGACAGGCAGCACCTCTGGAGAGAAGGAATGGGTGACGTTTCGGGTCGAGACCCTTCTTCAGACTGAAAGTCACGGGAAAGGGAAACCAGAGATATAGGGGATGACGTGGAGATATATAGAACAATGAATGAAAGATATGCAAAAAAGTAACGATGATGAAGGAAACGGGCCATTGTTAGCTGTTTGTTGGGTGAAAATGAGAAACTGGTGCAACTTGGGTGGGGGAGGGATAGAGAGAGAGGGAATGCCGGGGTTATTTGAAGTTAGAGAAATCAATATTCATACCATCGGGTGTAAGCTGCCCAAGTGAAATATGACATGCTGTTCCTCCAATTTGCGTTTAGCTTCACCCTGACAATGGAGGAGTCCGAGGACAGAAAAGTCAGTGTGGGAATGGGAAGGAGAATTAAAATGTTTCGCAAACGGGAGATCAGGTAGGTCCAGGCGGACTGAGTGAAGGTATATAAATATATTGCACATTACCTTACATCGTATTCATTTCTTGTTTAAACTATTTATAGGCAACTTGTGATGGAAACTGGATTACTCCATATTCCTGTTACTTTCATTGCACTTTGCAAGTCTTGTTCAACATTGAAGATCACTGCCTCATCTACTGAGGGACAATAGATGGTAATCAGAAACTGGTCTTCAGGACTACACCTGAGAGCAAGGAGATGGGATTAGACTGGGTAATTCTTATTTATTCACCAGCACAGACAGACCAACCAAACGGTCTTCATCTATCTTATGACTTTTCAATTACTTTACATTGTTATCAAGGGCCAAGTATTTGCTTCAGGTACTGAACCAATAATGACTGTGTTAACGGGCACATACAAAAGAAAATATAGTCAATAAATAACTTGGGGTAGGGGAATGATGAGATTGCCCTCAGAGGCAACATTGACTTGAAGGGCCGAACAGCCTCCTTTATTGTGAGTCAAATTAAAAATACATAGACAAAATCCCATAAAAGCATGCCTATAAATCTTCCTGTGCCACATTCAAGATAATCATTCATTACGGTTTTATACAAATGTGATTTTTATTTGTACCACATTATATCATCAATGTACGTTTTCATGGTAATAATATATTTTGTCCAACATTCGAACCTGGCATTTTGCTTAATTCTGCTTCTTCCTATTGGCCAGAATTCAGCGCCAGAGAGCAGGGTTTGATCCCGACTGCAGGTGTTGTCTAAACCCAAAGCGTCACCCTCTCCTGAGATGCTGCCTGTCCTGCTGAGTTATTCCAGCATTTTGTGTCTACTTCGATTTAAACCAGCATCTGCAGTTCTTTCCTACACATGTTGTCTGTACAGGGTTTGCACGTTTTCCCCATGACCACATGAATTTTCTCCGAGATATTCAGTTTCCTCCCACACTCAAAAGACGTTCAGGTTTGTAGGTTAATTAGCTTGGTGTAAATGCAAATTGTCCCTAGTGTGTGTAGGATGGTGTTAATGTGCGGGGATCGCAGGTCGTTGCGGACTCGGTGGGCCGAAGGGCGCGTTTCCATGCTGTATCTCTAAACTAAACTGAACTGCTTAAAAGAGTACCGTGTTAAGAGGACCCATTCGTTCATAATTCAACCAGTTGTCTAGGGTGACATGGATTTTACTACCTCATTAAAAAAAAGTTAACATGAATTGAGATTTCAAAGACACAGCTAGTATATTCATTGGACGTAGCGCTTACATTAAAAAAAATCTAAATATAATCTTTAAAAATAATAGTCTGCCATTATAATGAATTGTATAACTATTTTAGGAACAGTGTTAAAGCCATAAAATTTAACAGCTAAGTATAGGACTAAGAATTCTAGTTTTAGAACCGTAGATGATAACTAATCATTCTCAAAAAGGCCACTTTATGAACTCAAAATTACAACAATTTTAATGGTGATCTCCAGCAGTTATGAATTGAAGCAGTCTATGTCCATTCAAATTGCCAAGTATTAGTACCACAATAAAAGCTGTCTATTGGAGAACAGCATTTTTAAACTCCAGATTAAGCATTGCAATTAGGAACAGTCTAATTATTGCACACAATCACATTCCAAGACATTGTTTTTCATCTTAAATAGTCAATGATTTTAGAAAAAGCTTGCTTTACCAAACGATGCATATTAGTGGAACAGATTATACTACTAAGGGATTTTTCAATGATTGGCTCCAGGATATTGGCTTGACTTCGGGAAAAAAATGCAAATAATACAGATTACACAGCAAGCAGAATCATCGTACCATAGAGTGGGGTCAGCCATTACACACTGAACAACACTCTTGTCTGTAAAGCCAGTGTTCACACACAGAAGGTGGAAACTTCAATAATCTATTCTGACAAAAATGCATCTGCCTATGTATCTATTCAGTTGGAAACATGTACTATATTCCATTTCATTTCAGCTGTAAAGTTTAATGCAAGACAACATTACCACTTAGAAATTATCCAGCCAATGGATTCATAATACAGACACATGCACTAACCAGTGAAGAGTATCACTTTTGTAGAATCGCAGAAAGGCACAGCTGTTCTTGCATATTGTGAATGACTGGGTTTCAAATATTTTGCCTCCAATTTGGCTGGGAGCACGAGCTGGCAAAGCACAGTAATTGCAAGACGACATTTGGATGAACAAGATAGGCGCTCCAAATCTTGTTAACCAATTATATTGAAGGATTAAGGAATAAATGGGAGATGGGCAGAGAAGAAAAGACAGACTTGAATGCAGTGTGAAGTCGGGAACAGAGAAACAATGAGTAGGCAGGAAGGCCTGGATTGAGAGTCGAAGATAAACAAAGTGAGATTTAACCTGAAAGGAGGAGATTCCACATTTGAATTGTCTACTCTCTGCACAAGAGAGTTTGGTTGGCATGCATTGAGTTATTGTATCATTCAAAGAATACCTGCACCGAGAATTCCAACATTTGAATCTCTGTGGTGAGTTTAACATGCAATTCGGAAAGTAATGCAGAGGTGAAACCAAGGGTACGATTTTCAGGAAACTAACAAGGGTGCACATTAACATCAAGACTATTGAATTATCAGCGGTGTATGTTCCTACCTCAGCTTCGTGATCAGAGTATATATTAGTGAGACATACTGTTCACATGACATTATTTCCCCAGAAAAATCTGGATTAATAAAATAATTCACATGTACATTACATGACACCACTTTAATACAATTCCAACATGCAACACAACACACAAAGAAGTGCGTACACAACGTACAGTTCTAATTCATTCACTTTTACACATATTGTCCAATGAACCCTTAAAATTCTCTCTCATGCCGGTTTGGCAATTTGGAATAGATTATGTAAGAATATTTTAATTCCAGTCACTGAGTTTCAATGTTTCTATTGACAAAATCCAATTAAACATCTCAGCACTTTTGTTTGTATTTTGTCACACCTTTAAAATGCAATGACTGATTTTGCCATGCCATTCTAATATTAACACTTTTCCTTAAATTAATTTAACATTCAATTAACACTCGCAATTGAACTTCACTGTTTCAAAATGATCAACACACACTCTTTGGCTAAACCTATAATCCTGTAAGCGGAACACAAGGCCTCCAAGAGAGTGTACTTTTACAGCACTTCAGAGATTTAACTTTCCTCTCAAAACTATTTGTTAAATTAAGGAAGGGACTTGATTTAGTTTTGTTGGTTGTTATTATTTTATCTGCATGCATTGCATTTATGACCCTGATACAGCACGGAAACAGGCCCTTCAGCCCCAGAGTCTGCACCGATCAGTGATCCTCGCACACTAACACTATCCCACACACACTAGGGACAATTTACATTTATACCAAAGTCAATTAACCTACATACCTGCATGTCTTTGGAGTGTGGGAGGAAACCAGAGATCCCTGAGAAAAGTCACGAGGAGAACGTGCAAACTCCGTACGGACAGCACCCACCCGCAACTCTACCGCTGCGCCACCCTGCCGATCCGGTTCAATATTTGTTTACCATCAAATCTGTCATAACCCAATGGGCTTTATTTTTGTTGCAGTAAACAGGTAATTGAAGGTCAATGGTAATTTACACACCTGTCCTTTGGTACAAAACTCTCTTGGAGCTGTATGGAGTGAATACCTTCATCACAGCCGGAGACCTGGATGGCTCCAATGGGACTTTGCAGAATCGCTGTCATTTGCTTGCAGAGTTCAGTGTTGTTCTTGGCAACCTACATGAACAAATCATAGATCCTTACAAATGGTTAAGCAATCATCATCTACCACTCATAACCACCATTAATTGTTGGCAAAACAACTTTAATCTGTTTAGTACTTATTACCCAGCAATGTCTCAATTGTACTCAAAAATAATATTAAAGATAGTAGCAGTCTAAATGAATTTAGGTGGATAAACTGACTTTGATTTAAATGTTTAGCATTAGTCGTTTCAACTGTTTCACCGTGTGACATTCTTAATTTTTTTTCCTACTTATCCCTTATTTTTCCCAAGACCAGATTTTCTAACCATTGCTACGCTCCCTACCTCCAGTTCAACTGAGCAATGAGGCAACGCTAGATAAGGTTGCACTCTCCCCACAAAAGCAATTACTGCATCATGCCAAGTGCTGGCAAGCTCTGGGCAGAGCTCACAAGGGAGACCTTCAGATAAATAAGTCCTGCTTTCATGGTTATCCCTTGGCATGGACTTTCAACACAAGTTTGTTTGTTTTTGCAGATACCTGGCTTTTCTTCCACAAATACTGCAGCTTCACAATCAGGAGACATATTATTGTGTTTTTTTTCAGAAATATTCCTTCTCCTTGCCAAAAACATTCTGTATATTTTCCATCAATGATGAGGTTTATTTTCATTCATGTATTTCTAATATTAAACTCTAATCTGCCTTCCCTCGGAGCCTCTACTACAGGGGGGTACGTTAATCCAAGGGGATTTTTTGTTCTTTACAGTGGCCCGAGTTGTTCAATACTTTTAGAAGAGAATTGGACAGGCATTTGAAAGAAAGTACTTTGCAGAATTGCAGGGAAAGACCAAGGGAATGGTACTGGCAGGATTTATCTACTTGTAGCCATTCTGAACTGAAGAGCATCCTTTTATACAAAAAAAAACAATTCTGTGATTCTATAGACCACTTCATTGTCTTTGGGTGTATTCTGATTTCCTATTAATATATTAGATTAAAAGACAATTTACCAGCATATAACAGAAAAGAAAGGCATGCTTAGTTTTATAGACCGACTTCCACAATCAGGACTTCATGTAGTGCCTTAAAGTGATATATATAAAAATCTGGGGCACTGATGTGAAGTACAAATTGTATAACAAATTTATACAAAGAAAGCTCCCAAGCCAAGAGTCTAGAGTGTTTAATTGTCATATGCCCCGACAATGGCACAATTAAATTCTTACTTGTAGCCACTTAACAGGGTCATAAACGCAATGCACGCAGATAAAATAATAACAACCAACAAAATTCAATACATTAATAACCATAATACCAGGTAGGCATAATAGTGCAAAAAACGAAGACTGTAGTACAACCAAAGGCACAGTCCATTGAAGTTCAACCAATGAACCAGGAATCTACCAATCACCTTTTAATAAGCAAAGTTATGAACCATCCCTTTAGTGTCTTCATCACAGGTATTCTTTTAAATTGTAAAACAATTGACACCAGTGCCAATCTATGACACATAACTCGTTACATTTTGCCAATTGGAAAGTAAAAACATTTATACATGCTCTCCGTTTCGAGCTGGATAATTCTCTATCCATGCCAATATACTGTATGATATTTCCTACTCCATGAACTTTACATTTTCCAAAATAACTTTCAATACAGCACATTACCCGATGCCTTCTAGAAATCTAAGCATGGTAGGTCCACACATTATTATTAGAATTGCAGGAGATAAAACACAAATTGAAGCTACACTGAGCCAAATCCGTGATGCCTGATCCAACACATTCAGTTGATCCCCTACTTCCCATCTATCACTCTCTCCTTCACTTTACACAAAATATTGATGCAAGTTGATGATTCAATGGAAACACTGCAAAAATGAAGATTAATAGTTGTGTACAAGAGGTCAGGCAGAGTGCAGCTCCTGCACTATTTCACTGAAAAATTAAACCTAGCCCTGAGTTATCTCTCCTAGTTGCTTTTGTCCCAGACCAAACATGCTAGCAATAATGCTTCTACTTCCTTAGAAGAATGAAGAGATTTGGTAGGTCGACGAATACTATCTTGAATTTTTACTGGTACAGTGCCGCAGCGGTAGAGTTGCTGCCTTACAGCATAAGAAACCGGGTTTGATCATAACCTTTAGGTCTTATTCTTAGGTCTTAGGTCTTTATTCTTATTCTTAGACCTTAGGTCTTTATTCTTTGGAGCGCAGAAGATTAAGGGGGGACTTGATTGAGGTCTTTAAAATGAAGAAAGGGATAGACAGAGTTGATGTGGATAAGCTTTTCCCATTGAGGGTAGGGAAGATTCAAACAAGAGGGCATGACATGAGAATTATGGGACAGAAGTTTAGGGGTAACATGAGGGGGAACTTCTTTACTCAGAGAGTGGTGGCTGTGTGGAATGATCTTCCTGCAGAAGTGGTGGAGGCAGGATTGATTTTAACATTTAAAAGTAAAGTGGATAGGTATATGGACGGGAAGGGAATGGAGGGGTATGGTCTGAGTGCAGGTAGATGGGACTAGGGGAAAATGAATGGTCGTCACGGACTGGAAGGGCCGAGAAGGCCTGTTTCCGTGCTGTAATTGCTATATGGTTATATGATCAGTGATGCTGTCTGTACGGAGATTGTACCTTTTCCCTGTGACCATGTTGGTTTTCTCAGGGTGTTCCGAATTCCTCCCACATTCCAAAGGTGTGCAGATTTGTAAGTTAAGTGGCTTTTGGAAAATGTCTGTAGTGTGTAGGATAGAACTAGTGGGTGATCGGTGGTCATCGGAGACTTGGTGGGCTGAAGGGCCTGTTTCCCGCTCTATTTCGAAACAAAGAAAACTACAGCTGTATGGTAGAGAGCATATTGACTGGTTGCATCACAGCCTGGTTCAGCAATTCCAATGCCCGGAATCAAAGGTGATTACAAAATGCAATGGACAGTCCCCCATCCATCATGGGCACTGACCTCCCCACTGTTTAAGGCAGGGGTGTCAAACTCACGGGGTCCAATACGGCCCGTGGGATGATTTCCCTGATGCCAGAGCGGGCTGCAGCTGTCCCCGGTGCCGGATTGGGCTGCATTCACGCATGCAGGGCGCGATCTGGCGCGCATTTTGTCCGTGACCTAAAATGAGTTTGACACCCCTGGTCTAAGGGATCTACAGGGGGCGCTGCCTCAAAAAGGCCGGCAGCATCAAAGACTTTCACCACCTTTGCTATGTTCTCATTTTACTGACATTATCAGGAAGGAGGTATGGAGTCTGAAAATCATGACCACCAAGTTCAAGAATTGCTTCTTCCCAACAATCATCAGGCTCTTGAACAATACCCAATGAAGTACGGACTGTCTTTGGTTGAACAAAGGACTTTGGGGTTTTTTTTTGCGTTAGTATTGGTGTAATTATTTTATTGATTATTTTTTTTAATATATATTAGGAAATATATATAAAATGTCTATCTTCGGTTAAACCAGCATCTGCAGTTCCTACCTAAATATAAAATATTATATATATATATATATATATATATATATATATATATATATACACATAAGCCCAAAGTCTTTTGTATATTTATTATCTATGTGTATTGTTGCTGGCCTGTAATGCTGCTACAAGTAATAATTTCATTGTTCTGTTGTCGATACATATGACAATTAACTTCTCAACCTCTTGACTTTTGACTAATGTGGTCAGAAGATACTTCCACATTCTTCTACATTTGCCACATTTATTTCTAAATGTGTGGTTTACCTTTGACAAGTTCTTGCATAGCTGATGGGGTTTGGCGGCTCCAGGAAATGATGGTGCCAATGGCACCACAGCTGTGAAGTGAAGTCTCAATAGGATAGCTGATCTTTCATTGTCTTTCACTTCCAAACAGTCAGGTTTATTTTCTAATATGTACTTAACAGGAATGCAGATTATTGTCACACCATGTTATTTATCTCGCCTCACCATAAAACCACACAAGGAAATCAATTATGTGTAGATTAAGTTGCCAAATTCCATGCCTGCCGCTATATATGTGCAAGATAACAGCAAGATGAAAATATTGCCATTGAGAATTACATTTATGGGCCTGTCCCACTTAGGCGATTTTTCAGCGGACTGCCGGCGACTGTCGCCTGAAAAACCGGCAACTGGAACGGCGACTGTCAGAGTGGAACACACACACACACACACACACACACACACACAAAGACATCGCAAAGGCGGGGGCAGGGCACGCAGGGGGAGCGCTGTCTGAAATTCACACGGTGCATAGCCAAGGTGATACAGACACACACACACTGCGATGAACAGGAAGGTTTGCGTTGTAATTAAGACGGCTAAAGCACAATGTACGGTAAGTCCTTTAAAGGAGGGGGGTAGAGGGGGGGGTGAGAGAAGGGGGGAGAAAAATTTGCGGTGACCATAATGAGGCCACGACTAGTTTCCAGAATGCGGGAACCTCTCATGAACATGATGGCGACTCCCCGGCAACCACCCGCAAACATGTGGTGACCATGTGGCCTAATTCTACTCCTATTACTTATGACCTTATGATTGCCTCCAGCCACCCTCCTTCCTACCAAAAGTCGTGTAAGTGGGACAGGCCCATAAATTTGTAAAAAGTAACTCAAAGAAGTCATGTGAAGAACTACTAAAAGGATCTTGAGCAAAGAAGAGTTTGCATCCACAGCACCATTGAAAAAATACTGCACAAAGTAAACCAACATACAACTGGGTCCATTCTGCAAGATACCTCAAATGAAATGGAATGTGACTATTATTTCTTTATTCTAGAAGACAACGTCCAGAAAATAAATTTGTTATTTGATCTAAAATTAATCAATTAATTTGAACCATATGAGTGATTTTAACGCCACCCATCCTGCAGAGTTCTAGCAGTCTACTTGAGCGTTCGGGTTGGCATCACCCATAAGGTCATGACGGGATGGTGTGGGGGAGACAATTGGCAATGACGTTTTTTTGGACAGATGATAATCTGTTGGGGAGGTGCTTGTATGCTTTGGTCATTAGGGGGATGAACGGGATGGCTGGGAGGTGAAGTGAATTAGATCATTGTTGGACAGGGGCTTAAGAACATCAATAGGAAGGAGGGTGGCTGGAGGCAATCATAAGGTCATAAGTAATAGGAGTAGATAGGAGTAGAATTAGGCCATTCGGCCCATCAAGTCTACTACGCCATTCAATCATAGCTGATCTATCTCTCCAAACACCATTCCCCTGCCTTCTCCTCATAACCTCTGACACCTGTACTACTCAGATTACCTTGATGTTCCCATCATAGTGCAGCCAGAATAACTATGGTGCATTGGCAAATGTGCTCCTCACTCAGCATTTGGAACTGCAGGAATATTGGAATTCTCATTCAGTATAATATAATATGGACGAGCTCCAGTTTAGAAGCTTTTGATGAGGCCTCTAAATGAAAAATGAGGTAAAATATGTGTTTCATTTCCTATCAAAACATGGCACCTTGTCATGCATAAATGGCACACAATTCTATATTAGAAAACGTACACCTAAGATTGAAGAGTAACAAGATTATAATCAAATCAAGGTGTTCAGATGACATCTGTGATTTATGAATATTAACTGAGCCCTATGATTAAATTATTGCCTTGGGCTCACTCCCTGAACTCTGTATTTTATTTAATTTAGTTGGTTTCATTTTTTAAGTCTCAAAATAAAACTGCAGTTGCTTGAAGAGTTGGAGTAAATTTAAGTTTAATAGCATTGTGGGGAAAATGAAATGGAGCTTTGCCCATCCATTTCCAGCACCAAAAAGATAACAGAATTATTACAATTTTAGAATAGAAATATTTTAATACATTAGATCCATAGCGAAAATATTGCATTGAATACTTCAGTGCCAAAGCATTAGTTAGTACCAAGGTAAAAAAGCACTAGTTGATAATGCTCGAAATATCGCTATTCTTTTGGGTTTGATGTTAGTACCCCGCCGATTCTCTGTTAAACTGCTCTGCCCATTGCTGACATTTATTTCACCTTCATTAACTGAGTAAGCAGTACCTCCTGTTGCAGCACATGCAAATCTAATTTCATATGGTCATAAGTGATAGGAGTAGAATTAGGCCATTCAGCCCATCAAGTCTACTCCGCCATTCAACCATGACTGATCTCTCTCTCCAAACGCCAAGAGGTCTTTTTGGGTGTCCTACAATAAAAAGCCTCACCTGGGGATCATAACACCACCAGCCTCCGTATCCAACACAAGCATCGAGTACCCCTGGTCCTTATCTTTCACCCCACCACCTACATCCCTTCCTCTGGCTTCACATTTTGCACATATTCTCACCTTATCTCACCATTAAAGACCATCTCTGGCCTTTATCCAACCATCTGTTTTTCAACCCTCACACTAGTATCCACCTATTGCTTGCCTGGCTTTATTCTTTTGTGTCTTTTTTAAATTAGAATATAACTGGTTGTAGATTAGTATTCGTGCATTGTTTATATTAGGTTTTAGCAATGTACACAGTTTGTTCAAAATACAAGGGCAGCACAGTGGGAGAGCTACTGCCTTACAGCACCAGGGATCCAAGTTCAATCCTGACCTCGGGTGCTGTCTGTACAGAGTTTGTACATTCTGCTTGTGACCTGCGTGGGTTTTCTCCGTGATCTTCAGTTACCTCCCACACTCCAAAGAAGTACAGGTTTGTAGGTTAATTGGCTTGGTGTAAATGTATAAATTGTCCCTTGTGTGTGTAGGGGAGTGTGCGGGCATCACTGGTCGGTGCGGACACGGTGGGCCGAAAGGCCTGTTTCCGCGCCTTATCACTAAACTAAACTAAATTAAGTTACTGGAATCTCACTGGTCCACTGAAGAAGAACAATTTCTGACCATGTTGTACTGATACTTGTATAACGATCATGCTCTGTCTATTTTAAGGAGATTTTAGTTGTAACAGTTTTGGCATAAAATGATGTACAATTCAACCATACCAACAAATTAATGAATACAAACAATAAAAATGAAAGCAAAGATTAAGTTTAAATAGCACCTTCAATCTTTCAAAACTTCTCAGGATACGTCCTGAGCATTATCAAGCAATATTTTATACTGAGCTATAGAAGGTTATATTAGGAATGTTTTAAAGCTAGGTCTAGTACACTAATTTTTAAAAGGAAGAGAGAGAGAGCCAGAAATATTTAGGAATGTAATTCCTGAGGTTTAAGTTAAGGCAACCGAGGGTATGCTTGCCAATAGTGGAGCTGGGAATAAACAAAGAATTCAGACATTTCAGGAGGTTATAAACTGAAGGAAATTAGAGTAAGAGAGGCGGTGTGTGGGTGGGGGGGGGGGCTGAGTCTACCTAAGAATTCTTAAAAATCAAGGAGTTCCTTTTTTAAACAGGAAGCAGAGAAGGTCAGCAAGTACAGGGATGATTAGGCTTGGATACACTCCAGTTTACAAAAGAAAGAATGATGGAAGCCTGCCAGGAGTATATTGGAAAAGTCATGTCTAATGGCAGCAGATGATGAATGAGGCTTTCAACGGTAGATGAGGCAAGGTACTCAGAAGATGAAGCTGAGTTGGAAATAAACCATCTCAATGCTGTGACAGAAATGTCCAACATTTTTGTTGGGACAAAGAAGAGTGCAGGGTTGTGAGAATCTGGTTCAACCCAGATAGCAGTCAGGGAGACCAAAAGAAATCCAACAACAGAACATACGCAGGGACCAAGTACTGGCGATTCCCATCGTCACGGCTTTTCAGGTTACAGAATTTGACTCTTACAGAAGTCACAAATTCCCTACCCTGAAGTTCGAGATAGGGAATAAAAGTCATTCTCAGAATCTGTGTGATGAAAGTAAATAAACCAATGTAAAATCATTTTTTTGCAACTCACATTTGTGTTGCATGTGCAGATTTTACGGTTTAAATGTTATGCACAATTACAATACAGCCCATTTTCCAGAAATATAACCCCAAGTAATGCAGTGGTTACCTGCGCAAAAGTTTTGGTCTTCCAATATTTAGCTGGGATTATTTATTTTCTCAACCCTTGCTAAATGGCAGATATGCATTCTGACACCCAGAAGGATCAGGAAAGATGATGATAATGTTGGGCTTATTGGTGTAGATGTGGAAACTAATGCTGACTTTTTAGATGCTTCTGCAAAGGAGCAGCATGAAGATGCAAGATGGTGAGACTCAAGGTCAGATCTTTGAGATACGTCAAAGGGAGCACTGCTGATGCAGGAAAAACACCACAATGGATGCGTTGTTGCCACAAATGGATGGATAAGAATGGAACCAGGTGTCTGGGTGAACAATGGTTGGGGGCAATGGAAGAAAATGCAAATAAAACATAGAATAAAAGTTGTAAATTGTGAAGATGGAGACCTAGGTGCTTTTCAAAAACACATAGAAGGGGATAAGTGGCTTAGATCATGTCACAGGAGGAAAAACTATTAGAAAGATTCAAAACAATGAGTTAAAGGAAAACAACTTAGATTCAGGAGGCACAGCACATTTAAAGTCCTTGGAAGAGGAAGGCCAATTGGCGAAGGGCAGTAATTTGCCTGGGTAGGTTCAGTAGCCAAGTTTGTTGGAGCTTTGTTGACCAAGAAAAGGGAATGGTACTTGAGCAGCAGAACCAGGCTATCCACAAAAAGGAAGTCAGAAAATGAGGTTGAACTATCAGCTGTTCAGTGGGAATAGTGTGAAGGGAACGGGAAATGAGCAAGGTGGGCTTCAAGAGAAAAATGTGGGTTCAGAGCTCAGGCAGGTAAGGGTTTGGAGGTGAATGATTCCACAGGACTGGCACACGGCAAATGTAATCTTATTTTCAAAGGAAAAGAAGATAAGGGAAAACCCTGTAACCATAGATATGTTGAATTTGGTCATTTGAAAATATATTAGAAAAACAAAATATTCAGAATCTATATTACTAAAAGTCTGATGTTGACCACTTCCTGTTGTTCTGTATATTGATTTTAGAAACTACGCTGCAACTTACGGCTGTGATTTTTGGCCATCTTACTCAGAGTCCCCTCCGCTGCACAGGACAAGAGGATTCTTCCCATCGATTAAAAATAAAAGTTATTAGTGTTTGAGATTCTCTCTCCTGAAGGCCATGCCCCTTCTTGAGGGACTATAAAACCCGGAAGTATTGATTGCCTCAGTCAGTCTCTGTAAGATGGGGGAGAGAGAGGGTCACGTCTCTCAGTCTGAGCTGTGAATAACACTGAACACATGTTTACTAAACTGTGAGTGTGGTTTTACTGACCTTGAGAGCCCTTAATGTGGTTGGTTTGAAAAAGCACAGCAAATGGTTGGTGGTGGTTGGTTTGAAATAAAGCACAGCAAATGGTTGGTGGTGGCTGGTTTCAAATAAAGGACAGCAAATGGTTGGTGGTGGTTGGTTTGAAATAAAGCACAACAAATGGTTGGTGGTGGTTGGTTTGAAATAAAGAATGTTAAAAGTCTAAACTTAACAACTTCCTGTTTGCAATGTATATTGAGTGTAGATAAAACACTAACACTTATGGCTGTGATTGTTGGCCATCTTACTCAGTTTCCCTCAGCTCATCAGGTGCAAAGGATTCTTCCCATCAATGAAAAATAAAAGTGCTATTAGTGTTTAAAAAATGTTGAGAATCTCTCTCCTGTCAATCACGCCATGAAGGCCACACCCCTTCGAGTGGGAGGGGGTGGGATAATAAAAGCCGGAAGTGTGTGTGTCTCAGTCTCTGCAAGATGGGGGATGGGGAGATCATGACTCTGAGCTGTGAATCAACTGAACACACTGAATGTCTACTGAACTGTAAGTGTGGTGTACATGTGGTGTTTTGTGTGGTTTTATGGTGGTTTCACCTTGCTTGAAATGGTATGAAACTGCATTTGCATGTGGTGGCCTTGCACCCTGCATGAAATGGTATGAAACTGCATTTGAATTTGGTGGCCTTGCACCCTGCTTGAAATGGTAGGAAACTGTATTTGAATTTGGTGGCCTTGCACCCTGCTTGAAATGGAATTTCAAGGGATAGCCGTGATTCAACTGCCAGCCCACCAGCCGTGAGTAAGCTGCCAGCACATCAGCCTTGAGTGATTGAGCTGCCACCTCAAGAATCCATTTGGCCCACGATGTCCATACTAGCCTTCTGGAAATGAGTCCCTTCAGCCCACAACACCCATACTAGCGCTCCAGAAAGCCCCCCCCCCCCCCCCAGAATTGGTGGAGAGGTTGGGGGACCAGCCCTCCAATGTGAACATGGGACCCAACGGGTCCCACTTATTCTAGAATATAAAATGTCATCTTGGCATGAAATCTAAAAATGAAGATCATTAATTAATGATTTTTTGAAATATTAAAAAAAGTTAAAGCAATGCAGCATATATATACAGGAATTTTCAAGAAAGCTTATGTGATTTCAAAAGATTAACACATATGGTGTCAGAAGACTGGCTGTAAAATGGATTGAAAGACAGCAACTTAACTGCAATCAAATTTTACATATTGGAAGTTTTTCTTTTCAATTTAAGAAGCAGTGAACATCTAACCATGGCTCTACATTATTTCTACACAACCATATATCTGTCATTTACCCAACATTTATTTTGTTGTGATGTACAATAATGTGACCTTAGAAGAAATAATCATAGTAAGACTAGACAGCCAGGGTTCAGAATATGTTCCAATGATTAGGTTGTCAAGAGTTCTGGTGAATCATTTGGGATTTAGCCAGCTAGAAAAGCTTGAATTGTAGCAAGTTTGATCAGCTAGTAATTCATTTTCATAGAGAAAATATTTTAACTGAGAATCCTTATTAAATCATCTTCTGCAATTACAGATGTTGGGTTCGAGCTGCATGAGAGTAATGAGATTGCAAGATGGAAACAGTAGGGTGCCATAGTCTTCTTCGCACTGCAGTTGGGAACGTGTGTGTTAATAAAGACACCTTCATTTTCAAAAAATTGCTTTGTTAAGCAAGTGAATTCTCCATAAGAATCCACATTTTCAAGCTTTTGTAATAACAAAAGAAAATACTGGGAACATTCAGTAGGCCAGGTAGCATTTTTTTGAAATTGGAAAATATATGACCTTACATCAGAACTATATATATAATTTCATCATATTTTTGACCTTACCTCAGCATTAAAAAATTTACATGTTAACTCTTTCTTGTTCCACCCATTCAGCCCAGCATGCTGAGTGTTACCTGCATCTTCTGTTCTTATTCATGTTTCCAGCGTGGTACATCCAGATGCAGATTTTGTTTTTTAGCTCAGTGTTGCTTTGCTAGCTAATACAAAATTTATTTTATGAAAACATTTTATGAAGTAGGACCCCGGCTCTTCATGCAGTGATTGGACCCCCAGGCCAGCAGTGTTCACAACTCAACCTTGCACAATTAAGGAGAAGGAACCATGCAGATCCCGGAGATCTTCCTGAAGTTACATGTAGGAGTAGGAAGGGAAACTCATGCCAATCATCTTTTGACTAAGTCAAATAGTTCAGAGTGATTCCAAGGATAGGCAATCCCAATAAGTTGTAGTGAAAACAAATGATTATATAATGTTAAGATACAAAGTGCTGGAGTAACTCATTCAGTCAGGCAGCTTCTCCAGGTTGGGACCATTCTTCCGAAGTAGTATTAAAGAAGGGTCCCAACTGAAATGTTGCCTATCCATGTTCTCCAGAGATGCTGTCTAAGTTACTTTGGCATTTTGTGACTTTTTTTGTAAACCAGCATCTTCAGTTCTTTGTGTCCACTTGCTATCATGCAATGGTGCCTTGGTAATGCTGTTGTTTATGACAGGCCCATTTCTGTAGAAACTGAGGAATAGTTTGATATACTGTATTGCCATATGCAAATAGACTAGTGCAGCACCCATGTTCCTTCACATTTCAGTGCCAGATCAGAGAAAGCAAACTGTCATTGACTATTCCTTTCAGGTATATGCACACAATCTACCTACCAAATGTAGACTGATCTAGCAGTGGCAAACAGACAGGGCACGATCCGTGCCAGTCATGGGATCACAAGCTTGTTGCTGGGTTTTACCAGAGGCAAAATAGCTGAATTCGTGTTCAATATGATTGCTCTACACTGTCTCTGAAGAAACAATTTATAAAATTGGTTTTGTAGAGCTCCAAATGGCAAACCATTTTTAAAATGTAGCTATTTGAAATGAACAGTCTGCCAACAGTTTTAAATGGGGGGAAACTGGGGGAATGGGGAGGGAGTTACAAAAGTCAAATAAAATGAACATTTAGAGTTCTCAAATGTTTTAATCATGTTATTTTCTTTATTCAGAAAATATTATGCATGATAGCATTTTCTCTGGTTTGATGCATTTTTAAATTTCAGTTTTAAAATATTCATCATTGCTATTAAATTACATGGAATCATACAGTCAGAAATAACATGACAGAAGCCAAGTAGTACAAAGCACAAAAGGAACAGCATTCCGAGGTATAAAAGACTGCAGAAAATACAGCATTGTTTCCTTACTGTTTAAAAAAAATAAATTACAAATTGTCCCTGGTCAAGGAAGGATTCAGCTTTCTGAAGTCAGAATCTGTTGGAGAGTAGTTAACTAGATAATCCTGTGTCACATAAATAAAATATTTAACATCTGAGAGCCCAGAGCTTAAATAACACATTATTTACTGTGAGCTTTAAATGAGTAAAACAAAAAAAAACAATAAACTCCTTTCACATCTCCCATTAAGTTTGGTAAGTTGAAGCTTTTGTTATAAATCATGCTTTTAAAAAGGCATGACCCATATGATTGCTAATCTTGAGACTGACATACTGCTCAGGTGTATCTTAGATATGTACTTTTTTTTCCCCTCCATTGCAGTGACCCAGTACTTCATCCATTTAAGAAGTGTCAGTCCCTTATAACTAAGGCCCGAGTTCAAATGATTCAGATGATAAAGTGTCACCCTGTGGCCCTGATCTTCAGATTTACAGCTTCCATAGAAGCACATTCACTTCCAGCCTATGACTTTCCTGTTAATACCTATGATACCATCTATCTCTGCTGAGATACTTTTACAATGTCAAAGTTATCTTTTGCTTATTTTGCCTGCAGAATTTACCGTTCAAAATACCATTCTTCATTGACTTTAGACATCTTTACTTAGTCTCTTCCCAGTATTGCCTTTTTTGTGCAGTTCAGAATTGGGTGACAAATGCAGTGCCCTACAGAAATGCTCTTTAAAAGCTAACAACAGAAAAATGAAGACGAGGATCATTACCAGTGTCTGAGCTTCACAGGAAACAATTTAATGTTTAATAAACTGCAACCAAAAACCTTGATTTAAAAATGACTGGATACTTTGACAGAGAAACGCCCCTCCAACATTGCCACGAATACCCTAGTTAAAGGAATAATGGTCAAAGAAAATTAGTTATAACAACACTACAAACTTAAAAATAGAGTATTAACATAATCTTGCTGATTTTCGTTTTTTTCAAATACTGAATCTTGTCATTATGTACATACCCAAATGATGAAGAATTCATTTTTACTCTCTGGATGGAAAATAAGAGGTTTTAAACGTGATTTTATTATCATCGCCAGGTAAACAGGCACGTTCCAGAAAAACAAAAGCCAAATAAAGTCTAATCTTCAGGTATCAAGCAGTTTTGTGGTTGGACGCACAAACTGTGCAACTTCATTATAATGAAACTTGTTATATTGTGATTTCAAATAGACCGCATGTATTATCATGTTTCCCTAGACAGAGATTAGATGAAATACTAGGTTCACTGTAATATGGGTGTTCAGATGTCCTCCAACACTCCCGTTGTAGAGATTGCACTCTATTTAAAAATCTCTCCTCTTCTCAGAGCAGTACCTCCAGGTTAAGGATGACTACTGCTCAGTGGGTTCTGAGACTGCCAACAAGGCTATTCTTTGTATGTAGGTTCTTTCAAAGAAGGGTGGGAGGTGGCTAATATAATGGGCAGGCACATAGTTTGCGGATAGGAAGGAACTGCAGATGCTGGTTTACGCTGAAGATAGACACAAAATGCTGGACAGGCAGCATCCCTGGATAGAAGGAGGTGGTGACATTTCGGGTCGAGACCCCTTTTCAGACCTGACCTGAACATCAATCTGAAGAAGGGAACTTCCTCAATGTCTTCTCTCCATAGATGCTGCTTCTTCCGCTGAGTTACTCCAGCATTGTGTGTCTTCCATTAGCACAGGAGAGGTCCATTGAAGACTCTGATAACAGCAGGGAAGAAGCCACTCCTGAATGTGCTTTTAAGCTTTTACATCTTCTAACGGGCAGAAGACCAGGAAATGCTTGGGCTGTGAGTGGTCCTTGATTACAATTATCAGGAAGCGTGATGTGCAGCGGTGTCGTGGGAAGGTGGGAGGCTGGTTTGTATGATGGCCTGTGCTACATGCACTATTCTTTGCAATTTCTTGTAGTCTTTTGGGTGGCACAGCTGGTGGAGCTAGTGACAGACAGCTGGGTTTGGTCCCGATCACAGGGGATATCGCTATGAAATTTGCAAATTCTCCCCTTATTGCATGGGTTTCCTCCAGGTGCACTAGTTTCCTCCCACATCGCAAAGACGTGCAGTTTTGTAGGTTAATCGCCTGTTGTAAATTGCCCCCAGTGCGTACGAGGTTGACGAGAAAGTAGGATAATGTAGAAATAGTGGGAGCAGGTGATCAATGGTCAAAGTGAACTTAGTGGGCCGGCAGGACCCGTTTCCATGCAGTATCCCTCAAAACTCTTGAGCAGACCAGATGCCAAACCAAACTGTGATGCATCACAATATGAGGCTTTCCATGGTGCAGCTGTAGAAATTAGTAAGAGTCATTGGAGACATGTCAAATTGACTTAGTCTTCTGAGGAAGTAGAGTTCTAATGTGCTTTCTTGGCCAGTGCATCAATGGGGTTGGACCGGGACAAATTTCTTGGTGATATTTACACCCAAGAATTTGAAGCTCTCAACACTCTGAATTTCAATATTTACACGGAGGAATTTAAAACGCTGGACCATTTCCACTTCAATATAATTGATGCAGGCAGGGGCATGTACTCCACCTGCTTCCTGAATTTGATGACTAGATCCTTTATTTTGCTGACAAAATTCACCTACACCTTTAAAGTGCCATAATAGCCTTTGTTCAAAACAGGAAAAGAGTATTTGGAGATCATGATTTCAGCCCTGGAACAAACTCAAGTTTAAAATATTGATAGAGTCCAAAGAAGGCTTTCACGAGAGAAAGACCATTGTTTTCAGCTCCTGTTATGCTTTTCATACTTGCCTCCTCAGAGCAAAGCAGTATAATCCTTATATTATTTTAGTATTATCCATTATCAATGATAAAATGATATGTAGCAGATGACAGTGTGCCAAATCAATGCTAAGATGCATTTTAACAGGCAGTGATATTGTCAACGCTCCAGTTTCTCACTGCCAAAATGTTTCAACACTTTCAAAATCAATTTGTCAAGATTTCCAATCATTTTTCTGTTATTCTGCTCAATGCATTAGAGCAAGACAAGAGATGCTACCTCACAGCTCCAGTGACCTGGGTTCAATACTCACCTAGGGATCTGACAGTGTAGAGTTGCATATTTTCTCTGAGGCCGTATAACTATCCTCCAGGTGTTCCATTTTGCTCTCACGTGCAGGTTGGTAGTTTAATTGGTCATGTAAAATTGCCCTTGTGTCAAAATGATGGAGAAATGGGATAATTAGTGGGTCTGCTGTGAGTTGGTACAATTGTTGGACCGAATGGCCTCTTCTCTGTCATTATGGAATATGGAGTACAGGAATCAAACTGCACTTTCATTTTGGTTGACTTCTTTTGAACTGGGCTATAAAACAGATCACTAAATCAATATTGAGTTAAAAAGAAAAACAGCAAGCATGAGGATTAGGTGCTCAAAAACATTATTTGACCATACGATCTGTCAAAATTATCTTCCATCAATTTTGAACGTGAAGTAATGTCACAATACATTTGCTAGGTTGTAATGAGCCTATCTGTCGGGCACAGCATTCATCATCCAAATGTGAATTACACTAGGAAAGGCAGGAGAGTTGATGCCTTACAGCGCCAGAGACCCGGGTTTGATCCTGACTGCATGGAGTTTTGTTACGTGATGTGCATGGGGATTTCTCCGGGTGTTCCGGTTTCCTCCCACACCCCAAGGATGTACAGGTTTGTAGGTTAATTAGCTTTGGTGGAATTGTAAGTTGCCCCTAGTATATGTAGGATAGTATTGGGGTAGGGGGATCGCTGGTTGGCGCAGACTCAGTGGGCTGAAGAGCTTGTTTCTTGTAATCCGAAACTAAACTAAGTACATCAGTCCTTATACACTAGTCATTGAAAGCGAGCATGCAACTAAAATAGGCAATTAGGAAGGCAAATGTTTTGTTAGCCTCTATTAATAAAGAATTGACTCGAAGAGTAAACATATCTTGTTATTAATTGTATAGGATGTTGCCGGCACTAAACTGTGTCGGAATACTGCATAGAAGTTTGGTCTCCCCATCAGATGAAAAAGATTCAATTGCCGTGGAGGAAGTGCTGCAAAGATTCACTAGATTGGTTCCGTGGATGGCGGGTCTGTCGTACAAGAAATTGAATGGGCAAATCTCTCAGCCTCTGGAAAATGCGAGATGTCCTCATTGGAATATGCAAACCTCTAATGTGGCTTAACAGGGCAGATGTGCGGAGGATGTTTCCCTGGATGAGGAGCCGACTATTGGGGGTTACAAGCTCGATCAGGAATAGGAAATTTAAGTAAAAATGTCTTTGCTTGGTCAAATCTTTGGAATTCTCTGCATGTACAGAAATCATGAGATATGGGAATAAGTCAAAGCCAATGGTGTTTAAGATGGAAGGTCAGCCAAGATCATATGGAATGGCAGAGCTGACTCCAGGAATCAAATTGCCCTTTATTGCTCCTATTTCTTATGTTCTTGTGTGTAAAGAAGAATTGAAAATAGCATCCTTATCAATTTTAAAAACATTTGACTTATTCAGAATTTCCTTCAAAGTTCTGATAATCAGGCATTGCAGCTTTGAAGGATCATAAATGTGGGGCCAGCTTTATTCCTAAGTTATGGGAGGGCATCCATTCAAAATAACCCTCATGTAAATTAAAGTCGAAGAGTTTAAGTTATCTTTCCAATAAATTTCATGTTTTTTAAATTGGATCTTGAGATGAGCAAATTGTTCATAATGTGTTACTTTACAGTTTTTTTCTTTTTACAATGTAATTTCTAACATCTAGGTAGAAGAGTATGGCTCACTAAATAGTTTAGTAAGAAAATTAGTCCGAGGCAAAAAGTGCAGAAGAAACTTCAGTTTTATCCCATTCCTGCTTTTTTTTAAGTCAGTCTGGCACAATTTTCTATGATTCCTGTCTACTGCTGTACAACTGCAGCACAAAGAGAAGAACAGGGGGCTAACACTTTAACAGCTGGTCGGACTGAAGAATTGTTTTCACCCGACATACCATGACAGTAAAAGTAGTTGAGGAGGAAGCCTACAATTTAATAGATGAGACTGATGGTTCCTATCATTCTGGACTCGATTGCAAAGGTATCCTGTGTGAAATATCTGAGGCAGACATAGACCATTAAATTGGAAATAGTGAATGGCAGGCTGATTGGCAGTCTGTTATATTATAACTCATTCTTTTTCTCACCTCCACCACTCCATCTTATTGTTTTCAAGACACCAATAAGGATAAAATACTAAGGAGTTCCTCAAAGTGGTTGAAATTGTCACATAGTACACCACCATCCTAAATGATTTGGTTGTATATAATGCATGTATAACGACCACAGTAAAACAGAGGAATGTCATAATCAGTGGCAGCTAAGTGATTATTAAATATAGACTACCCAGATATTTAAAACACAAAATTCTGCAGCTAAGATGAACAAGGCTTACAGTTTTAACCTGGGAAATAAAAATAGACTAAATAAATAATGAGAAAAACAGAAAAATTAAAATAGCCTAAGAATGTTTTTATTAGAAGTTTGCAATAAATCTTGGTTATCTCATGGAAGAAAACTAAATAATTGGTTAGTTTAAAATAGAATGGCAAACATCTTGGGAGAGTTAAATATTATAAGGCTGTTTCAAAGGCAGAAAGCTATTTTTCCAAGATCGCTTATGTTATTCGACGATTTTTATAAGCATTTGGTACATAATGCCAAATCACTTTTCTGTAGTCTTTTATTTTCCACTTTTACTGTATACACATTGTTAACTACTATTGTTAATTTAAAGTAGTGTTTTATTTTAAAATTTTAAGAGCCCTCTCATCTGATGCTCATTGATTTTGCATAATTGGAGTAAAATTTTAGGCATTTACAATATAACTGATGACCACAAGCGATAATATGACACCATGTATACCCACACCTTTGTCACTGCTTCCATGTGTTTGAGTTTCGTGTAGGGCATTGCTTAAGGTATTCATTCTCATTTCCATCTGTCCTTCATTTACATATGAGCAACACCACAAATTAGAGCAGGTCCACCAGGAATGTTCGCTCATTTTAAAGTGAAATATCAGCAATTCTGGCAATTGTATTTTAAATTTGCATAAATTGTATTAATTCCGAGACGCAAACCTGTCCCTCTAACTAAAAAAAAAACAGCCAAAAGTTATTTTCTGGGAGAAGTAATATTATGAGGAAGAAATGAACAGGCCCACTGACCACTTAATTCACTGTGTAATTAGAAATAGTGAAAATAATGAAATCCTGTTCCAATTTACCATTGATTTATTCCTTTAAAATGACCTTTACAGCTGCCAACCATTTTCCTTTCTTCATCATCTGAATGTGATGTTGATGATATAATATTCTGAATGTTTTAGAATATCTTACATTGGCCAAAAACAAAAGAAGGTAACACAGCTCCATGTTAAGGTAATAGCCATGAATCAAATCAGCTTTGTAGTTAATGTTTGCGACAAATCGTGGACTAAATTATTATTTTATGACATGCTGCCCATCAAAATGTTCTACTGGTCTTAAAAAATAGATGTTATTGCCCTTCTTCAAAGGGCTGCTGATCATACTTTTCTTCTCCTTTTGTTGTTATCTGAAATTTATTATGAATCTAGTATTTAGATCGTCTGGGATCCAAGGGGAGAAAGCGGAATGAAGAGAAAATTGACTTCATGGAAGGAAGCAGAGTGTCTTGGTGGAAGGTTGGTTTTTTTTTCGTACTGGAGGCCTGTGACTTGTGGTTTGCTTCAAGTTTCAGTGCTGGGCCATTTGCTGTTTGTCATCTATATCAATTAATTGGATGAGAACATACATGGTATGATTAGCGAGTTTGCAGATGACACAAAAGTGGGTGGTATTGTAACTAGGGAATATGGTTGTCAAAAATTGCAGCAGGCTCTTGATCGGCTGGGCAGGTGGGCTGAGGAATGGTTGATGGAATTTAATACAGAGAAATGTGAGGTGTTGCATTTTGGAAAGTCTAACAAATGACCTACACAGTGAATGGCAGGGCTCTGGGGAATGGGGTAGAGCATAGTTCTAAGTAAGTAAGTACATAGTTCCTTGAAAGTGGCGTCAGTCAGTGTGTTGAGTATAGAAGGTAGACAAAGGTGCTGGAAAAACTCAGCGGGTGCAACAGCAGCTATGGAGCGAAGGAAATAGGCAACGTTTCGGGCCGAAACCCTTCTTCAGACTGATGTAGCGGGGAGGGGGAGGTGGGGGAACGGGCAGAAGAAAGGAAAAAGGAAGAGGAGGAGCCCAAGGGCTGAGGGAGCTGAGAAGGGGAAGAGACAGCAAGAGCTACCGGAAATTGGTGAATTCAACGTTTATGCCGCTAGGGTGCAGACTGCCCAAGCGGAATATGAGGTGCTGCTCCTCCAATTTCCGGTGGTGCTCACTCCGGCCATAGAGGAGACCCAGGACAGAGAGGTCGGATTCGGAATGGGAGGTGGAGTTGAAGTGCTGAGCCACCAGGAGATCGGGTTGGTTAATGCAGACCAAGCTGAGGTGTTCGGCGAAACGATCGCCAAGCCTACGCTTGGTCTCACCGATGTAGATCAGCTGACATCCAGAGCAGCGGATGCAATAGATGAGGTTGGAGGAGATGCAGGTGAACCTCTGTCGCACTTGGAACGACTGCTTGGGTCCTTGAATGGAGTCGAGGGGGGAGGTAAAGCAACAGGAGTAGCACCTCTTGCGGTTGCAAGGGAACGTGCCTGGGGAGGGGGTCGTACGGGAGGGAAGAGAAGAATTGACCAGGGAGTTAGGGAGAGAGTGTTCTTTGCGGAAAGCTGACGGGGGGGAGATGGGAAGATGTGGCGGGTGGTGGGGTCACATTGGAGGTGGCGGAAATGACGGAGGACAATTTGTTGTATGTGACGGCTAGTGGGGACTAGGAGGACTCTGCCCTTGTTACGAGTGCGGGGATGGGGAGAGAGAGCAGTTACGGGGTATAGAACAGACCCTGGTGAGAGCCTCATCTATAATAGGGGAGGGGGGCCCCGGTTCCCTGAAGAATGAGGACATTTCCGATGCCCTGGTGTGGAACACCACATTCTGGGAGCAGATGCGGCGTAGACGGAGGAATTGGGAGTAGGGGATGGAGTCCTTACAGGAAGCAGGGTGGAAAGAAGAGTAGTCTAGATAGCCATGGGAGTCAGTAGGTTTATAGTGAATGTCGGACAGAAGTCTATCACCTGCGATGGAGATAATGAGGTCAAGAAATGGTAGGAAAGTGTCGGAAATGGTCCAGGTGTATTTGAGTGCCGGATGGAAGTTCGTGGTGAAGCGGATGAAGTCAGTCAGTTGTGTGTGGGTGCAGGAGGTGACACCAATGCAATCGTCAATGTAGCGGAGGTAGAGGTCGGGGATGGGGGCCTGGTACGCCTCGAACAAGGATTGTTCGACATACCCGACAAAGAGGCAGGTATAGCTGGGGCCCATGCGCATGCACATAGCTACGCCTTGCATTTGGAGGAAATGGGAGGAGTCAAACGAGAAGTTATTGAGGGTAAGGACCAACTCCGCTAGGCGGAGGAGAGTATCAGTGGACGGGTATAGGTTGATTCTCCGGTCTTTAAGACCATCCTAGTGGGGGATGGAGGCGTAGAGTGACTGGACGTCCATGGTGAAGATAAGGGGATGGGGGCCTAGGGAATGGAATGCATGGAGACGACGGAGAGTGTCTGAGGTGTCTTGAACATAGATAGGGAGGGATTTAACCAAGGGGGATAGGATGGAGTCAAGGTATGTGGAAATGAGTTCGGTGGGACAAGAGCAGGCGGAGACAATGGGTTTACCAGGACAGTCAGGTTTGTGGATTTTAGGGAGAAGGTAAAATCAGGGCATGCGGGGCTGGGGAACGATGAGGTTGGAGGCTCGGGGGGGGGGGGGGGGCAGGGAGCCAGAGTGGATGAAGTCAGTGATGGTACTAGAGATAGTGGCCTGGTGCTCTCCAGTGGGGTAAGTAGGAGGAGGTATCCGAGAGTTGGCACGTGGCCTCAGCTTTATAGAGATCGGCGTGCCAGACTACCATGGCACCTCACTTGTTGGCGGGTTTGATCACCCAGTCTGGGATGTTGCGGAGTGAGTTGATAGCTGTACGTTCGGGGGGGGGAGAGGTTGGAGTGAGACAGGGGAGTGGAGAAGTTGAGGCGGTTTAAAATAAAAAGGTCTAAAGCCGGAAGGCCATGAGGGGGGGTCCACGAGGAGGGGGTTCGTTGGAGATGGGAAAAGGGATCATCAGTAGGGGGTGAGGACTCCTTCCCATGGAAGAATGCTGCAAGGCGAAGGCGACGGTAGAAGAGCTCCAAGTCGTGGTGGGCGCGGAACTCATTGAGGTGGGGACGGAGGGAGACAAAGGTAAGACCTCTGCTGAGGACCGACCATTCGGTGTCGGAGAGGGGGAGGTCAGGGGGGATGGTGAACACACGGCAGGGATGGGGGTTGGGGCCGGAAGAAGGCAGGTGCGTGGACTGAGGCCGAGGCAATGTCTGGTTGGCGGGTGTTGGGTGGTCAGGGAGGAGGAGGGCATGAAGACTGTAGTGTGGGTGGGGAAGAGCTGGGGTCACATAGTTTGAGGGGGACGGGGAAGAGCCAGTGGAACAGCCACCGAGGTTACCAGGGTTAGGGTGACTAGCACTAGGACCCAGTGCAGTCCAACCCAAGAGAGTGGGAATCTGAAGCGTGGAAACTCCAGGCCCGGTGCTGAGTCCAGGCTGCAGGTAAGGCGACGGCTGCGGGCTGTTGGAGGGCGGTGGAGTGGCGAGGGTCGGCGAACCCAATGGTAGGAGTCCGTGGGCAGTAGAGTCCGGGTCGGCAGCGATGCGACGAGGTTCAGCGGTCACCTTATGGTGGCAATAGTTGGAGGAATCACGGAGGGGGAGATATACAGAGTTACCAGTGAGGCAGCGAGGCTGGGCGTCATCGGTAGGCCGGTGAAGGTCAGCGGCAGCATCGACGTGGAGGTCGGCGAAGGCGGCATCCTGGTGAGTACTGGAGCTGCTCAATGTGGCCAAGATGGCGTCGCGGGACTCGGGCAGGCGGCGCGGGCCAGAGTTGGGGCCTGGAGGCGGTCGAGTTGCGGGGTGTCGGTGGCGGGAGAGGCCCGGATGCGGGCTAGTTTCAGGTCCTTGGTGGAGTTAAGGTGGGCTAGGAATCGTTGATTGAAGAGGTGGATCTTCCGGCGGATGAAGTAGAGTTGGGGTCCGTTGCAAGTCTGGGTGAGTGGGGCCCGAAGTTTCGGGACGGTCAATGCGAGGTCCTGCTGGTGCCGGCGCATCACAGCCAGGGTAGATCTCAGTGCCCGGTGGGAGAACGCCTCAACAACATGTTGAGTATAGAAGATGGGAGTCATGTTGCGATTATATAAGATGTTGGTTAGGCCACATTTTGAGTACAGTGTTCAGTTTTGGGCACCATGTTATAGCAAAGATGTTGTCAAGCTGGAAAGGACACAGAGAGGATTTACAAGGATGTTGCCAGGAGTCGAGGGTCTGAGCTATAGGGAGACGTTGAGCAGGCCAAGTCTTTAGTTCTGGAGGATGAGGCGGTGATCTTATAGAGGTTTCCAAAATCATGAGAAGAATAGATTGGGTAGATGCACAGAGTCTTTTGACCGGCCTAGGGGAATCGAGAACTAAAGCACATAGGGGGGGGATAACTTTTGTTCATAAAGGGTGGCAGGTGGAATGAGTTGCCAAAGGAGGTTGTTGATGCAGGGACTATCATAATGTTTAAGAAGCGTTTAGACAAGTACATGGATAGTATATGGTTAGAGGGATATGGACAAAATGTAGGCAGGTGGCACTAGTGGAGATGGGGTATGTTTGTCGGCATGGGCAAGTTGGACTGAAGGGCCTGTTTCCATGCTGTGGGACTCTACGACTCTACAAATAGATTTTCTTCACCTGCAATTGCTGAAATTCTGGATGACAAGGTCAAAAAAGTATTCTGAATTTCTCAATATAGAATTAACGCCACATCGACTTCTTTGGCTTTCTTTGTCCCAGTCTTGTTACGTCTTGGCAAGTCTGTTAGATACTGAACCAAGTGGTAGGAATCAGTCCACCGTCACAAAGGAAATGGGACATATAGCAACATACTTTTCTTGAACTACACATGCTGGTCGATCATGAAATATATCGCCAAATGCAATGGAGAAGCTTCTTGCCATGAACAATGCCTCTCCTTTGCTGAAGCATGGTAGCACCGTCAAGGAAGAAAATAGAGCACAAGCAAATAATGCAACGTAAATATTTGCAGTCAAAGACCAATCAAAAGGCAAAACATTGCAGAGATAGATTTCCGGAGTCGCCATCTTTCAACCTTCCAATCTATGCTGTTAGCATATTAGCCTTCGCCATTTCTGTCAGCTCCAATGGGATCCCACCACCAGACACATCTTCTCCCCCCACCCCCCATTGCTTTCTGCTTTGCGCATAGACTACTCTCTCCATGACTTCCCAGTCCAATCTACCCTTACCTCCCCGTCAGTAGCACTTTTCCCTGCAGTCGTGGGAGGTGCAACAGTCATTCTTATACCTCTTCCCTTACTACCATCAAAAGATCTAAACTGGCCTTCCAGATGAGAACTGGCCTTCCAGATATCATTCATTGGAATGATACAAACAATGCTGGTGCCATCCGAGAGACAGAGATGAGGACTGGGAGGTAAATGAGCACAGAGAGAATGAATATAACCAAATAACACTGGCACTGTTGCTAATAAGTTGAAAAATACAATTTAAAAGCATTTTTGTCTACCTTCGATTTTCCAGCATCTGCAGTTCCTTCTTAAACAAGTACAAACCTGTACGTCTTTGGAGTGGGGGAGGAAGCCGAAGATATCGGAAAAAACCCACGCAGGTCATGGGGAGAACATGCAAACTCCGTACAGACATGCACCCGTAGCCAGGATTGAACCCAGGTCTCTGGCGCTGTAAGTCAGCAATTCTACCACAGTACCACCGTGCCACCCAGGTGTTCAACACCAACCAGATCAAGATGGCTTTACATTGAAAGGGTTTTACAAGTTGTGTTCACACAACAGACAACAGATATCCCAATATCACAGAAATGTTTACCATTAGCATTCACAAAGAGCAATGATCGTAATATTAATCAACCCATGTCACACTGTTGACTGCAATTTGCTTAGCTAAGGGCTTCAAATGTTGAAACTGCTGTGCGATAACAATCCTGAAACCTAATATGCAATCCTTTTCATGGGAATATATACGGCTCCGTCTAACACACAGACAAATTGCCATCTACATCCTTTACAGAAAGTACTTAGCAGCCGAACCTGGAGAAAATAATTTGTTATCCGATTATACCATTAAGTGCTATAGAATAAAAATGGAACGCCATTGTTAGCAAAAAAATAATAAAATATTAAGTCCTACTTGTCATTAATAATAAATGAGGATAAAAAAGGTTGTACAAGATTTATTGGTGAGTATATTAAGATGATTTATGACTTGATGTTTTGTATAGAAGAGCACAACTTACCAGGTATCTATCTGCCTGTTACATGACTTTGAAAAAGCATATGCTTCGGTGGCATTTTTTCCTCACATACAGGACTTTTACATTTTTAAACTTCAAACCTTTTATATGCAGATGGCTCAGCAATTTATTTTACTACAAACGCCAAAGTTTTATGCTAATATAAAGGCCTAGCACATTGTATTTGTTATGGCAATTTCTACTGCGCTATGTAACCCACTGGTTTATGACTAAAAGATGATCTGATGAATTCCATGTTGAAGCAGCGCACAATGCTGCAGCCGTCGGCTCCAATTGTGGCAACATCGTGAGACTGGAACTTCTCAATAGCGCACAAACCAAAGTGGAAGTAAAGAACTGTTTAATTAAGTGCTTCCATCAGGTATAAAAATAAATCAAAGGAAATATGGTGTTTGAATCTAAAAACATAATGGAATCATAAGTCACAAGACAACATATGGATCATAGTGAGATATTAGAAAAGCAATTTACCGCTCATAGTAAAAGACGTATTTATTTAGTACCCCTCTGAACGCGAGGGACACTGAAAGCATTTTACATTGATACCCAAGAATATATGAAATAGAAGTCGGCCATTCGGCCCTTCATATTTGCTTCACCATCCGATAACACCATGGCTAATCCCCTATTGCAGCCATTTTCATGCTTTAACCCCATATCCCTACACTGTATAATCTTAATACCGAAAAAAACATTGATTGTTGTTTTGAATAACTTAGTAAAACAATCTTCTACAGTGCGTTTGGGCAGATAATTCCAAAGGTTCGTTATTCCTGTGGAATAGAAGTGTCAAATCACTTCCACCCTGAATTGGTAGTTGGGAAACTGCGGCCCCCTTGTTCTGGATACTCCAGTCAAGGGAAACATCATCTATCTTTCAAGGCTGTAAGAGTTTGGATAGGCTTCAATGATAAACGCAGGCAGGCATCAGGCTAATATGGTTGTTGCTACAATCAAGCAAATATATGTATGGGGATGAACATAACTGCTCCAACTCTTAGTTAAGTAAACTCAATGGCTCTGATTTTGCTAAGTATTGTCCATCACCCACACTTGCTAGTGACCTATGTGGATGACATGCCTTTTCACATCTGTAAAGGAGCTATTTCCTGTGAATGCAATTCTACAGCCGAGCAATAAAACCTCATATTTATATTCCCTAATGATATTGAAGGCTATTTGGTCTGTCCATTTCATTTGGCCTGAACATTTTAATTGATCCCATTCTTCCACTTATTTTCTTGCAACTTATTCTTTCCCATACACTCCCTGATTCTCCCTTCAGTTACCTAAACTAGTAGTAATGCTCAAAAGACAATGAATCTAACAACCAACATGTCTTTGGGATGTGGGATGAAACCCGTACATCCTGTGGGGAACCCCCATAGTCTTCTTCTTTCGTGTGGCGTGCACAGCCTAAACTGTTGGACAACTTGTTCTATTTGATATTCCGTTTGTGCACGTCGAGTTGATTGCATTAGTCGAAACAGGGCAGACCACGTGAAGGTTGCAATCTTCCACCCCCCCCCCCCAATAGTCAAAGAAGAACATGCAAACTCCACACAGACATCACCCAAGAACAGTATCAAACATAGGTCACCGAAGCTGCAAGATGATTGCATTACCTGCAGCAGCAATGTACCATTTCAAGCACTGGCAGAGCCTTCTGCAATATAATGGAGACAAACAAGCCCCGTCTGGAAACCTTTGATGGCAAATTCACCTCCCGGCTTTGACATGCTTCACCTTTGCAGTATTTCAAAATTTCCCTGATTTGTCCCTGATACTCGGATGCATTTGAAATTTTTTGTACATAAAATAAACAATTTTAAAAGTTCGAAATGGTTTATATCATTGTCAAATAAAGTCAGCTTTATCCAGTTTCATGCAATTGCGGAAGGGACGTCAATGGTAGAGCTCAGTGCAAAGTCCTAAACCTTGCCCGCAATTATAGAACCATTGATAAAACCTACTTAAACCTGGCCCAAGGAAATATTTTAGTGTGCACGACCAGTTGCAAATCCTGAAATATTTTTGAGTAGCACTGTGAAATGGTCAGAATTAAGCCCAATCCCTCATCATTAAAAGAGTCATTTCTGAGCAATTAGCGAACAACACAATAATTACTCACAAGAAAGGAATAAATGTGTCTTGTAATTTTCTTGAAAAACAAAGACAAATAATGATGAGTTGGTAGACTAGAGAAACCGTGGAAACGAAATGCTGCCTAGGTCAGAGCAAACATCCCAAGTATCTTTCTCTGGGTTAATATAATCAATTTACTTCTGAAGAAGCAGCTCCTGATTCATCAATAATGTCAAGAGAAAGATGATTTATAAAAGCTGCCGTTAGTCATCAAGGGAATTTATAATATTTGTTTAGCTATTTATTCAAAAAATGTTTTAATATTTAAGAGGGCTTTCTCATCAATGGTTCTCCTGATTACTGTTTAAATAATTCTTTGTACAGCATTTAACTAGACAACAACGCTATATTAGCACGATGACTGTAAGATTAATCACTTCAAGTCCATGGAATGCATATCCAGACTTAATGGAGTAGATCATGCTGATGGTGGTTCCAGTTGGAATCGCCAGTGTTCAGCTGTTAAAACTGAAGCAAGTCCACGATTTTTGCAGTGAAACATTGAAGTCCCCAACCCGGTGACAAATTTAGAAAGGCGGAATTATTATATCACTCCGCAAATGGAATCCAAAGTGGAGGAACAGAGTCTCGCAGAACAAGTCTGTGCCAAGAGAAACACTATATAATGATGCAAGACACCAATGATTTATAAAGGAGATTAGAGGGTAAAGATTTAAGATGCAAGAGAAAGGCTATTCCTTTAATCATACTATTTCCTTAATGCTTTTAATTGTAAGTATGCATGTGTTTTAATTAACCATTTGTTGAATAATTTATGGTTTCTATATACTTTCTGCTTCAATTTTAGTAGTTTTTAAATCATATTTGGAAGCTTTTAATTTCAATTACAGGCTTTGGAGTTGGCAAAGATTCGCCCCCAGTTTTATTGGTGTCAAAGGCATTCCGGGGCAGTATTCTGACACAGCACTACCCCAGCCACTATTGCTGGCAAGACTACAAATACAGAGGGCCAGTGGGATGGGCTTGTCACATCCAGTCCAGGTAATGGTGCGTTGCTAAAGATCATGAACAAGGGGTAGGTACTAAGAAGACCCGACCCATAAGCTTGTGAAACAATTGGAACAAAATGACAAGATTGGGGGATTCTTTTTTCTCCTCTTCCAAAGTCCCCAGCAGTTCCTTGATCTTACTGAGGTAGTGAGAAAGGTAGACTGAAAAAGTTGGAGTAACTCAGCGGGTCAGAATGTATCTCTGGAAAAAAAGAATAGGTGATGATTTGGGGCGAGACCCTTCTACAGACAAGGTTGTAGTTTGGAAACATTTAGGCAGTAGATTGATCCCCCTCCTATACTCTTATCATCATTTATAATTTGTCTAACAACAGTGGCGTCATGGGATGGTCACGAGAGCGTCAAAAGCTTAAAATTCCTGGTTGTGCATATTTCTGAAGATCTTCCTGCACCCATTAATTAATATGTTTATTGGCCAAGTATTCACATACAAAGAATTTGCCTTGCTGCTGTGCCAGCAAGTGGCAACATGACATACAGTCACAGTTAGGAATGACACATAAAAAATTAATTAAAAACATTAACAATCATAGAGAAAGCCCAATCAGTCCCTCTATTTCCTTAGAAGATTGAGGAGATTTGCTACGTCAACAAATACTCTCTTGAACGTCTACAGGTGTACAGCAGAGAGCATATTGACTGGTTGCATCACGGCCTGGTTCAGCAACTCGAAAACCTAACAGACAAGACTGCAAAAAATGGTGAACTGCCCAGTCCATCACAGCTACTGACCTCCCCAACATCAAAGGGAGCTACAGGAGTTGCTGCCTCAAAAAGCAGCCAGCATCATCAGCGACCCATACCACCCTGGCCATGCTCTCATTTCACTCCTGCCATCGGGAACAGGATATAGGAGCCTGAAAACTGTAACTGCTATATTTCACGACTTATTGGTGATTAAAGTTTAAAAAAAGACGAAACTGCCTTTTAATCTTCGACTGATGACGTCACAATGAGGTGGGTGGCCACGATGGCTCGGATCGGTGCCCGTTTCACACACAGAGTATTCCACAAGCTTAGGGTGACGTCAGGGGGAGGGCCACATTTCAATTAACGTTCCGCTTTTTCCGACCCGGGCTTCAACCTGTGACGCCCCGGCTGTGGTTTTATGCGGCCATCAAGGAGGCATCGAGACCTCGGCGGTAAAGGAGATATTGAGACTGCAGCGGTGAGGCCTCGCGACGATAGGGCCTTGAAGCGGCGATAGGGTCCGGGCTTGTTGGTTGGCCCAGCGGGAGTGGAGCTGGGGTTGCCGCTTTTTCTCCGCGCTTGCTGTGGGTCTGGGGCCACAACCAGCGCGGAGAAGAAGTGGCAACCCCAGCTCAAAAAAGCAGACAACACCCCCCCTGGAATATTCACACTCCCCCCTCCCTGGGTTATTCACACTCCCCCTCCCCCCCGGGTTAATCACGTCTCCCGCCCCCTTTCCCCCCCCCCGGGTCATTCACACTCCCCCCTCCCCCAGGGTCATTCACACTCAAAAAGGCAGCAAACATCATCAAAGACCCACACCATCCTGGAAACACACTCATTTCACAATTGCCATCGACGATTGATTGCCTCCATAAATTCCATAATTTTCCTTGTGGGGGGTGATGCGGGTGATTGACTCCGGGGGGCGCCTGTCTCCGGGGTGAGCGCGGACGCCAAGCCGCGTTGGGGAACGGGGCCCAACGGGTCCCACATGGTCTATATCTCTCCAAACCTCTCCTTGCCTCCCATGGGGGCTATGGGTGAGTGGTGTAATATTGCGTTGGGGGACCAGGCCTCCCATGTGACAGGGCCCCAACGGGTCCCAGTTGGTCTAGTATGACAATAAAACTCTCTTGACTCTTGAATTTTGACCTATGATTCATACACTGAAAGGCAGGTAATCTGCCCATGGGCATGAGGATTAATGCAGAGACTTTCTACAGCTTTACTGATCCAGTACTGTTTCATTCACAATGACACTGTGTCAAAACAAAGTGAGGTCTTTCCACCTGTCACTGTGAAGTATCCTCTCCAAGTAAAACTAGGAAGTAACGGAAGACAAAGATGTTTTCTATAAGATTAATTAGACTTTTAGATTTTATTAGTCATTCATAGACTGTGGGCATTATTGCACAGGCCTAGTTGCCCTGACGTGAGTGGTGTAGTGGACTGCCTAGACTCCAACAGTCGAGACGGTGAAGTATTCCTGTAATGATGACAGACAGGATGTTCCAGATGTAGACTGGGGCAATGAAGAAATATATTTGCAAGTCAGCTTCCTCTGAGACTTGTAAGGAACTCAGATGTACACTTAGACCTGCTGTTCTTGGTCATCTCATCAGTAGAGATTGTGGACTTCAAAAGAGACGTCAAAGAAGCCTTTATGAGAAATTGCAGTTTACCTTTCAGATTGTGTACACTGCAGCAAAATGGTGGTGGGGCAAGTGAGTGCTTAAGGTGGAAGGAAAGGTGCCAATGACATGGGCTTATTTGACCTGGATAGTGGAAAGCTGCATCAGTGCTGTTTAAGCCATACTTGTCAGGAAGTCCAGAGCATCCATCACACTAAGCACCTGTAGATGAATGGGAATGAGAAGATGTACTTTCTGCCAGATTGCAATCTTAATCTTGTTGTTCTTGTACAATGACAATAAATATATACTATTATTATAAGCTAATCTTTTTACCGAGTCTTGTGGCTACTGAATTTATGTGATTGGCCCTGGTACACCTCTGGCCAAGTTTAATCCTCAGGGCGTTGATGACATTTTTTTTTTTTCGAAGTGTTTAGACTGCGTATTGGAATTGGTCATTACTTGGGATGTTAAGGAACAAATGTTAGATCCCAAATTATCACATTGGTCATGGATCAGCCACTTGATTGATTGATAAAGACTGGTAATGTACTTAGGCCCTTTGGCACACTGAGCCAATGCTGAACATCGATCATCCATTCACACTAGTTCTGTGATGTGTTAGGAAACTGGAGCACCTGGAGGAAACCACACGGTCACAGAGAGTACGTGCAAACTCCACAGACAGCAACCAAGGTCGGGATCAAAACAGGATCTCTGGTGCTGTGAATCAAATCTACCAGCTGTGCCACCCATCACCGTGCCTTCATGTCAAGAGAAATCACTTTCACTTCACCAGGTTTGCATCTACATTTGAATCAAGATTGTAATGCACTTATAAAATCACAGTGGATGGGATGGTTCAGTGAAATGCTGATGGCAAACCGGAGAAGTGTTGATATTTAGCGATATCCCTTGCATGCTCTCGTCCCATGTTTCCACCAGTTGGGCTCCTGTACCAGCTGTAGGGTAATAGCCCTGTCCCACGGTACGAGTTCATTCCAAGAACTCTCCCAAGTTTAAAAAAAATCAAACCCGTGGTAAGCACGGAGAATGAACATAGCGGGTACGTCGGAGCTCGGGGACATCTCTTAGCGGCTCGTAACGCTAACGTCAGGTACTCGGAAAGACTCGCTAACGGCAGGTAAGCACGGGAAGACTCGTGAAGATTTTTCAACATGTCGAAAAATATCCACGAGAGCCCAGAGTACCGATGAGTGGCCATTATCGTAAATCTCCGAGTTCGAATCAGGGCAAACTCGAGAGAGCTCTTGGAATGAACCCGTATCGTGGGACAGGGCTTTAACTGTGCAGGCTCAATTAGAGCTCTTGCTCTTCCCCCATTGGGTCTTGGATAAGTGATAAAGTGTTTCTAAGTGATAGGAGCAGAATTAGGCCATTCGGCTCTCCGCCATTCAATTATGGCTGATGTATCTTTCCCTCTTAGACCCATTCTCCTGCCTTTTACCCGTTACCCTTGACACCCTTACTAATAATAATCTATCAATCTCTGCCTTGAAAGATGCAGGACAGAATGCCACAGGAGATCTTTCTTCCTTGTGGCTATACAACTCCTCCCCCTTCTGTCATCAGGTATACTGAGACCAACTCCTCCCCACCCCCCCACCCACCCCCCCCCCCCCCCCCCCCACACCCATTTTTTGCACAACCTGCATTCCTTTCCTTTCCACTCATCACTTTAATTTAATGTTTCATGTATTTCCTGTTTTTATGACTGTTGGCAGATCAATTTCCCTTCTGGTGTAAATAGCTTGTTCTAAGCTTCCCCCCAGTCTAGATTCAGTCAAAAATCACTGAGTAAAACACTTGTGCTACTAATCTGTATTTTGACTAATCACAATTACAGTTCCCACTACTATACCTGACCACCGTGGGTTTGATCCTCGTATCTGCCTGGCCAAGCCCTCTTTAGCCTCATTCAAGCAGAGACACTCCAGAAGGTCACGCAGTCCCAAGCATTCTCCCAGAAATTCGACACAAGACCTCGTGGGAGCGGCCTTTTATAGGTCCCCAAACCTTGAGGGGCCGAACCACATGGGGGTGGCCCCTTTACAGTCCAACAACCAATATCGATTAACCCAGTGCATGATACACATTTCCCCAACCCAATAATACAGTGACTAATACATTGTATTCAAAGAAACTTCTGAAATGAAACGGACATCGCAACATGTGCCTTGATATTCAAGAAACCCAGACAAGGCTCAATACTTAATCCAATCAACATCTAGCAAAGTAAAGCTTTGCAACAATATTTACATTGTGTATGTCTGGTTTGCATTCATCCAATCCATTCGATGCAATTTGCACCTAATTGTCAGGACCTGCAGATGTTTAAATCTCTTCCTGTAGCTCTTATCTGGGCTCTAGACAAACTGGCAGCTTGTCCCATTTCTGCAGAAGGCACATTTAAATTGACCAAATGGCCTAGCAGCTCAGAAGCCTTTACTCAATGTTAGTGTCCAAGCCTCTCCAATTTGGCCAGAATTAACACTGGGATAAATAAAGCTATCATATTGTATCGAAAATATCATTCGACTTGGCTTCCACAGCCTTGGCTTCCACAGCAATGAATTCCATAGATTCACCACCCTCTGACTAAAGAAACTTGTCCTCACCTCCCTCCTAAAGGAATGTCCTTTAATTCTGAGGGTATGACCTCTGGTCTTCGACTCTCCCACTAATGGAAACATCCTCTCCACGTCCACTCGTTCCATGCCTTTCACTATTCGGTCAGTTTCAATGAGGTTCCCCCTCATCCTTCTGAACTCCAGCGAGTAGATGCCCAGTGCAGTCAAACACTCATCATACATTAACCCACTCAATCTTGCAGATGGAACACTCAGCTCCAAAAAAGTAGCATTGGTACCAAATTGTCTACTGCCTGGAATTAGGACTGTCAACCATGTGCACATCTAAAAAGCCAATTGCTGCACTAATGCCCTCACCAATATAATATCCAGAACTTACTCCACAAACAGTGTAGGAAAGAACTGCAGATGCTAGTTTAAATCGAAGATAGACGAAAAATGCTTTCACATTCTTACTCGACAAACATACACACAAAACAACTATTTGAATCGCAAAATAAAATGGAACCAAATTGCATGATCTGTACCACATTTACTGGTGTGTTCAATTTCAAAAGAGCATGTAGAAAGGAAGGTAGACAAAAATGCTGGAGAAACACAGCGGGTGATTTTCCAGCATCTGCAGTTCCTTCTTAAGCATGTAGAAAGGAAGGGCCAACGATTAAATTGTAGAGTCAGCAAATTCAGTAAATGGCCCCTATGATTATATTTATCAACATTCCAGGAATGACAAATGTCTCCAACTTCAACACTAATCTCCATGCCATTATTTATGGTTGGTAACCACCAACATTAAACCCAGGAATCCTGTGTAAAATAACTGTCAACATCTCGTCCCATTTCAACAACTCCTACACTGATAGCAGATATCAAGGTCATTCATCAATAATTAACATATTATCATAAGGTAGTACTAATGCAGAGTGGAACATTCAAAATACTGGAGTAGTGAAATACATGGATAATTTCATGCAATAAGTTGAAATGCATTAGACATATTTTCCATGATGCAGTTAAGAAAGCTTCAGACCAAAACTGGTTAACATTTTTGCTCTTGATTCATCCCAGTCACTTAGTGCTATCAAGCAGATCAAGCACTCCAGCATTTCCCCAAAACCAAAATCTTTAATCTTAGGTAAAGCTATTTGAAGAAAAATATTTAAATGATGATGATATACCGCATATAATCATTTTAATACCAAATGTCTTTATAATTTTCATGATCACACTCACACATAGTCAAACAGCTGGAAAACAACCTGCATTATTGCAATGGACACTATTGCAACTCAAAGTTAGTGAAATGCAATAAAAACACTATTTTTTTGATTTTGTATCATCTTGCATCACATGTCCAAGCACAACCAGGATAATAACACATCATAAAAACGGAAAATTTCTGACAGTGACTCAGTACTAAAATATTAATGCTAATAAAAACATCAGGTAGATTCACTATTTCTTGTGTACATGTTTCAAAATCCATTCGACGTTATATAGGAACAGCTGAGTTTTTCTGACAAGTGGACATCAATAGTAAAGTGGCTACTTTCTTTGTTCTCTCTTTTGCTAGTGATGATCATACACATGCATCACTGAGGCAGGCTGTTACCCTTGCTCCTTGTGTTACAAATCTTACCCAGCCATTTTGTTTATACTAAGGAAGGATTATAGATATTGGTAGACATGATCCATCTATAAATAACATCGCTGCAGATTCTCGTATGGAACAACTTTGGGTATAATAATCATAAACATTGGCAAGAACTGATCCCATTTAGAAGAACCGCACAGGAAAATGAATATTGCATTACTGATATAAATTAAGAAAAAGACTTTCAGATCACTTCCTTTGGGGGAGATTGTCATCTCTGCTTTGCTGCCTTAGTTACCCTCCTCCTGCTTGTCATTCCTGTTACAAGACAAAATGTACTTTGGTTCACATTAGGAAGCTGTACTTTTGATACACGGTAGGTGATACCAAGACTCAGCTCCATAACTAACAGCAATTTCAAGCCATTGTTCTAAAGAAAAAGGTCATTGGTTTGCAGCAGAACCCCGATTCGCAGCAAACTGGGTTTCAGAGCAGTGTGAGCACCTCTCCTGAGGTATCCAAGGAAAGTGAAATCAGCACCCATAGAATACACCTGTAGAGCATCTTCCCATCCTCAACCCTTTCCGCCACATCTTCCCCACCCCTTTCAGCTTTACACAGAGCCTGCTCCCTCCACAACTCCTTAGTTAACTCATCCATTCCTAGCCAAACCAACCCTCCTCGGGTACTTTCCCCTGCAACCTCAGCAGATGCAACACCTGTCCCTACACCTCTTCCCTCGCATCCATCCAGGGACCCCAGCAGTCCTTCCAGGTGAGACAGAGATTCACGTGCACCTCCTCTCTCCTCATCTACTGCATTCGATGTTGCCGAGCCAAGGGTAGTCTTGATATGTTGGAACAAACTGCAGATGGTGGTTTATATCGGAGGTAGACACAGACTGCTGGAGCAACACAGCGAGTCAGGCAGCATCTCTGGAGAGAAGGAACAAGTGACGTTTCAGGTCGGAACCCTCCTTCAGACAGACTCGGCGACTGTTTCACTGACCAGTTGCACTCAGTCTGTCAATGCCAACCATTTTACTTCCTCTTCCCATTCCTACACTGACCTTTCTGTCCTGGGCCTCCGACATTGCCAGAGTGAGGCCACATCCACACTTGGACACCATACCCCAATGATATTAAAAATTAAGTTCTCCAATTTCTGGTAACCAACCAAAAGTCTCTCATCCTCCCACCTCTCCCCCAACCCCCTATTTCTCTTCCTCCCCTCTCTGCCCTGTGCCACACCTGGACATGCATCTATTTCTCCCTTTCCCCCTCCCACTTACATTCCTTCATCTAGCTTCACAATCCACAACTCTTCAATCCTTCTGTCTCACACCTTTTATCTTTTCATCTCTGGATTTTGTCCAACCATCTGCCTACCCTCACCTGCATCCACCTATCTCGTGCCAGGCCTTGTGTTGCCTCTCCTCTCTTCAACCTTCCTAACTTCCACCATCAGTCTGAAGAAGGGACCGGACCCAAAACATCACCTATCCATGTTCTCCAGGGATGCTCCCCGACCCACTGAGTTACTCCAGAAAACTGTGTGTCTTTTTACCTGTTGAGCATACATCAAAACAACAAGGGTATTGTTATTTTGCTGGCTCGGATGTCTCTAGACTTCCTCGGAGCTCCCCAAAGAAGATTTCTGAATCTCTCCATAGAGGTATTTTGATGTGAATAAAATTTGTATCTATGGAGCAACTTCTTATTGTGCATGATGATTCAATGTGGCAGGAAAATAAAAAGACAAAAAAAAAAAAAATCGGAGACATTTTGACTGAAGCAAAAAGTACTCCCTTGGTGACTGAAAGTTGTCCATGCTTTCAAGTTTAATGGGAGGAAAAGGGAGAGTAAAAAATCCATGTATGTATATTTATACAGAATACTCCATAAGTAAGGACAGAAGAAGTCCTGAAGAAACACGTGTGGAGAAAAAAAATGTTTTCCCGAGGCAAACTGGCAATGTCGAATCACAAGGCCAGCTACTGAAACCAACAAACACTGGCAGCAAGACGCTCCCACGTATGCCGATTATGTTGCTATCAAGGAGACACAGCGGGAGATGGGACTCGAGTCAACAGTCACCAGGGGAATTAAAGGGATGAGGAAGAAAAGATACTGCAGTCGGGTCCAGGTATCATCACTTATTCCTTTTGCTGAGCTGACTGATAGAGAAGTTCCTCATGATATGTATTCAATATTCATGCAGAAACTCCACGCCTGCCTACAAATATAAATTAAACATTTTGATGAAAGGACAGCAGAAAATATGTGACTTCAATGTGTTTAGTTGCCACTTTTTAGGTCTAGACTATATTTTGTAAAGTGCACCAGGTCAAAACTCCTAGCTTTATTGTCTCATTACCACCCCACCATCCAGTTAGTTAGCTCAGTAAATATACAGTGAAAACAAATGCATATTCCTAGAATCTTACAGGGTATCCCATGTTCTGAATTCAGCCATGACTAACGATGCTAAAATTAGCACTCTTAATCTTTAAAAGGGAGGAAAAAATGTCCAACATTTCTGGCTAAGGCTAATGATTCTGGGATATTGAAATAAATCATACAAGAGTGAGGTCCAGTGCAAATTGGAGGAACAGCACCTCATATTTCACTTGGGCAGCTTACACCCCAGTGGTATGAACATTGACTTCTCTAACATCATGTAGCCCTTGCTTTCGCTCTCTCTTTCCATCCCCTCCCACTTCCCGGTTCTCCGACCAGTCTGACTGTCCCGGATTACATTTTATCTCTGTTGTCACCTTCTCCTAACTAACAGTGATCTATTCTACATTTTCCTTGATCTCCATTTCTTTTGACGTCTCATTTTCACCCTTACACTTCCTTATCTCTGTCTCCTTCTTCCCTGAATCTCAGTCTGAAGAAGGGTCTCGACCCGAAACGTCACCCATTTCTATCCAGAGATGCTGCCTGTCCTGCTGAGTTACTCCAGCATTTTGTGTCTATCTTCGATAAAAGGCAAGTAGACCTTCACAACTTAATCCAACATCCAACACTATCCTCAGACAAAGAATGGCTACTTGGGCAAAGTATCAGACAAGTTGAAAGTGCCATCTCCAAATATATTCCCAAACAATTCCCCATTCAGGCTCCATTATAATCTTCATGTTCTTGCTCTCTGTTTGTCAGCAAAGTCTTTAGTTCATAGCCACAAAAAGCTGGAGTAACTCAGCGGGTCAGGCAGCTTCTCAGGAGAAAAGGCATAGGTGATGTTTCAGGTCGAGACTGTCGTTAGTTTAGTTTAGTTTATTGTCACACCTATCTACATACAGTGAAAAGCTTTTGTTTAATGCTAGCCAGTCTGCAGAGAGACTATACATGATTACAATCATCCGTCCACAGTGTATGGATAGATGATAAAGGGAATAATGTTTAGTCCAATATAAAGTCCAGTCTTACACACTGGTTAAGACAATGAAGCAATGAGGTCACACTCATCTTTGACCTCCATTGCATCTTTCCGTTTCTGCTAAAATATAGATGGCCAGAATTATAACCTCACCACAGCATCCACCATTGAAATATATTTTGTCCATCTCAAGTCAAGATGGAATTAAGCTCGGCTGTGTTACTTGTATGTGCAATCGCTTACTGATGTTTATTATGAAGGTTTGAAGAACAGCCCCTCGGACCAGCTACTAAATGGCAATCACAAGGCGCAAAGAAAACCTCCAGCGTAGAGTCAATGTCTTCAGGAGAGAAGCAATGGGGAGTAATAATTGAAGAGAAAATAAAAATGTTAGTTATACAATTCTCCATTCAAGTTACTTCATTTTGGACGTTTGTATTAACCCTGCAAAGAAACAGTAGAAATCATGTGCATTGATTTTAAACTATTATTAAAATATTAATGGAAAATTTATATCAAGATAAAATTATTTACAAATATACTGATTTCAATTTTTAGCCTAGATCTACCAACAGAAAAAAAAGTTTCAGGTGCTGAAAATTTAACGAAAAGCGCATTTATACAATGCTCAATGTATATTGACTCTATTTATACCTCATGCTGCCTCGGCAAGGCCACCAGCATAATCAAGGATGATGCGCATCCTAGCCACTCTCTCGTCTCTCTTCCATCAGACAAAAGGTATAGAAGTGTGAAAACGCACACCTCCAGATTCAGGGACAGTTTCTTCCCAGCTGTTTTCAGGCTACTGAATCATCCCACCACAGCTAGAGAGCAGTCCTGAACTACTATGTACCTCATTGGAGATCCTCAGACTATCTTTGATCAGACTTTACAGGCTTTATCTTGTACTAAACGTTATTCCCTTTGTCATGTCTCTGTGCACTGTAAATTATTAGATTGTAATCATGTATTGTCTTTCTGCTGGCTGGTTAGCACGCAACAAAAGCTTTTCACTGTACACGTGACAATAAAATAAACTCAAACTCAATGTAAAATGAACAAATAACCATCAAAATGTTCTAATAATTATTTCTGAATCACAGACACAGTAAATAATAGGAGGATGTTCAAAGAAAATGATGGCCCAAGGATATGCTATCATAGACCACCTCAAGACTACGTACTATAAGCCACAATGGAGATTAAAGCAATTAGAGTTGCTCTAATGTAGGATCAGTGGCAAGCTGGTACATTCACCATTGCCTTGAGCACGAACTTATACTTTGCAAAGTCCCCACCAGCAATTTCATACACAGAGCTGTACTAATGCACATCGGTGAAGCCCTTTGGAGTGGATTTAGTGCATTTGAATATTGTTGAGGAGTGGAATGGGCACAGAACAAGCCTCAGTCACAAAATAACTGGAACATATTAATGTCTTAGAGTAAAGGGAAAGCCACTTAGAATAAAGGGGAGGCCATTTAAGACTGAGGTGAAAAAAACGTTTTCACCCAGAGAGTTGTGAATTTGTGGAATTCCCTGCCACAGAGGGCAGTGGAGGCCAAATCACTGGATGGATTTAAGAGAGAGTTAGATAGAGCTCTAGGGTCTAGTGGAGTCAAGGGATATGGGGAGAAGACACGCACGGGTTATTGATTGGGGACGATCAGCCATGATCACAATGAATGGCGGTGCTGCCTCGAAGGGCCGAATGACCTCCTCCTGAACCTATTTTCTATGTTTCTATGTTTCTAGGTCTAGCATAACTGTCTCTGAAATATATCCACACCATTCAATATTTATAACTGTGTCTATCACTAATAAACATTAAAAAAGTTTAAGCCATCAATTTAAAAAAATAAAGTATTAACCAAAGGTAAACTAAAATAATTTGTATCTAACACAAATCACTGAAAGATATAAATTATCTAATACTTACTGTTACTAATACTGACCCATTCCTTCTCTCGAGAAATGCTGCCTGTCCCGCGGAGTTACTCCAGGATTTTGTGTTTTCTTACTGGTTGTCCATTGCAGCTGTTGCCCCCCCATTCAAAATAAAGATGTTCTTCCTGCATTAAGTCTGATCTGGCACATAGACCTAGGGGTGCTGGAGAATTACCCTAACAGCAGGCTCCACCACCAGATTTCATGACGTCCAACATCAGAGTGTAGTTGGACAAAGATTAGTGGAGAAGTCAGCAAGTTTCACCTGCATTTTCACACGTTAAAATTCTACATTTGGTGACACACATCTGGAGCTCCTGACATTTCACGGAATAAGCTAGGCCAATAATGGGAAAGATGTTTACTATTTGAGGAAATCATGATTAGAGGTTGAAGTGCTGGACAGGAGATAATTTGTTAAAAAATAAGTCATGTTTTGAAAAAAAAAATTTTTACAAAAAGATACAGCATGGAAACAGGCCCTTCAGCCCACTGGGTCCATGCCAACCAACGATCACCCATTCATACTAATTCAAAGTTATTCCACTGTCAGCTTTACCCGCAATTTTACACAAAAAGTTGGAGTAATTCAGCCGGTCAGACAGCATCTCTGGAAAAAAGAAATATGTGACGTTTCGGGTCATTGGTGATAATGTTCTATAGATTCAGGATCCGTTCCTGTCGATTGGAGGGTAGCTAGTGTTATCCCACTTTTTAAGAAAGGCGGGAGAGAGAAAACAGGGAATTATAGACCAGTTAGCCTGACATCGGTGGTGGGGAAGATGCTGGAGTCAACTATAAATGATGAAACAGCCGCACATTTGGATAGTCGTAACAGGATCTGTTCGAGTCAGCATGGATTTATGAAGGGGAAATCATGCTTGACTAATCTTCTGGAATTTTCTGACGATGTAACTAGGAAATTGGAAAAGGGAGAGCCAGTGGATGTAGTGTCCCTGGACTTTCAGAAAGCATTTGATAAGGTCCCACATAGGAGATTAGTGGGCAAAATTAGGGCACATGGTATTGGGGGTAGAGTGCTGACATGGATTAGCAATGTTACAAAATTTTGAGATTTAAAAAATCAAGTCTGCAATTTATCCCATCAGATAAAGCATAAAAAGAAGTTTAATTTGACACCTAATTTACTTTCATATCTTCAGTATTAAGAAAGTTATGGCCATTTTCATACTCGGAAATTAGCATCTTGCTCCCCATTGCCTTTGAATTGACTTAACTCAAAAGCTGTGATCTGGAAGTTAAAAGCCCATAACTTTCTTAAAAATTAAGAGAACTCAATGAAATTTTCAGTTATTATAGATTGAAGCATTCTGAAACAAATATTAAACAATCTTACTTGGATTACCTGAAATTAAAGCATATAATTAGTTAGTTATCTAATTGTAGCTAATTACAAAATTCAATGAGTAGATCTAAACATCTATCCATTTCTTAAGAAAAGATAAACTTTTTTTTAATTGCCTAAGTGTCCAAATAACATTCACACAATAATCCACAATATAACATAATTTTTAAATCTCATTTTCATGAATTTCTGGGCCAAATGGAAGGAATTTAGTGTTTTATGCCTGTAAATTAATGGCCATTTAAAACAACTAGCGAGTGGGTTTTAGTGGAATGCGGTGGATTAGAACGTTGCGGTTAGCGGTGAAGTCGGGGGGAAAAATACTGTTTGTTCATACATTTTTTGGGACCCCATTTCGCAACATAAAAATATTATTAAAGCCTCCCGAAAAACCAACTTTTAATATAAAAATAAACTATTTACCTTTTTTTCTCCCCTACGGAAATTCCTTACGGTTGTCAGTGCTCACGGCTTTTGAAGGTGATTTTTAAATTACTCTAGTTAACAAATAATTTAGAGTAATTTAAAAATACCTTCATTGATGAAATGTCAGAGCGATTTTTCTTCCGCAACGAAATCGCCCGACATTCATCGATTATCCAGGTCTGTTGAAAAACGGCACTTTAAGCCCGCCCCCTCAGAAAGGCGCCAAAGTCGCGAACACGGGGAGCGGCAGAACTGCAGCGCCGCTAAAGGTAGGTTTTGCAACATACCTACATGGATAGAAAATTGGTTGGTAAACAGGAAACAAAGAGTAGTGATTAACAGGTCCCTTACAGAATGGCAGGCAGTGACTAGTGGGGTACTACAAGCTTGGTGCTGGGACTGCAACTATTTACAATATACATCAATGATTTAGATGAAGAGATTCAAAGTAACATTAGCAAATTTGTAGATGACACAAAGTTGGGTGGCAGTGTGAACTGTGAGGAGGATGCTATGAGAATGCAGGGTGACTTGGACAGGTTGGGTGAGTGCGCAGATGCTGTTTAATGTGGATAAATGTGAGGTTATCCACTTTGGTAGCAAAAACAGGAAGGCAGATTACTATCTAAATGGTGTCAAGTTGGGAAAAGGGCAAGTACAACGGGATGTGGGGGTCCTTGTTCATCAGTCAATGAAAGCAAGCATGTAGGTACAGCAGGCAATTAAGAAAGTGAATGGCATGTTGACCTTTATAACAAGAGGAGTTGAGTATAGGAGCAAAGAGGTCCTTCTGCAGTTGTATAGGGCCCTAGTGAGACTACACCTTGAGTATTGTGTGCAGTTTTGGTCCCCTAATTTGAGGAAGGACATTCTTTCTATTGAGGGAGTGCAGCGTAGGTTTTCAAGGTTAATTCCCGGGATGGCGGGACTGTCATATGCTGAGCGAATGGAGTGACTGGGCTTGTATATTCTGGAGTTTAGAAGGATGAGAGTGAATCTTATTGAAACATATAAGATTATTAAGGGTTTGGACATGCTCGAGGCAGGAAACATGTCCCCGATGTTGGGGGAGTCCAGAACCAGGGGCTACAGTTTAAGAACAAGGGGTAAGCCATTTAGAACGGAGACGAGGAAACACTTTTTCTCACAGAGAGTTGTGAGTCTTGGGAATTCTCTGCCTCAGAGAGCGGTGGAGGCCGGTTCTCTGGATACTTTCAAGAGAGAGCTAGATAGGGCTCTTAAAGTTAGCGGAGTCATGGGATATGGGGAGAAGGCAGGAATGGGGTACTGATTGGTGATGATCAGCCATGATCACATTGAATGGCGGTGCTGGCTCGAAGGCCCGAATGGCCTACTCCTGCACCTATTGTCTATAACCCGAAATGTCACCTATTCCATTTCTTCAGAGATTCCGTCTGACCCTCTGAGTTACTCCAGCTTTTTGTGTTTATCTTGTGTGTAACAGCGTCTGCAGTTCCTTCCAGAACACCTGCAATTTTTCAACAGCCAATTAACCTACGTACCCACACATCTTTGGGACATGGGAGGAAACCGGAGCACTCAGAGGAAACTCAGGCATCGCAGGTGGAGCGACTAAACTCCACACAGACAGCGCCCGAGGTCAAGATCTAAACCGGTTCTCTGGCATAGTGAGACAGCATCTCTACCAGCTGTGCCACTGACCTCGTTGTTACTTCTAAAAGTGAAAACTGGTGTTGAATTCATGCAACTGTATCATCAAACTCCATATAGCAAATATGAAAGGAGCAATCAATGCTTAGGATCTTCAGAGCTACATTTGGCTGGATGAACAATGGCCATAGTTCACTTTCCTGATGGCAGGGTTTGAACAAGTCAAGAGAGTTCAGCAAAATTGGCTTCTCAAGCTAACCGGCTCCCTCTAGCCTGAACTGCATACTCGCAAGCAAACAGAAGAAGTCGCTCCCAAGTGGGTGCATTCAATCTGCCTCGTATTCTATTGTGAGACCATAGTGACAACGTCTGACCTCTCAAATTGTTGTACCATTCTTATAATGAAATGAAGATTCTATTTGGTCTTGGAATCATTGAAAAATGTTTGTGTGTGCTTTAAAAAATAAAAAAAAATAAAAAATACACCATAGCATTAGGCTGCACGGCCCACTGAGTCGGTGTCAATTATTGATCACCCATTCACACTAGTTCTACTTTATCCCACTATCTTATCCACTCTCTCCACACTTGGGGCAATTTGCAGAGGCCAATTACAGTGCAAACCCACACGGGGTCCTTGGCGCGCCAGACGTAACTGTACCTGGAAGAAACCAGAGTTACCTGAATGCCACCCGACCCACTAATAGTAAAATCTAAATTGATGTTCTCTCCTCATGGCTCCCAGACAGTTCAAGCCTAATATCCCAATCACTTTAACCATCCAAGCAGATATCTTGCAATGACTAAAATAAGGACAATGAGAAAAATAAGATTTATGAAGTCTCCAGAGATTTTGATGTTTTGGATACATGATAGTTCTTTAACTTGGTAAATAATTCAGAGCATAGCAACATATGATTAAACAACTTTTTAAGCAAATCATTAGAAATGGACATACACACCTATGATGGTAAACATGCAGACGCCACAGACCTAAAAGGTAATTTCTTTGCTCTTACTATAAGTTTCTCACCAATCTTTGGCTGTGAATTTCTTCTGGTTTAAAGATATTGTTGCCTTTTTGCAGCAGTCCTACTGCTTTCATTTTGCATACTGTATTTATTTTGTTAACTAATTCTGGCAAGACTGTACATCGTTCCGTAGATGCGAGGAAAAATATCTCCCTGTCAAAGGCTGCTCCTTGCCGCTCGGTGACATCTAGAATGCGAAATCCTTGCTCAAATTTCTGTGATATTTTGTGCTGCAGGATCTATCAGTGTATCTACAATGGAGACAGCATCAAGCCTCTTCAGATAGATTCGGGACAGCAGAATTGCAGATTTCCATTTAATTGGACGGGCTACCTTGCTGCTGCTAATATTACCACTGCAGCAAAGATACAACATATGGTGTTTTCTCGGTTCATTGGTAATAACATTACTGATTTATCACCAAAATATCTTCTCCACCCACCAAATGCATAATGTTGCGCATTTACATCAGCCACAGAGACACAGGCACATTCATGTTTCTCTTCAACTACACCGAGGGGAACAGTATGGACTCTGTTTCCACAACATTATGATCAAGTAGTCACATTTATACTGACCACTCGCATTACGGTGAGATGGTGAAAGGCAGAACTCCCACAAGTGCAACATCAAGAAGGTGAGGAGTGCTGCTCACTGACCTCTGATCAAATGTGACATCTGAAATCACAGAGAGGGCCTGATGAAATTGGTACCTCTTCAACATTGTTAAAATCTGAATGATGATGGCAAAGTGAGCAGCCAGAATTTGATTACTTTGAAGATTTACTCTTGCTGGCAGGCTTCTAACCTGCTGTGCTAACACTGTTTGCACACATACTGTCACTGCTCCTGGACCACCGTATCCAGTCGGTTTGCTATCAGCACGTTTCAGCACCACTGAGTTATAATCAATATCACTATTTTACACTCACTTCTTGGCGCGTGTAGGTGCTGAATGGGACACGGCCCCAGTTCTAAAATTGTGCCATAAAACCATTCAACCATTCCTTCTGGATGAATGAGAAGGAAGTGAATGACACACAGCATGGGCAACCACTGATCTTCCCACACACTGGACCATTTAGTCCGTTAGGTATGCTCCAGCTATTCTTGCTTTCAAAGCTGTAATATCATACGAGAGCATCAGCAGTAACACACATTCATATTTGTTGCTGCCGTTGTGGACTAACTTATTTTACACAGGCTCACAACCAATAATAAGACTAAAAATAATAAAAAACAGAAAACCACCCAAAATATCTTAATGTATTATCCAGAGTCAAGTAGCGTTATAAGTAAATGTCAAATTGAACATGATTACAATAGACAATAGACAATGGGTGCAGGAGTAGGCCATTTGGCCCTTCGAGACAGCACCGCCATTCAATGTGATCATGGCTGATCATCGCCAATCAGTACCCCGTTCCTGCCTTCTCCCCATATCCCCCGACTCTGCCATCTTTAAGAGCCCTATCTAGCTCTCTCTTGAAAGCATCCAGAGAACCTGCCTCCACCGCTCTCTGAGGCAGAGAATTCCACAGACTCACAACTCTCTGTGAGAAAAAGTGTTTCCTCGTCTCCATTCCAAATGGCTTACTCCTTATTCTTAACCTGGTTCTGGACTCCCCCAACATCGGGAACATTTTTCCTACCTCTAGCGTGTCCAAATGCTTAACAATCTTATATGTTTCAACAAGATCCCCTCTCATCCTTCTAAACTCCAGAGTGTACAAGCCCAGCCACTCCATTCACTCAGCATATGACAGTCCCGCCATCCCGTGAATTAGCCTTGGAAACCTACGCTGCACTCCCTCAATAGCAGACACAATAAATACACAAAAGTACAACTGTAGTTAGGGCTATTTGGGTGTTACTCAAAGTTAAATAGTAAGTACCAACCAAATACCAGGTTAAAGGTTCGAGTCAAATATTGAAATAATAGGTTATCTTTTTGACCATTACAAATTGATTGTAATGTATTTAATTACAATAATGATTGAGACATTGTAAATGGTCTTGGTATCCTTCCGAATGGATAAAAATATACAAAGATAATGGATCATACCTAACATCACACCTATGATGGTAAACATGCAGACGCCACAGACAAACTTGGATGCTGAGCTGTGAAAGAATTGGGCTCTGCTCTGGAACACATACGTGCCAAGCAGTCTGTTGACATCAAATATCAAGATCCACACATTAATAATGGTCAATTGGACGTGATACTAGCAACCTGGCATCCATGAAACTGGACCGTAACAAGTGAGGAAACCAAGAAAGGAGACATCAGTGCCTCCATTTTTGTGTTACGCTGAGAACAATTTCAATGCAGTTCAATGGCAATGCACCATTGGCTCCAATGCATTTAACAGGCAAAACTAAAAAAAATCAAAATTAGTGACACAAAGTGCTGGAGTGACTCAGTGTGTTAGGAAAGATCCCCACCTGAATTGGCACCTACCCATGTTCTCCAGGGATGCTGCTTGACCCAATGAGTTACTCCTGCACTTTGTGTCTTTATTTGTAAACCAGCATCTGCAGTTCCTTGTTTCGACAATCAAAATTAGTGCTTTTCTGATGGTATTTATATGACCAATTGAAAAATAGTTTAGATACTAATTGAGGAATAGGGTTGTATATTGATTTTGCCACAATCTTTATACTGTAATGAGTTTGTGACTAGGCAAGATATTAATATAAAGATGTACACATTTTCAATAACGTCAATATAAAGGGCAGATTTGATCTTCACTAAAATAAAATTGGTCCAAGGACCACTTTAGATTTGAAAACATTATTGTTTTAACCTATCTTAACAGTATTGACTGAACATCCCACAAGTTGCATTTTAAATATAATCCAATACTTTGCTTACTTTCTAATCAACTTTAAATTATTATTTTTTAATTATTTCATGAATAAGCACCAGCTGAATGTTCCTTATTTTTATTTTTACTGTGATTTGGGATGTTTTTCCAGTTAGTCGCTTGCAAAAAATTGTCGATTAGGTTATTAAAATTTCAGGCAAATGCATCAATATTCAGTTTCTAAAATTAATTGCACATGAATTAGTAATAGCAATAAATTATACCTGCACTTTCAAAGTTTTCCATTGCAATCCATAATTTAGTTAATCCATTTTGTTCTCCAATCCCATAAGTAACTTATTATTATGTCCATACACAAATATGGTTGGTCGGTGACCCACACACATCTGCATTTTGTAAACGACAGTATTATAGAATATGTTGGCTTGACCTTACATCGACTTCTATTTGTCATAAAAACTTTCAGATCTTTTGAATTGAAAATTAGTATCGGCACAATGGAACAGAATAAGGTAAATTATAGATGTAAAATTACACCAATTAGGCTTTGCAAATTAGCAACACTGTAAGTTCAATAATATTTAATAATGCGATGCCAGCTGTAAAGTTCAAATGAAAGATTTAAATTAGTCAATATTAATTTCTGATCCAAAAAAAAAATCAGGCCCCGTTCATCAAATAATAAATACCACTTTGAAAGCAAATTGTCAATGTCTCAATGTAATTGTGTTCCTACCCGCTCACCAGGAAGCTTAAAAACAGCTTTTTTCCCCACGAGTAGTATCTCTACTCAATAACCAAAAATGTGTAGCATCCCTTCGCTCTGGTATTTTATTTAATTCACATGTTTAATCGATAATGTTTTATTATCAATGTTTAATGTTTTATGTGTCATTCTTAATTGTCACTGTGTGTCATGTTGTCACTTGCGAGCGGAGCACCAAGGCTTCTATGAGAATACTTGGCCAATAAACGTATTCATTCATTCATTCATTCAGTTACATCCTCCATACTGGTACATATGCAAGGTAGGTGTCCTATCTCATATGCAGAGCATTGTTCAAATATAAGAGTTTCAAATGAAAGAAAAACACTGGTAAAATGCATTTGATTCTGGAGCAAACCTGAAATCTACCCAGCCATGATTTTTGGGGGGAGGTCATGATCATTTGGAGTGCGAGACTAGGCAGGGTACCAATACAAAGATGTGTCCAATTTTGATCATGTGTGAAAACAGCTCTTTTCTAATTGATTGCACAAGCCATCTGCCCATCGGGTAAATATTCCTACACACGGCTGTTTGGCATTTTGCAATCATTTCTCTGGGTTCCAAAATGTTGAATTTATGTTTGCAAATTAATCTCAAATGCCTGTAATTTCCTCCAAGATCATGTAAATACAGCAATGTTTTACTTGGTTTAATAAGTAGAATTCTAACAATATTCCTGATGGGTTATGTTAACTTTTTTTCCTCAAATATTGCACACTTTCATGGGCAGAAAAAGCAGAATGATAGTCCTACACACTTCTTTCTTTGAAACAGTATTGCATTGGACAAACAGCAGAATTAAAATATTAGTGTTGGGATTTATGAGCTGCTAAACTGATATCAGATAGTAACAGAAGCAGATTCACCAAAATATATTGAGTTACATATTAACGCAAACGGGTTATTTCCATGCCTAATGTATTAAACTCACCACATACTGGAATGCAAAATTGTTTTAACTACAGTCTCTTCAAAGCTGACACAAAAAAGTATATAAAAAATACAAAATAATGCAATTGGGCATAACACAATAAACGATATTGCATTCTGAATGCATTATTGGTGGCAATTATCAAAACCTCTATAACTTAATTTCAAAAACACAATCACCTGCAAACCATAACATTGTCTCTTTTTTATATTTCAAACACGATTACATTAAAGCAATAACTTGCTTCCCTGCTATAATGACATCAGCTTCAGCTATTGCTTTGCTACATATCATAAATACTTCTCATCGACAAGTCAGGTTAATTCAGATTAATTTTATTGTTTTTTTTCAGCTACATACATACAGTGCGCAATCACTTTTGTCATTTCATTACCACAGCAGAAAATTATCATTGAGTTTATTTGTGATGTCTAGAACCCTGAAAATGGTCAAAACCTCAAAGGAAGCACTATTGATTGTAAAAATGATAGGAAGATTAGAAAAATATTTTAGCACAGCATCCGCCACCTGACAATCATGCCCTTTATATAATATTGGAATTCTATTAGTATCGCAACTTTCTAATATACTTGAAAAGCACGAATCATCTTTCGTATTGTGGTATCGGAATTGCTGCACCCATAGGGTGAGAAGCGTGAGACAACATTAAAGCACAGTGAAAAAATACCCCTTTGTGTGAAAAGCCATCATTTATTTTAAATTCACTTGCATTTTTCAAGTCTCTTGATTCCTAACCTCATGATTTTCCCTGAATAATAGATTTCATTGCACATCCGGAGTAGGCAAACTGTTTTCTCTGATCAAATACCTCCTCCCTTGCTACACACCCAAAGAGCAAAAATCTAGTGTTGCATCTTTATACTAAGGAGAGCACAGCCTAACAAAAATAAAATCAAATGATTGAAAATAAACAGAGAATTATGTCCAAAGCATGCTCAACTTTGAATATTTCCAAATTGTACTGAACAATTGATTCAACCCATGCAAAATATGTTCCGATATCTTTGAAGCAGTAGTTTAATGTAGAGATACAGCGCGGAAACAGGCGCTCCGGCCAACCAAGTCCACGCCAATCAGTGATCCCCGCACCTTAACACTATCTCACAAACACGAGGGACAATTTACACTTATACCAAGTCAATTAACCTATAAACCTGTACGTCTTTGGAGTGTGGGAGGAAACCAAAGATCTCGGAGAAAAAAACATGGGTCACAGGGAGAATGTACAAACTCCGTACAGACAGCACCCGTAGTCGGGATCGTACCCGGGTCTCTGGAGCTGCAGCACTGTAAGGCAGCAACTCTACCGCTGCGCCACCGCACCACCCCTTAGTAGTTGCAACAATGACCAGCTTTCTCATAGGAATCCGAAGGTGAGACAAAACTCTTCTATTTAAATGCAATAATTCAAGTTTGTTTCAAGATTCTGTTTGATTAGCCGCTTTTTGTGCTTGGCAGATATTTTTTTTAAGAGCTACTTAATCTCAGTCATTTTCAATGATGTATTTACCAGTACTTTATTCTTAAATCTGCAATAACTGATCTGACTTGTTGAAACTAATAGATAGGTAAGATTATGTGGATCTTGAGGGAAGCTGGACTGTCATGTAAAAATATACTTCCCAGTGAATTAAGTTTGCATTGGTCTCTTTATCAAGGCTACTCAAGGAGATAGTTATAAGGTCATGAGAAATAGGAATAGAATTAGGCCATTGGCTTATCAAGCCTACTCCACCTTTCAATCCTGGCTGATCCATCTCTCCCTCCGAACCCCATTCTCCTGCTTCTGACACCTGAACTGTTTGGGTCATTACCTGTAACTGGTACATGGTTGTGTTTAATAACTAATATAATACCTGTACCTACTGCTGCCGTAGTACGATTGTGACATCATTTGATTATGTGCACATGATATGGGTGACCCAATTGTTTAGTTAGAGTTGCTGCATCAAAGTTCCAACAACCTGGTTTCAATCCTGAACATCAATAGTGTGTATGTATGTATGTATGGAGTTTGCACATTCTTCCTGTGATTGCATGGACATTCTCAAGTTATAAGGTTATGTTATAAGGAGAATTAGACCATTCGGCCAATCAAGTCTACTCTGCCATTCAATCATGGCTGATCTATCTCTCCTTCCTAACCCTATTCTCCTGCCTTCCCCCCAATAGCCTCAGACACCTTTACTAATCAAGAATCTATTTAACTCTGCCTTAAAAATATTCACTGACGGCCTCCACAGCATTCTGTGGCAAAGAATTCCACAGATTCACCACCCTCTGACTAAAGAAATTCCTCCTCATCTCTTTCCTAAAAGAACGTCCTTTAATTTTGAGGCTATGACCTCTAGTCCTAGACTCTCGCACTAGTGGGAACATTTTATCTCACTCTTCAAAGACATCCACACCAGTGGATTAATATTCTGCGTAGGCCGATGGGACTATATCCGTGCTCAATGACTCCTCAACAAGTCTACAACTCAAATTAACCAGCCACAAACAAAGAACTGTAGAAGCTGGTTTATGCAAAAGATAGACACAAAGTGCTGGAGTAACTCAGTGGGTCAGGCAGTATCTCTGGAGAAAAAGGATAGGTGACGTTTTAGGTCAGGGCCCTTCTCCAATCTGAAGAAGGATCCCGAACCTAAATGTCAGCTATCCTTTTTCTCCAGAGATGTTTGCTGCCTGACCGGCCGAGTTACTCCAGCACTTCGTATCTATCACTTGGTTAAGAACTTTGCGTTTCCTGCATATTTGCATATTATTCCACAAGATTGGAAACTCAGACAAGTATACGTTTTGTATACATTACATCTTGTACAAGTATACATTACAAACCGATTGAGGACAGAATGGGGAAAAAATTAAAGCTGCCGAAAACTGTGCAAAGTATTGACAGTCTATATACTTGTGGTGATAGGGCAAGTCATGGTAACCTCGGAGATGCAAACTTGGAGCAACAGCGTTTGACCCCAGACCCAGGCACAGCAGAAATAAATAACAGCACATAACGATCATCAGCTGTGAGACTGTTGACCTAGGAAATAGCACAACATGTTAGCTCAAATACATTCTGTCTACATTCAAATCCAGCTTTTATTTACCTTTTCTTTATCATTTTTCTTTCCAACACAGATCACTGCAGTCCCTCAGGTGTATGTCTATCACAGTCATTCCATTTCCCCCCCAGCTCACCGAATTCCCCAGTAACTTATTATCCCCACATTCTCATAACCTGACCCCAGATTCTACCACTCACCTACACTGGGTAGTTTACATTGACCAAGTAAAATACTTGCGCTCGGTCTGCCAAGGCCTATTGGTTCTCCCGGTTGCTTACCATTTTAACTCCCCTTCGCATACTGAACTTTCTCTCTTGGGCCTCCTCCATTTCCAGCGAGGCCTCAGGCAAATTGGTGGAACGGCACCTCATATTTTGCTTGGGTAGCTTACAACCCAGCAGTATTCTCTAATATCAGGTAACATCTGCATACACTCCCCTACCTCTCTCCTCTTATATTAAATTCCCCGATAAAATTATACACAGTGAGGAGTGAGATTGATCGATTGACTAAATGTGCCAGCACACCAACCTGGCTCTCAATGTCAGTAAGACCAAGGACCTGATTGTGGACTTTGGAAGAGGCAGGATGAGGACCCACAAACCTGGCTATATCGATGGGATGAGGGTGGAGAGAGTCAAAAGCTTCAAATTCATGGGCGTGCATATTTCTGAAGATCTTTCCCAGACCCAGCACACTGATACAACAGAGACCCATCATTTATTTATTTGCCTCTGTCCTACACATTTATTTTCCTCCTATTTGCCTCTGTACTCGGGAAGGCAGCTACAAGTCTCGCTCGCCTCACAACTCGAGTGTGAATGAAACCAAAGCTGACAGTGAAGACAGAGCAGCCTACAACGCCAGTGTCATCAGCACGCTTTACGGCAGTGAGACATGGACTACATATTCCAGGCAGGAGAAAATGCTCAACACCTTCCACCTGAGAAGCATCCACTGTGTCCTGGGCATATCCTGGCAAGACAGTGTCCAACGCCGAGATCCTGTCTCGCGCTGGCCATCCCAGTATGTACACTCTACTCGGGCAGCGCAGACTGCGGTGGCTGGGCCATGTCCACCGCATGGTGGATGGCCGTGTTCCAAAAGACATCCTCTGTGGAGAGCTGACATCTGGGAGGAGAACCATCGGATGTCTGCAAGAGAGATATGAAGGCGCTCAACATCGATGTGGAGTCCTGGGAGAGTCTTGCAGCTGACCGCACGAGTTGGAGAGGTTCCCTGAACCAACATCTCAAAACGGGGGAAGAGAAACTGTTGAATGCAATGCCAGACAAGCGGGCATACAGAAATGAGCGCAGAAACTTCAACAAACCAGAGACCACACACACACACACACACACAAATGTGACATATGCGACGGAGACTGTCACTCCCGCATTGGCCTCTTCAACCACAAGCGACGCTGATCTAGCCGAGGTTTGGAGCAAGTGAGCCAACTAGGATGCATCACTCATGGTCAGTCATGACCGAGGGGGCCTACTACTCCACAATTTGTGATTTTTTTTCTATTACAAATCTCATGTGGTTAAAGTGCACATTGTCAGATTTTAATAAAGGCCATTTTTATACATTTTGGTTTCACCATGTAGAAATTACAGCAGTGTTTATACATAGTCCCCAAATTCTGGGCACCATAATGTTTGGGACACAGCAATGTCATGTAAATGAAAGTAGTCATGTTTAGTATTTTGTTACATATCCTTTGCATGCAATGACTGCTTGAAGTCTGCAATTCATGGACATCATCAGTTGCTGGGTGTCTTCTCTGGTGATGCTCTCTCTGCCAGGCCTGATTGTTTTGGGGGCTAGTCCCCTTCAGTTTTTTTCTGCAGCATATAAAAGGCATGCTAAATTTGGTTCAGATCGGGTGATTGACTTGGCCACTCAAGAATTGACCACTTTTTTCGTTTTGAAAAACTCCTTTGTTGCTTAAACAATATGTTTGGGATCATTGTCTTGCTATGGAATGAACCGCTGACCAATGAGTTTTGAGGCATTTGTTTGAATTTGAGCAGATAGGATGTGTCTATACACTTCAGAATTAATTATGCTACTGCCATCAGCTGTTGTATAATCAATGAGGATAAGTGAGTCAGTATCTTCAGCAGCCATACATGCCCAGGCCATAACATCCCCACCATCGTGTTTCACAGATGAGGTGGTACGCTTTGGATCTTGGGCAGTTGCTTCTCTCCTCCATACTTTGCTTTTGCCATCACTCTGATAGAAGTTAATGTTTGTCTCACCTGTCCACAAGATCTTTTTCCAGAACTGCGGTTGCTCTTTTAAGTACTTCTTGGAAAACTGTAACCTGGCCATCCTATTTTTTCAGCTAACCAGTGGTTTACAACTTTCAGTGTAGCCTCTGTATTTCTGTTCATGTTTGCGGACAGTGGTCATTGAGGGGACACCGGCCTGGAGCCGTGGAGTTTGCGCTTTTTCTCCACGTTGGCTGTAAGCCTGGGTCGCCACTGCAACGGGCCGGTGTCCCATTAGTCCAGACAGGCAGTGTTGAGCTGGAGTTAGCGCTTCTTCTCCGCGCTGGTTGTAAGCCTAGGCCGCCACTCCAGGGTCACACCGGACATCTCCGGCTGCCGCCGGACAGGGATAGGACACTTGGGAGGGGACGGGGGTGGACCATTAGCAATTCAACAGTGCTTGCAGCACTGGAGACTCGGGTTCGATCCTGACAACGGATGAAACACGGGTCTGTGTACATGCAGCAGCACAGTTGCCGAGAATGTTTATCGTAAATGTTTAACAAATCCCATGATTCCTTGTGTTTTTCGGAATACCGAACTCGCTCATACTTGCAAATGCACTGCAGTTGAGGACTAGTTTAAACAGAAACCTGTTTTGACATAGTAAATCTAGCTGAAAGGAATTCAGGCAATCCATTAAGAGATTCTCATTAACACATGATGCTTCAGCAGAACAGACATAATTATTTCTTTAAAAGTGGCTACTTGATGAAAATATTGTGAGCATAGCTTTGAGAATCTGCGTTTTCTGAAAGCACACCGACACTAATGAAAAAGTGCAACTAATCATGATATATCTAGAAACAAGGCTTTAAAGTGGAACAGTTAATATACCATTGTGGCATGCAAGGGTCCCAAAGTTCGATCATCCAGATGTGGAATGCACAATTTTGAGGTAAGCAACCCAATTAAATTTGAGAAAATCTCAATTTATTTCATGCTATATGTGAAATTATTGACCTGCTTATTGCCACGTTTGCTCTCTCACACACTGAGTGTGTAACTATTTCATCTTGATCCTCAATATTATGCAAAATACATAATAGGCCTGTCACTGAAATTCTTGAGTTTATCCAGCCTTTGTGCAGTTTGCAAAGCACTTCCATCGAACAGGGACCTCAATAGTTTGCTGCTTTTTTTAAATTATAAATTTACTTCCAGTTCTGCTGCTGAATTTCATAGCCTCGTACTTATTGTTTTTTATATAAAGCGACAGTGACAAATAAGGATGAATGCCTGGGTAGTCAGATGGCACCAGAACCTTCCCTGGTACAGATGGCAATGTTAAGTGGCATTCAGCTTGTGCGTCTCTGACTCCTTCCAAGCTCCCGCAATTTAGCCAATTGTTGCACATTGATGTTTCATTTAGAGATGCAGTGTACAAACAAGCCCTTCAGCCCACCGAGTCCGCGCAGAACAGCGATCCCTGCACGCCAACACTATCCTACACACACTAGGGACAAATGTTTACAATTTTACCAAGCCAATTAACCTACAAGCCTGTAAGCCTTTGGAATGTGGGAGGAAACCGAAGATCTCGGAGAAAACCCACTGTGAGGAGGATGCTACGAGAATGCAGGGCGACTTGGACAGGTTGGGGGAGTGGGCAGATGCATGGCAGATTAAGTTTAATGTGGAGAAATGTGAGGTTATCCACTTTGGTAGCAAAAACAGGAAGGCAGATTACTATCTAAATGGCGTCAAGTTGGGAAAAGGGGAAGTACAACGGGATCTGGGGGGTCCTTGTTCATCAGTCAATGAAAGTAAGTATGCAGGTACAGCAGGCAGTGAAGAAAGCGAATGGCATGTTGGCCTTTATAACAAGAGGAGTTAAGTATAGGAGTAAAGAGGTCCATCTGCAATTGTACAGAGCCCTAGTGAGACCACAACTGGAGTATTGTGTGCAGTTTTGGTCCCCTAATTTGAGGAAGGACATTCTTGCTATTGAGGGGGTGCATCGTAGGTTTACAAGGTTAATTCCTGGGATAGCAGGACTGTCATATGCTGAGAGAATTGAGCAGCTGGGCTTGTACACTCTGGAGTTTAGAAGGATGAGAGGGGATCTAATTGAAACATACGATTGTTAAGGGGTTGGACACGCTAGAGGCAGGAAGCATGTTCCCGTTGTTGGGGGAGTCCAGAATCAGGGGCCACAGTTTAAGAATAATGGTAAGCCATTTGAAACGGAGACGAGGAAACACTTTTTCTCACAGAGAGTTGTGAGTCTGTGGAATTCTCTGCCTCAGAGGGCGGTGGAGGCCGGTTCTCTGGATTCTTTCAAGAGAGAGCTAGATAGGGCTCTTAAAGATAGCGGAGTCAAGGGATATGGGGAGAAGGCAGGAACGGGGTACTGATTGGGGATGATCAGCCATGATCACATTGAATGGCGGTGCTGGCTCGAAGGGCCGAATGGCCTACTCCTGCACCTATTGTGTATTGTCATGGGGAGAAAATACAAACTCCTTACAGACACAAGCGCCCGTGATTGGGATTGAACCTGGTTTCTGGTGTTATAAGCCAGCAGCTCTACTGCTGTGTCTCTGTGCCGCCCTTGTGTCAAATCGATCGTACGTTGTTCAACAGGGTTTCCTCTTTCATTTTGTTTAACATGTAACTGCACTGGAGCATAATATGGCTGTCAAATTTTGATGCGGAACTGTATTTTATAAACTACTAAAGGAAATAACAATGGCACACAAAAGTCAGCTGGGCTTCGGACAGAATGCCACAGCAAAAAGGGCATCGTAAGATTCCACTCCATCAACATATGAAGTCCAATCACATAAAGAGAAAGGCAGCATGCAGACATCATACAGCATATTTCTATTTTAAGCTAATTTCAAATACCAGGATTGTCTGAAGGAGACTGCCCAATATAAAGATTGATGTTGAAAGATGAAGAGCATCTTCGTGAATGATATCTTCACAAACACTGGAGGACATAAAGCAAGGAATATTGAGGTGCATATCTCTACCACTTTTTTTCTGCATCTTGGAATAGCCCTGGAAGGGAACAATGGTGTCTGATGTCAGATAATTAGCCTATGAAGTGCAACCTATACTAAGATTTCTCATTCTTCTACAATTTCAAGCTGCTGTATTACTATAAGAAAGAGAAACAAATTAGCGAAAAATGCTGCCAGTGATCCAAAAAAAATGAGGGAAATGACTTCCGATAAGTGCCCAAGATGGCCACATAAGCAACAGTATTTGCCAAAGCACTTTCACTCTACCACCCACTGTATTGTCAAGGCAGAGTGTATATTCAGTTATCACACTCTTCACAGTCAGGAATCTACACTCTCTACACAAACCTCACGATACACAAAGTGTTAGTGACTTCTTATTATTCACCTTCATTCTCATATCGGTGATTCGGAACATCCAATGCTCCATTACGTATGGTAAGGCCAGCCCTTTTCCCACACCCGACCATCAATTTTCCATGCTGCAAAATGGAAAACTCCTCCAGACAGCCGATTGTATGAGCAGGAGCTACATGCGATTAAATAAAAGCCTGCAAATGGTTTGCTCAGAGAAAGTATTGTTTTGGAATGCTTGAATAACAGAAATTCGATCCTATTACAATGCCCATACCCAATAGTTAACAATTAGCAAATCCATGCCATAAAAAACTAAATAATAGCCTAATAATGTGTACAATATTGAAATAACAATGTTATAACTGTGATTAAAAAAAACGTATAGAAACAGTAGAATAACCCCTACACATAAATTTTCATTTTTAATAGCGATGGGGTGAAAATGTTTACCAATTTTATATTTCACACATAGTTCAGATGGTTGTATGATATCATTGAGACACTGGGCTCTTGCAACCCCAAGCAGAACAAACTATAAACCAATAGACACAAAACACTGAAGTAACTCTGCGGGTCAGGCAGCATCTCTGGAGAAAATAGGTGACGTTTCAGGTCGAGACCCTTCCCAAAACGTCACGTGTTCTTTTTCTCCAGAGACTCTGCCTGACCCACTGAGTTACTCCAGCATTTTGTGTCTATCTTCAGTGTAAACCAGCATCTGCAGTTCATTCCTCCGCTCGAAACCAATACTCCAGTATGGTACAGAAAAGCCCTACACTATCAGATCGGCCATCCTTGGTAACCTCGCATTTATCCACATTATACTGCATCTGCCACGCATCTGCCCACTCACCCTCAACATCTTGGTCATAATGTTCCCCTCAAAAAAACCCAATCGATAGATTATTTGATCAAAACAACATTATTGTCAGTGGGAGCTTGCTGTGCGTAAGTATAATCCAGGATCAACACATCAAAATTAAAACAAGCTTCAGGACTACATTAAGACACCATTCAAATACAAATCTCTATTAATTCAATTTGCCCAGAATCATTAAAATACATTTATTTAAAAAGTTGCACATCAATGTAACCCCCAATCATATAATCATAAGATAGCTTCTCTATCTACGCCACAGGAGCTGTACTTTAAATATATAACCCATTAGTTGATTTGGATAGTAGTAATTATTTTTAAGCCATACTCTTTAAACTACACTTGATATGCAATTATAACAATTGGAACAATTTACTCCCCTCCCCATTAATACCATACAATTCATAATCTACGAGGTGCATCTGCTGTTTACATCTCGCACACTATTTCACGGAAAGGTCACAATAAAAAATGATGTTGGGCTTAAATACCAGTAAAACAAAAATAGATACATCAAATGCTAAAATAGAATGATGGATGATTCAATGATTCAAGCAGTAAGAATTAACACACCTTAGAAATAAAGCGTGCAAATGGCTCTACAACTTCATGCAAGGGCCTCATAATGTTGATTTCACTCAGTAAATGCCATTTCATCCTGTGGTCTCGCTCACTCTCCATTCTCTATGCATTAATGGAAAAGAGAGTGACCTGATTCTGTTTAAATGATTTTGATACATGAGTGCATCAAGGTATTTCTCCTCTGCTGTTATATATAAGCAGAAAAGAAACCATTCTCTCTTGCTCATCGGTATCCCAGTGAAGCTTAGGCTAGCTAATATCTAAAAAGTACAGTACCTGAGTGACTTGATTTCTGCTTGATCATGGAAGGAGGTGTAATTCTACTGTGAACTCTAATTATTTGTGTTGTTTTATATTTTTTCTATACGGGGTGGGGATGGGCGAGAAGCAGTAAAACTCAACATATGGAAGAATAGTGCTTCATCTTATTAATCTCTATTCAACAGAAGATAGATTTGTGATGGGGAAAGGTCCACTGATGCCTGTTACCAGCCATGACAGCGCTACAGAGATTTACAATGCAGCATCAATCTTGTCAACTAGATACCAAACAGTGACTGCTGGACACTGGGGAAAAGCACAATACTGCTATATTTGTGAACTCATTTGTAATGTTGTTGCTTTTTTGATTCATACTTGTATGTCAGGATATTTTCATTGGAACTCACTTTTTGATGAAGTCTCGCTGCCATGTTAACCATGTGAAGCAGTCTCCTCTGTAAAAGTAGAATACAGAAGCCTGTTAGTAACAGATAAGAGATGCAGTATGCACCTTTATAAGCACCTGAGAACCAGTCTGTCAGTTTTACTATTTATTTCACATATGATAGTGATTTGGAATATGATTACACAAATTGGACATTATGACTCTTAATGTTTAAGTACGAACTTCATGAACAGAAAAGAGAACATTACCAGCAAACAGGAATCCATGGGTATCAGAGGGCAACCATTGTATGTAATGTACTGAAAGCAACAGATGATTACCCCTTTGATTTTCAGAAAAAGCTTATTGGGAACACCCAAAAAAAACCTGCGTACATACTGACAAACATCAAAGCCTCATAGCACTGGGGGAGGATTGCCCTTTTCTCAATTGCAATGGAATCAACCTTCAGCCCAGTCTAATACTATTGAATGCAAAAGAATCAATAAAATAATTATTTATACAATTCTAAAAAATCCCACTTTTTAAAATCAGTCAATTTCATATATTTTTTAAAGGATTCCATAAAGTGATTTTGAAGCAAAATGTTAAAGTCTTTAATAAACATGGTACTAAATACACTTTAAGTGAACAAAACAAGAATGGTCTGTCATTGTTGCATTAGGACTAATATTGTCAATATAATGTAACGATTTTTTAATCACCTTTCCAAAAACTTTTATATGCCAAGAAAAACAATTCCTCCGGAAATTCCTTTCAGTCAAATATTGCTTCATTTTTGTAATGAATGAAACCAAAAGCAAAGGGCTACTTTTCCTTCCAGATAATTACTTTATCATAAAAATGATGCACGATGTTTGCTTAACAAATAAAAAAAAAGCAGTAAAGTGAAAGGACAGGATTAGAGTTTCAGCAACGAGTTGTTTTAAGCTGTCAGAAGCTCTTGCCTCTGTACTGTGGCATTCGCCTTGTAATTTCAAATAAACACTTATCATGTTACTGATTCAAGGTATTGTAAACCATATCTTTGTGTGAAATTGCATTAAAAACTGTACATTAAATTTTTGTAAAATGAAAAATTGGAAACCACCGAGTCAATCTGTTTTAATTGGGTTCCTATGGAATTGCCATACAACTACATTTTTCAATATACGGTCCCAAAGGTCCCATGCACACTTGTAAAATATAGTTCAAATAGCCTGAATTGTTTTTACATTGCAACATTCACAGGCTACTCCATATAACGGCTTAACTATTAGCGGCAGGAGATGTTACCATACCAAATCATAATCTTTAACTGATCTATGTCACATTCATTCACAAGGGAAATATCACACAAGATGCATACTGTAAATGTCTATTTAAAACTGCCTTCAAATTCTATGATTTTCCTATCCCAATACAGTTAGCCTTAGCTTTGTCTAAGAATCATTCCTGTGAGAGAAAAGAAATCAACCCCTAATACTTTCCAAGCCATTTCGCTTCTCATATCGATTTCAAGGATAAACAGAATCAATCATTAATAATTACATTAAGAGCTGACCTGCAGGTTAATCATATTCCCTGTGCCTCTTACTATGGAATTAACAACAGACCTCCTAGGCTATGTTACCAATTGCTGAGAAACAATTTTTGATAATTGTCAGGAATTGATGCTCACAATTTGATTTAAAAGCAGCAAGTTTAGAGGATTCACAGTTATCATAGCGGATAATGTAACCTTAGAAACACCTAATTTAAGACTATTTTTCACAAATTTGAGGAATTCTATAATTAATGCATGTTCCTCATCAGATAAATACAGATCGATAATCTCAATTGAGTAAAGAATGTACCAATTACAAAAAGGCTAACATTTATTTTTGAATAATCTGATCCAGCATCTAACAGTACAGGCGTGTTAATTCCCTTTAATTTCCAGTTACCATTCTTGGTTTGACTTCTATTACTTTTTTTTTGCTTTAAATACTGAAAAAATCCTGTAGAAATATAAACCTACAAGTTTAATCTAAAGATGATATGTTCTTTACTTGCAGTCTAAATGAACATCAATGCACCAACGTTGAATACAAATGAAAATCAGATACAAAATAAGTGTTGTTTGCTTTCAGATCAGTCATATTTCTTTCCTCCAACTTTTCCTTTCACAGATTAAAATTTCTAAAATAATGAAATTGGTTTAATTTTTTGTCACAAGAAATACATTATTTACAATCTTTGTCATACTAACTGTGTTTCTTACTGCAACATTCCAATAGCAAAGCCCTTAGTACTTACAAGGGAGAGCAATTACTGTAACATGGTAATATTTGTCAATCTGCATCAATTCTGTTTGAGTGCCTTTCCATTTATCATCTCAACAGAGCATTAAAGATTTTATAAGCATCTATCATGCCGCATTAGAAATATGAACTCCTTATTGAATATTTATTTGATTACGTGTCTCAATGTTGAAATTTTTGATCTTAACACATGACATGAAGTTGCATTCCAATTATCAAAAATGCCAAATGATGAGTACCACCAAAAGCAATTCAAAATAATGTGATGTCTTTCTAAACACAACTCTTAACATAATGTGTTATGTAATTAAAATGTACTCTAAACTAGCAACAAATCAAATATATCTCCACTTGAGATCAAATAAACCAAAAATTCTAAAAATGCATGTGTGACTTTTTCAGTATTGTCATGTTTATCTTTCTAATTTTAAATATTTATGCCTGAAATCTTAATCAGGCATTATGATTCAGAAATCCCATTGGCCTTTATCTAAAAGGATATTAGGTCAACCTGCAATGGAAATCATTGGTGTTATCTCTAATTCTTTGGAGCCATTTTTTAAAAATATTGATAAAATGTTAAAGCTTTGTATGAAACATATAAGTTCAACTAAAATGGGAGGGCATTATTACACAAGAAAAGCAGACGCATTCACGCTTGGAGACCATGCCTCTGATCACCAACAAAACAGAGTAAATTCTGTTTCTCAGCTAAGAGGAAATAAAATGGGGAAAGCATTTACAGCAAAAGAAAGTAGAAGGGGAAACCAGAGTTACTTTCAATTTGTAGTCACTTCACTTAGTTAGATGAAGTGAACAAAATACTCCAACATATTCACGTGAATTCAATAAAAGAGAAAATATAGACAGCTTAATAATAATCTTCCATCAAAGATGCTACCTTATCAGATTGCTTCTAGGATTTTTGTTTATTTTCACCAGCAGATTTTGTACTTTTAGTTCTTTAATAATGTCCATATCCTTTAAACAATGAACAAAATGAACAAAAGGCTGCCAACTCTCACGCATTGAGCGTGAGAATCACGCAATTCGCCAAATTCTCACGCTCTCACGCTGATCACAAATTTCTCACGCTCTGCTTGGGCCACGGGTGTTGGGAGAGCCGGGGCTGAGGGAGGGATGGAAGCAGAAGCTTTTAGGTACGTGCATACATTCATTATTTATTATATGGATAGAATGAAAGGATGTATCTTAAAAAGATGGGGGGAAAGTCTGTGGAATCCACAGCTGTGGCGGCCAGGTCATTGGGTATATTTTAAGGCACAGATAGATAGATTCTTGGTTAGTACGGATGTCAGGGGTTATGGGGAGAATGGGGTTAAGAGGGAAAGATAGATCAACCATGATTGAATGGCGGAGTAGACTTGAATAGCCTAATTCTTTTCCTATAACGTATGAACATACTGCTTTAAATATCTTCGCCATTCACAACTTTCAATCTTATTTTCCTCTCCAAATAAAATATAATTTGAAAACCATTATGAATGGCCTCTACGTGGAATCTGGATCATGTGTGCATTGTGTTTCTCTTTTGCCAATTAAACTGAAAAATAATTAGACTAGCACTTAATCTAGAGCCTTTTAAGTGGAATGTTGCGCTCAATATCACATCAGGCAAACAAAAAGCAAAATAAAGAAAGGGAAGGAGAAGGGATTAAAAGAATAACAAAAGAGATAAAGTGGTAGTAAAATGGATCAGTTGGAAAGTAAATGGGTGAGTTTAGGAATCTAGGTACTTGGTGAGGGGATTGATGGGGAAGCAACAGGCTGGGGCAGTCCTGCTTGTGTTTTTTGGAAATGAAATGGAAATGGGCAGTTACCAATGTGTTATTGAGGACCCGTAAGGTTGGAGGCTGTGGAGGGGAGATGGCTGGAGGTGATGAGATCAGTGACGGTCTTGGAGACGGTGGCGTGATGTTCGCCGGTAGGGTCATGTTCAAGGGGCAGGTCTGAAGAAGGGCCCAAACTGAAAAGTCGCATGTCCATTCTGTCCCCAGATGCTGCCCAACCCAATGAGTTCAACCAGCACTCTGTGTTTGGATACAAATATGAAGGACCTATATGCAGGTTTATTGCACATTTTACCCTCCATGTGTAGTATTCCAAGTGCAAAGGGCAGAAATTAAACATGCAACGATAACAAAATATGATTAATGGTGATATTGTTTTTAGCAGGAATATATTTCAACTTCTAATCTAGATCTATAATAGATTCCAATATATGAACTAATTCTTGAACCAACCTACACAAACCTAATCCTACATCGGCAACTAAATACTATGGTTCTGTCTGAAGAAACGTCGACCATTCCTTCTCTCGAGAGATGCTGCCTGTTCCTCTATTACCCCAGCATTTTGTGTCTATCTTCGGTTGAACCAGCATCTGCAGTTCCTACCTGCACACTATGGTTCACCTCTGGCAATATCATGGACCTGTTCATCTTCTAATTATATTTTTGCTCTAATGTCTTGTTTTTTTGCACAGTCAGCTTTCTTTCAGAAATGTTATGCATAATTTATATTTATGTATATTTTGTGTGTAATTTGTTTTTACGGGTTTGTACAAGTCTATCTGCCTCTAATGCTGCTGCTCTATTCACTTTTCCTAAACCTCACCATACTTGTGCATATGACAATAAAATCGATATGTCTTAAGGATTATTCCTGATTAAACCAATTGGACTAATAAAAATGTCTCTTTGTTCAGCAACATTATCTAATAAAGATACATTTAAACAGAACTCCGAACACATACAGGTTTGTAGGTTAATACACTTGGTATAATTGTAAATTGTCCCTAGTGTGTGTAGGATAGTGTAAGTGTGCGGGGATCACTGGTTGGTGCGGACTCGGTGGGCCAAAAGGCCTGTTTCCACTATGTATCTCCTAAACTAAACTAAACCTCATCCATATTACAGCTGAATTATCCTTTTGTGAGATTCTGCAGGAGTATTAGCTTGTTTAAGAGCTCATTAGAAAGAGAGGGCTTTGATTCCAACTAAAAATGCTTTGTAAGCCGTTGGATGAAAATAGTAGTTGTATTGAGAGGCTGCTTGACCATATTATTGTCCTTCTTATCCAAATCAAATAAGGATTTGACTTTAAAGAGTAACAGGATCTTAACAACATAAGTAAGCTTTCAACCCATCAGTTAATGGGCCATCAAGCTCTCAGTCACACGGCCTAAATCCATTCTTCTGCTCACAGGATGTTCAGTACAGGCTGTCCCCATTTTACAAACTTCCGACATGAATGGTCCTACCTACTATTGAGCTCCTGTAATACTATTTTAAAAGTTTCAAGAACATAATACATTCGCTCCTACAAATGGTCGAGCACCGTTCCTCTCTGTTTCAGTAATATTTTATTTCTTATTAGTCTTTTGTGCTTTCAATGCCATTCATTATAATAGTGCGGTGGTATGGTTATTGGTGATTTTTGTGTATTTTCTGACTTATGGACAGTAATGGGCAGCACAGAGGTGCAGCAGTAGAGTCGTAGCCTTACAGCACCAGAGACCTGGGCTTAATCCCGACTACGGGTGCTGCCTGTACAGAGTTTTTACGTTCTCCCCGTGACCTGCGTGGGTTTTCTCTGGGAGCTCCAGTTTCCTCGCACACTCCTAAGACATGCAGGTCTGTACGCCATTTGGCTTGGTAAAATTGTAAATTGTGTAGGATAGTGTTAGTGTGCGGGGATTGCTGGTCGGCGAGGACTCGGTGGGCTAAAGGGCCTGTTTCCGCGCTATATCTCTAAACTGAACTAAAAATTAAACAACTTATGAATGTTTGTGAATACGGAACTTGTGCCTTACCCAGGGATAAATAGTTCCTGTCTAAAGGCACCTTCATTAGAGTCAGGCAGCTTTATAGTCCTTTGGTTAGGCCGCATTTGGAGTATTCTGTGCACTTCCAGTCACCCCCTTAACAGAAAGGATTTGGGGGCTCAAGAGAGCCTAGTGATCCTTGTTTACCATTCTGGTTCACCAGAATGTTTCTGGATTAGAGGTACCAGTTAAAAGGAGTGGTTGTACAAACACAGAACAGTACAGCACAGGAACAAGCCCGTCTGCCCACAATGTCTGAGCCAAACATGATCCCAAGATAAACTACTCTCATCTGCCTGCACATGATCCAATATCCACCCAAAGCAGAGGTTGGACACATTTCAATTGTTTACTCTGGCATGTCAGAGGCTGACGAGACATATGATAGAAGCACAGTACATGAAATTATGAAACGCATAGATAGGGTAAACACTCAGAACATTTTCCTCAGGGTGGCAGTGTCAAAGACTACACGGCATAGCTTTAAGGCAAGATGGCAAAGTTTAAAGGAGATGTACAGAGCAAGTTTATTTTTTAACACAGAGAGTAAGAGGGGTAAGCAGGTACAACATGCAGTGAAGAAAGCTAATGGCATGTTGGCCTTCATAACTGGAGGCGCCGAGTATAGGAGCAAAGAGATCCTCTGCAGTTTGTACAGGGCCCTGGTGAGACCACACATGGAGTATTATGTACAGTTTTGGTCTCCTAATTTGAGGTAGGACATTCTTGCTATTGAGGGAGTGCAGCTCACCAGGTTAATTCCCGGGATGGCGGGACTGTTTTATGATGAAAGAATGGAGCGACCGGGCTTGTATTCACTGGAATTTAGAAGGATGAGAGAGGATCTTATAGGAACATATAAAATTATTAAGGGATTGGACACGCTGGATGCAGGTTTCCTATGTTGGGCGAGTCCAGAACCAGGGGCCACAGTTAAAGAATAAGGGGTAGGCCATTTAGAACTGAGATGAGGAAAAACGTCTTCACCCAGAGAGTTGTGAATTTGTGGAATTCTCTGCCTCGGAGAATGCATTCAAAAGAGAGTTAGATAGAGCTCGTAGGGCTAGCATAAATGAAGGGATATGGGGAGAAGGCAGAAACCGGGTACTGATTGTAGATGATCAGCCATGATCACATGGCTCGAAGAGCCAAATGGCCTACTCACGCACCTATTGTCTATGTATCTATGTAAATTCCTCCATCGCATCTGCCTCAACCACAAATCATGACAGAGCGTTCCAACTACTCACCACTCTCTATGTAAAAAAAAAAGTTGCCCCGCACATCATTTACATTTTGCCCCTCTCACCTTAAAGCCTCTCTGGTGTTTGATTTTTCCATTCTGGGAAAAAGGTTCTCACCATCTACCCTATCTATGCCTCTCATCATTACAACAATCGAGCTGGACATCATTACAATAATTGTTTATGCTGCATAGAAACCACCATTCTTACATGAGCCATGACTACATTAAAGCATGCCAATACCATTTAACTGAATTGTAAATTGTACATAAATTTCTCTACAATATTCCATGATGACAATTAATAATACAATAATACGGAACAAACAAGTTGTTTGTCAGAATGTAGAATAATTAAAAATTCGATTAATTAGTTTTCATCTGTTGTGACTACCCATACGTTAAGAAAAGTTAAAAAGCAAAACATGTAGAAAGTAAAAATCCTAATATGACATTACAAAGTAGAACAAATTATTAGCAGCGGGATTCAGCAGTTCTTCAATCCGAGCTTCTAGCTCATAGTCATGTTGTCACTAGAACTACTCAGGGTGAATTAGTCAACAGTGATTCTCTGCCAGAGATTTCAGTCCACAGCTATTGCACAAGTGAAGAGGCTGCAGAACTTCTGAGGTCAACACACATAAACAAGTGAAGATGCCAATGTTCACTGACTATTTTTATGCCTTTCACTTCTCTTCCCATGGGAAAAAGCAAAGCCCTGTCCCAATGTCGAAGTCCAAATCACATCAGACATTTAACTCAATAATTAGTTAACAGCTTCAGGGGCAAGCCACACACCAAATAAATATGCATCAATTCTTTGTCCAATCCCCATCCTTTGTCCATTCTTCCCCTTCCTTTCCATCTCCTCAACTGCAAACCCAGCATCGATCTAATAAATGGGATGTAGAAGGTAATGTGAAACCATTGTTTGAACTTGTTTTTTTAGGCCTAACCAATATCAAAATTATGCAAGCATACAAGTCTGGACGCTCTTAACAGCCGTGAAAAATACAGTGGTAAAACACAAAGTGCTGGAGTAACTCAGCCAGTCAGGCAGCATCCGCGGAGGGAATGGTTTGGCGACATTTCAGGTTGGGACACTTCCTGTGAAAATACAGTAGTGTGCAATTTCCAATATCTGAGATTCAAGGGAAACCTGCAGCAAGATAGAAAGCATGCTCTGTTGGTGGACCTACTGTAACTTTCTGCTTCAAATGTACAAGACAAGAAAGGAAGAAGGGTCTCGACCGGAAACGTCGCCTATCTCCTTCGCTCCTTAGATGCTGCTGCACCCGCTGAGTTTCTCCAGCCTTTTGTGTACCCTCGATTCTCCAGCATCTGCAGTTTCCTCTTTAACAAGAAAGGAAGAGCTCTTTGTGACAGTTTAAAATTATCTCAGAAAGCAGTAGTCATTGTTCTGCAAATGCAATTTACTTGGTGTAATGATGACTTGGGATGGCTTTGCGGGAGCTATCTAAAAAAAGGAGAAGTTCTTAAGGTACAATATTAGCAGGTAAACATTGAATAAGAAATTAGTTAGACTTGGGTACATAAATTAACTCAAACCATGTTTGCCTTCACTTTGTGGTTGCTGTCTGGTATTAACTTTCCAATTGTGACATGAATAAAAGTTACAATTTTCATCTTTGTTTGCAAACCCATCGATGAGCTCACCCCTCCAAGTCTCCAGAGTCACCGCCAGTCCTGCAAATATCTAGAATATCCATTCATATCCAGGTTTGGCATTCCTAATTTCAAGTTGAACGTCACTTTAATCACCACCAAAATCCCAGGTTTTGGAAAGGTATCCCTAAATCGCATACCCACTTATTAATTAAGCGGCTTGATGTCCAATATTGCTTTCCCACGCCCCCCTGCAGTGACTGAGGATGTGTTACTCTGTTACATTTGGAGAATTAAAAGTAAAAATGTGTTTGAAATAATCTATTGGGCCCCCCCAAGGCAGCTGATAGTGAAGGTCCAATATGACCATGTTTTGGAGGATATCATGAAAAAAAATGCTGGCACAAGAAATCTTATGCTTGATGGAGACAAAATAAGCATATTTCAAGATTACCCTGCAGAAGTGGTCAGAAGGAGAGCGATATTCAACGAGATAAGAGGGATTCTAAAGAAGATAGACAACGTGAAATATGGATTGCTGTACCCTGCAAGATTGAGAGTCACTTATCTGCAGAAGGAACAGTTTTTCACTGATCACAAGAAAGCATTGGCGTATGCCCAGAAGATTGTGGATTTTGAGTGAGGACTGAATAACATTCATATAATATTGTCATCCTGCTGAGAATAAATGGAACTTTAATTTGCTTTATTCAAGGACTAATGAAAGCTGATAACGATAACTGTGCAGTCCCTCCTGTTATGGACATATTATTCTAATATTTTAGTACAAATTTTTACTAACAATTACTAATCATTAAAAACACTTATTATTATTGGAATAATTAGTTAAAAACATGAAACGTAAAAAAAAGGTATAATTTAGATATCTTATTAATTGGAATTTGTTATGTTCTTCCTTTATTTACATCAGACTAACACTTGACTAATAATTAACTGAGAGAGTAATAGTCTCTCACCATATGATTACTAACACTCTGGACCAAAATAGTTTTAATTTAATCCCGTAATTATTTTTTTATCTACGGAAGTCCTTAGATGGTCAGCCACGTTAGTGTGGCTAGCACTAACTACACTAAATTTAGATGTAGTTTCTTTTTTTCCCTTACACTTTATTAATTTTTTATTTTTTTACTTTTTGTATTTTTTACTTAATTACAATTTTAAACTTGAATTAATTTACAAATATTATTTCAGGAGATGTGTCCGTGAGGAGGATTTAATTGAATTAGTTTTACAACTCATCTGTCCTGTGTTCGGGTGGAATGTCGGGTTTACAGTGCTGAGCTATCTGCTCTTTTATAGAGCACCCTAACCACAAGATGCAAGCCGTTAATAGAAAAAATGGGGGTCAAGGAATTACTTTTTGTAGTTGGAATGTTAAGGGAATTAATGAGTCAATCAAGAGAGGTAAGGTATTAGCACACTTAAAATCACTCAAAGCAGACATAACATTTCTTCAAGAGACGCACCTTAAAAACGACGCACAACAGATTGAAAGCAAAATGGATCGCTGAAACATATCACTCTTCATTTTCTCATAAGGCCAGAGGTGTCGCAATTTTAATTCATAAAGTTATACCTTTCAAACACATATCAACTATTGCGGACACCATTGGTAGATATATTATACTAATGGGTGAATTATATTTTTTAAAAAGTGATTTTTCTCAATGTCTATGGACCAAATTTTGATAATCCTATGTTTTTTAAGAATATACTTAATACTATCCTGGAGCTCATACAACATAATTTGATAATCGGTGGAGATTTAAATTGTACACTAAATTCCTATTTTGATAGATCATCAAGACAAAGAAAAGCAAAATCCAAGACAAGCGAATTATTAAACTCATACATCAATACTACCAATATCAAGGATGTTTGGAGAATTGAAAACCCATCTGGAAGGGAATACTCATTTTACTCATCAGTACATAAAACCTATTCAAGGATGGACTACTTTTTAGTAGATTCTAAACTTATCCCATTTACTTATAATTCAAAATATCATAATATTATAATTTCGGACCATGCTCCTTTAACATTTATGATCAAACTAAGTGGAATGACTGATAAGCAGACACAATGGAGACTTAATCCTCAAATTTTTAAATGATAAAGCATGTTACGAATATCTTATCAAACAGATAAATATGTTTTTTGAGACGAACGACTGCCCTGAAATTTCTGCCTCCTTTCTTTGGGAAACATTTAAAGCATTGATACGAGGAGCGTTAATTTCCGCACAAGCCTTTCGTAATAAAGAGAACCGCGCCAAACAACTCGTATTGGAAATGGAAATAAGGCAATTAGATATGGAAAATGCAATCGCGCCTTCTATGATAATACATAATAAAATTGCTGCACTCAAATATAAGTTAAACCAAATATACCAAATCATAAAATTTTATCAAAAGACTAAACAGTTAAGGGCCTGTCCTACAAGCGTGCAACTCTATGCGATTAGCGCGACCTAATGTGGTCGTTTGAGCCGTCCGGCGTCGCGGGGCCGGTCCCACTTCGATCACCGGAGCCATGCGGAATTGTGCGGAGTTCGTTCCGACATCGCGCAGGGCTCCGAAAAACTGACTATGTTCAAAAATTCCGCGCAGCAACGGCTTGTCGGCTCGCAGTCGCCTCGACCCATTACACACCGCCCCGACATCTTGCTTCCATGAACCTATCTGTAGGTGCCTCCATGACCCTCTATGTGTGTGGCTCCGTGGCCCTCTGTGTGTGTGTGTGTGCCTCTGTGCCCCTCTCTGTGTGCCCCTCTCTGTCCTGGCGAACTTACATTAGACTTCGCTCCAAGTTCGCCTCACTTTGCGCCGCATTGCACCACTCACCCGACCTCCGCGCGGCCCCTGCTGCCGGTTTGGTCGCGCTTGCCGCATGCAGGCGCATGCTGGTGGGAACGGCCTTGTACAGGGGATCATCCAACCTCCGCGCGGCCCCCGCTTCTAGTTTGATCGCGTTCATCGCATAGAGTTGCATGCTTGTAGGACAGGCCCTTTACACTTTGAATTTGGTGATAAACCACAAAAATTACCAGCACGCCAACTCCGGAAACAGGAAGGGGAAAAAACAATACATAAAATTAAATCAGATACGGGAAAAATATTAACACTACCCAAGGATATTAATGATAGATTCTCTCACTACTATCAAACACTTTACTCAACCAAAACGGCAGTGGGTTCTGCAGGAATGGAATTATTCTTACAGAATTGTAACCTCACTGGTTTAGACTTGAAAGAGAGGGAATTATTAGGGGCTGAAATATCAGTAAAAGATATTAAAGAATCTATTATTTATTTAAAAAATGGAAAGGCCGCTGGCCCAGATGGTTTAAATAGTGAATTTTATTTAAAAAATCATGATTTGATCTCGCCACGCCTACAGACATTATATACTCAAGCATTCATGCAATAGAAACTTCCAGAAACTTTAAATGAATCAACAATAATACTTATACCAAAAACGGATAAGGACCTTGAAGACCCAGGTTCATATAGAGCAATTGCTCTCTTAAACACCAATCAGAAAATATTAACCAAAATTTTAGCACATAGATTAAGCTTAGTGATTCATAAATTAATACACCCCGATCAAACTGGCTTTATTCCAAAACGTTATTCATATTATAATCTGAGACGATTATTTAACTTTATATACTCAAATCGAATACCTAATGTAGATTTAGCAGTCATTTCGCTAGATGCTGAGAAAGCATTCGATCAAGTTGAATGGCCCTATTTATTTTCGGTGATGGAAAAATTTCAATTAGGTGAGAAGTTTTGTACTTGGGTTAAGCTTCTATATACCAACCCAACAGCCAGAATAATGACAAATCAAATGTTATAAAAAAAAAAGATTTATCTAAAGGTTGTAGACAAGGATGCCCGCTATCCCCGTTACTATTCGCCCTTGCTATGGAACCACTAGCAGAAAGAGTTTGAGCACATCCAGAAATATATGGGTATAATACTAAAAATACAGTTAATAAAATTTCTCTATATGCAGATGATGTATTACTATATATTACAAATCCAGAAATTAGCATCCCTAACCGGTTAAATCTTATAACTCAATTTGGTTTATTCTCGGGATACAGAATCAATTGGAATAAGAGTGAGATTATGCCAATAATGGAACCTAATTTATATATATTGCAACAATCACCTTTTAAAATAGTGAATGAAAAATTTAAATACTTAGGAATTTATGTGACCAAGAAATATACTTCTTTATTTAAATCAAATTTCGTACCTTTACTTAATAAATTGCATAAGAATATTCAATATTGGAAAACACTTCCCTTTTCAATGCTCGGTAAAATTAATGCTATTAAAATGATTTTCCTTCCTCAACTTCTATACCTCTTTCAATCAATTCCGATATATCTCCCTAGAAATTTCTTTTAAAAAGTCGACTCTATTGTAACAAATTTTATTTGGGATTATAAGAATCACAGAATAAGTAAAAAACACTTATGTAAACTGAAGATGAATGGAGGATTAGCCTTACCAAATGTCCTATTTTATTTCTGGGCAGTCAATGTCAAAAACTTAAATTTCTGGTTGGAAGATATGGATCAACAACCAGACTGGTTAAAAATGGAAAAGGAGGATTGTCTGCCATTTGAAATTGGCCCGATTCTGTTAACTCCTAGAAAATTGAATTTAAAAAATCTATAGTGAAAATCCAATAATACATAGTTGGAAACAAATAAAAAATACATTAAAATTTGATAATTTATCACTTTCGCTCCCTATTGCAAATAACCCTTCATTTAAACCTTCAGTATTGGATAAAGGTTTTGCACAATGGAAAAATTATGAAATTAAAAAGATGGGACATCTTTATAGAACAGGTTTGTTCCTTTCATTTCAGGAGGTGCAACAGAATTATGGATTACATTCAAACAATTTATTTAGATATTTACAACTGAAAGATTATGTTAAATCACATACACAATATAGAACTAGAGAGCCATAGATTCTAGAATTAGAATGTTTGAATAAACACCCCAACACAGTCAAATTAATATCTTACATTTATAATATTCTTTTAGATAGTGAGAATCCGTCTACGGAATTACATAGACAAGCATGGGAAAATGAATTAGTTCAACCCATAACGAAAGATATTTGGGATGAAAATTTACAACATATACATCAATGTTCGTTAAACGCCAGACATTCTTTAATACAATTTAAAATATTACATAGATTGCATTATTCTAAAACAAAATTAAATAGAATTTTTCCTAATATTTCTCCTATCTGCGATAAATGTTAATATTCTGAGGCTAATTTAACCCATACCTTTGTAAGTTGCATAAAAATTAAAACATTTTGGGTGGATATTTTTAAAATTATTTCCGTAGTGGTTAATACTCAACTGGAGCCCGATCCTAAATTATCTGGGCATAACTGAACAATACCTAAAGCTTACAATAAACCAAAGAAATTTCCTTGATTATAGTATAATAACTGTGAAAAAATTAATATTAACATTTTGGAAAAACCCTGGATCCCCCACAATCAAAATGTGGATTATGGAGATGTCGGAGGCCTTAAATCTGGAAAAAATTAGATTTGTCTTAATTGACAAACCAGAATTATTTACTAGAATATGGTCTCCGTTCATAGATTATTTGAAGGGGTAGAATGGGCCGGCGCAGATACCTGGCGGAAGCTTGAACCCAGGACTAGATGAATAGTTATGTTTTCTTACCTACGGACCTATCTCCCAAGTTGTATTATGGATAGTTTATTCTATTTTTCTAATTTCCTTTTCTTTTTCTTCCTTTTTTCTATCTATTAAAAAAATAATAATAATTAGAGTCAATGTTAATATGTAACCGATAAATGAAGACCCCGGCTACATTGGTAGCGGAGTCCCTGGAATCCTGGATATTTAATATGCAACCGTTTAACAAAGTTTGTAGTGGTTCGGACTATGATATGTACATGCCTCTAATAAAATTTAACTTTAAAAATAAATAATCTATTGGTGCCCCATGTGGCTCACTATGCTCATTGCGCTTGGCAATTATTTAGGAATGGGCTTGATGTCAAAATCTGAAGGTGCCACAGATAGGAGGACATTTTTTTTTAAACTGATCAAAGGAATCTCTGTAAGGCCAGAGCCCACAGTTTGGGAAAATCTGTGAAGCTACCTTGCTGATGCGTCCACTTTAGGTATTCACCTTCAAAATTATTATTAATGATTATTAAATGATTGCAGCATATTAATTTTAAAATGGGGGTAATGGTGCAGCTGCTGCAATACGGCATCAGAGACACAGGTTCGATCATGACCTCGGGTGCTGTCTGTGTGGAGTTTGCATGTTCTCCCTGTGACTGCATGGGTTTCCTCCATCTTCTCCAGCTTCCTCCCACGTCCCAAAGACGTGCGGGTTTGTAGGATAAATCCTACTTCTTGGGAACATCATTTTTCTGACAGAAGAGATACCAATGAACAAAATGACACCCAAGAAGTAGGATCATAGAGGGGGTGCACGGTAGGCCCCTCTGGCCTACGGACTATAGTGTGTAAGGGAGTGGAAGCAAAAGTGGAATAATATAGAACTAATGGGTACAGATCATCGATGGACGGCACAGACTAGGTGGGCCAAAGTGCCAGTTTCCATACTGCATTCTAAATTAAACTAAAAGAGACTTTTAAGCAGGCACATGGAGATGCATGGAAGTTAAAATGGTAAACATGATGCTAAACAAGTAACGACAGAATGGACACGAAATGCCGGAGTAACTCAGCGGACCAGGCAGCATCTCTGGAGAGAAGGAATGGGTGACGTTTCGGGTCGAGACCCTTGTTCGACTGACGAATTCACCGTCTCTCCAGACATGCTGCCTCTCCCACTGAGTTACTCCAGCAATTTGTGTCTATCTTTGGTTTAAACCAGCATCTACAGTTCCTTCCTACAAAATAACAAAATGGTGTTGCTGTGAAGGACTTACAGGGGTTCCCAGCTTTTTTCGTCCGTTTACCCCTAGCAACATTAATGGCACATAACAATGTTATTTCACTTATTTATGAACTAATGATGAACAGATGCTGGTATACCAAATTCACACGGAGCAAAGTAAAGGACACACACCGCGATGAACAGGAAGGTTGGCGCTGTAAAAAGACAGCTAAGGCACAGTGTACGGTAAGTCCTTTAAAAGAGATGGGGAGAGAGGGGAGAAGGAGGGAGAAGGAGTGGAGACAACTTTTAAGAAACCAGAGATACGCGGCTGTGAAGCTCGGCAGACATTTAACATTACCGGTCGGTTATCCTTGGTTCTGAAAACCACTGCTTACCTTTTTGTTTCCAAATGAGCCAATGAAATTCATCGGTCAGCACCGGCTCCAATCTACGAGGACCTCCAAGAACCTTCGACGTCCTGGCAATACACTAGGACCACCTGGCGACCCACCTACGGCTCGGGAATTCTCGCTACTCTCCATGGCGGCTTCATTCTAGTCGCCGCTAATTGTTCAACATGTTGTAAAATTCATGGCGACCATAATGAGGCCGCGACTAGTTCCCAGAATGCGGTAACTACTCACGACCATGAAGGCGACTCCCCGGCAACCACCCGCGAACATGTGGTGACTGCATAGTCTCCTGCATTCGCCTAAGTGGGACCGGCCCATTAGGCTTCAGTCTCATAACGACATTTTTAAAAATGATAGAGTTCTGTGATTTATCTTAGGTAATTGAAAGTACAATTTAATATAAAACCTTAAATCAGCTCCTAGCTAAAGTGTGAAAAATTGGGCTCCAAAATTGGGCCATCAAAGATTATAAGGAGGCAGGTAGCAAGTGTGTAGCTTAGCTGCTGCCCAGCTATCTAAAAACACAGGGAGACATGACCAATAGTAGAAACAAGGAACTGCAGATGTTGGTTTACAAAAGAAGACCCAAAGTGTTAGAATAACTCAGCTGGTCAGGCAGCATCTCTGGAGAACACGGATAGGTGACGTTTCTGGTCAGAACACTTCTGTACTCTCTCTCTCTCTCTCGCTCTCTCGTTGGAGCTACGTAATGTATTGGAGGCATTTCAAACTCTAAATAGATTTAACCTGACAGTTTCCAGTAGTTGAGAGGACTTGAATAACAATGTATAGACACAGGATTGATTGCAAACCTGCGAGGAAGGCAAACAAAAGATATAGCGGGATATAGATCAACCACAGGAATGGACACTGGGGAAAAAGCAGAACGGGGTACTGATTTTGGATGATCAGCCATGACGGCTCGAAGGGCAGAATGGCCTACTCCTCCACCTATTTTCTATGTTTATATGTTTCAAACAATTTACGACCAATAATAAGAATGGGCTAATTAAGGCTCTGTACATGGCAGATCGTGCCTCACTAACTTGATAGAGTTTTTTTGAGGAGGTGATGTGATTGATGAAGGTAAGGGCAGTGGATGTTGCATATATGGATTTTAGTAAGGCTTTTGATAAGGTTCCTCGTGGTAGGCTGATCCAGGAGATTAAGATGCTCAGGATTCACGATAACTTGCTCGTATGAATTCGTAACTGGCTTATTCATAAAAGACAGGGTGGAAGGTAGATATTCTATATTTACACACAGTATCTTCTGCTAACCTTGCTCACTGTTTGCAACTTCTCCAATATTTATATATATATTATATTTTCATTACATATATATAAATAACCTAGACATAAAAGTAGATGGGTTGTTGATTAAGTTTGCTGATGATACCAACATTGGAGAAGTTGCAAACAGCGAGGAAGGCTATTAGAAGCACTTTGGGAGGTTGAATGCAACAGAGTGTACAGTTAACAGCAATACCCTTGAAGTCCAAGTTCACAGCTCACTAAAGGTGGCAGCACAGGTAGATAGGGTAGTAATGAAGGAAAATTATATGCTTGCCTTCATCGTTAGGGGCATTGATTATAAGAGTAGGGAAATATCTGTATGTGGATAGAGAACTGGCTAGCAGACAGGAGGCAAAGGGTAGGAGTAAACGGGTCCTTTTCAGAATGGCAGGCAGTGACTAGTGGTGTACCGCAAGGCTCGGTGCTGGGACCCCAGCTATTTACAATATATATTAATGATTTGGACGAGGGAATTCAATGCAACATCTCCAAGTTTGCAGATGACACCAAGCTGGAGGGTATAGTTAGGTGTGAGGAGGATGCTTGGAGGCTGCAGGGTGATTTGGATAGGCTGAGTGAATGGGCAGATGCATGGCAGATGCAGTATAATGTGGATAAATGTGAGGTTATCCACTTTGGTGGCAAAAACATGAGGGTAGACTATTATCTGAATGGTGGCAGATTAGGAAAAGGGGAGATGCAACGAGACCTGGGTGTCATGGTACACCAGTCATTGAAAGTAGGCATGCAGGTGCAGCAGGCAGTGAAGAAAGCAAATGGTATGTTAGGATTCATAGCGAAAGGATTTGAATATAGGAGCAGGGAGGTTCTGCTGCAGTTGTACAGGGTTTTGGTGAGGCCACACCTGGAGTATTGCGTACAGTTTTGGTCTCCAAATCTGAGGAAAGACATCCTTGCCATAGAGGGGGTACAGAGAAGATTCACCAGACTGATTCCTGGGATATCAGGACTTTCATATGAGGAAAGATTGGATAGACTCGGCTTGTACTCGCTGGAATTTAGAAGATTGAGGGGGGATCTTATAGAAACCTACAAAATTCTTAAGGGGTTGGACAAGCTAGATGCTGGAAGATTGTTCCCAATGTTGGGGGAGTCCAAAACAAGGGGTCACAGTCTAAGGATAAGGGGGAATTCCTTTAGGACTGAGATGAGGAAAACCTTCTTTACACAGAGAGTGGTGAGTCTCTGGAATTCTCTGCCACAGAAGGTAGTTGAGGCCAGTTCATTGGCAATATTTAAGAGGGCATTAGATGTGGCACTTGTGGCTAAAGGGATCAGGGGGTATGGAGAGAAGGCAGGTACGGGATACTGAGTTGGATGATCAGCCATGATCATATTGAATGGCGGTGCAGGCTCGAAGGGCCGAATGGCCTACTCCTGCACCTATTTTTCTATGTTTCTATGTTCTAAATCACGATGCAACTCTATAGAAGGTAGGTTTAGTTTAGTTTAGAGATACAGCACGGAAGCAGGCCCTTCGGCCCACAGGGTCCGCGCCGACCAGCGATCCCCGCACATTAACACTATCCTACACACACTAGGGACAATTTTTACCAAGCCAACTAACCTACAAACCTGTACATCTTTGGAATGTGGGAGGAAACCAACGATCTCGTAGAAAACCCACGCAGGTCATGGGGAGAACATAGAAACACCGTACAGACAGCACCCGTAGTTGGGATCAAACCCGGGTCTCCGGCGCTGCATTCGCTGGAAGGCAGCAACACTACCGCTGCGCTGCTGTCACTTTTGGAGTAATGCGTGTAGTTCTGGTCATCCCATAACAGGAAAGATGTGGAAGCTTTGGAGAGGGCAGGGTGGAAGGTTACCAGAATGCTACCTGGATTAGAGGGTTTCAGCTACAGGATGAGGTTGAGGGGAGACTTGATAGAAGTATGTAAACTTATGAGAGGATAGACAGTCAGAAGCTTTTTCCCCAGGGTGGAAATGTCCAACACTGTTTTACACAGAAGATGGAGGCGGCCTGGGATGCATTGCCAAGGGTGGTGGTGGAGGCAAATATGATAGTGGCCTTTAAAAGGTGTTTAGATAAGCACATGGAAGTGCAGGGGAAAGAGGGGTATGGATCTTGCACAGCCAGACAAAATCAGTTCAGCTTCGCATCATGTTTGGTACAAATATTGTGGGCCAAAAGGCCCATTCCAGTTCTGTACGGTTCAATGTTCTAATGACGAAAGTTCACATGGCAAGTTATGACAACATTGAAATCACTTCCAGTGTTAAGGCAGTAACTAAGGGGATGAATTTCAATGTCTCCATTTCCCCTTTGGCTGGCTAACAATGGCACGTTGAAGCAGGAGGTGCAAGAAGAGGGAATCTGCATAATGACATTTTCATCCCTCCCCCACCCTGGTTCTCCAACTAGTTCTACTGTCCTCCTGATCAAATATTAGATTGCATGCCACTTTGTCACCCTCCCCTCAGTTAACAATGAACCATTCTACATGTCTTTATCATCATCCACTTTGATCTGTTGTTTTCACAAACTTCCATATCTCTAGACTCCCTCTCCCCTGACTCTCAGTCTGAAGAAGGGTCTCATAAGGTCGTGTCATAAGCAATAGTAGAATTAGGCTATTCGGCCCATCAAGTCTACTCCGCCATTAAATCACGGCTGATCTATCTCTCCCTCCTAACCCCATTCTTCTGCCTTCTCCCGATAACCTCTGACACCTGTACAAATCAAGAATCTATCGCTGCCTTAAAACTATACACTGACTTGACCTCCACAGCCTTCTTAGGCAAAGAATTGCACAGATTCACCACCCTCTGACTAAAGAAATGCCTTCTAATTTCCTTCCTAAAAGAACATCCATTAATTCTGAGATTATGACCTCTAGACTCTCCCACTAATAGAAACATCCTGTCCACACCCACTCTATCCAAGCCTTTCAATATTCTTTATTTCAATGAGGTCCCCCTTCATTCTTCTAAACTCCAGCGAGTACAGGCCTCAAGCTGACACCTCAGACACTCTCCGTCGTCTCCGGACATTCCATTCTCTAGGCCCCCATCCCCTCATCTTCACCATGGACGTCCAGTCACTCTACACCTCCATCCCCCACCAGGATGGTCTCAAAGCCCTCCCGTTCTTCCTCGACCGGAGAACCAACCTATCCCTGTCTACAGATACTCTCCTCCACCTAGCGGAGCTGGTCCTTACCCTTAATAACTTTGTTTGACTCCTCCCATTTCTTCCAAATACAAGGCATAGCTATGGGCACACGCATGGGCCCAAACTATGCCTGCCTCTTGTAGGGTACGTCGAACAATCTTTGTTCGAGACGTACCAGAGCCCCATCCACGACCTCTACATCGACGATCGCATTGGTGCTACCTCCTGCACCCACACACAACTCACTGACTTCATCCGCTTCACCACTAACTTCCATCCGGCACTCAAATACACCTGGACCATTTCCGACACTTCCCTACCATTTCTTGACCTCACTATCTCCATCGCAGGTGATAGACTTCTGACCGACATCCACTATAAACCCACTGACACCCATGGCTATCTGGACTACACTTCTTCCCACCCAACTTCCAGTAAGGACTCCATCCCCTAATCCCAATTCCTCCGTCTACGCCGCATCTGCTCCCAGGATGAGGTGTTCCACACCAGGGCATCGGAGATGTCCTCATCCTTCAGGGAACGGGGGTTCCCCTCCCCTACTATGGATGAGGCTCTCTTCTATATCCCGTGTCCCCGCTCTCACTCCCCATTCCCCCACTCATAACAAGGGCAGAGTCCCCCTGGTCCTCACCTTTCACCCCTCTAGCCATCACATACAACAAATAATCCTCCGTCATTTTCACCACCTCCAATATGACCCCACCACTCGCCACATCTTCCCCCCCCCCCCCCCGTCTGCTTTCCGCAAAGACCGCTAGACCGCTCCCACCACAAGAGATGCTACACTTGTCGCTTTACCTCCCCCCTCGACTCCATTCAAGGACCCAAGCAGTCATTTCAGGTGCGACAGAAGTTTACCTGCACCTCCTCCAACCTCATCTATTGCATCCGCTGCTCTAGATGTCAGCTGATCTACATCGGTGAGACCAAGCGTAGGCTTGGCGATCGTTTCGCCAAACACCTCCGCTCGGTTTGCAATAACCAACTTGATCTCCCGGTGGCTCAGCACTTCAACTCCCCCTCCCATTCTGAATCCGACCTTTCTGTCCTGGGCCTCCTCCATGCCCAGAGTGAGCACCACTGGAAATTGGAGGAGCAGCACCTCATATTCCGCTTGGGCAGTCTGCACCCTAGCGGCATAAACATTGACTTCTCCAATTTCCGGTAGCCCTTGCTGTCTCCTCCCCTTGTCAGCTCTCCCTCAGCCCTCTGGCTCCTCCTCTTCCTTTCTCCTTCCCGTCGTCCCCCCCCCCCCCCCCCCCCCCCCACCTCCCCCCAACTCCATCAGTCTGAAGAACGGTTTTGGCCCAAAATGTTGCCCATTTCCTTCGCTCCAGAGATGCCGCCGCACCCGCTGAGTTTCTCCAGCACTTTTGTCCTCCTTCTTTACGTATACAAAGCCCTTAATGGGCTTGCCCCCACTTGCATCAAAAATCTGCTAACCCACCATTCTACCTCCAGGTCCCTCAGGTCGGTCGACTTGGGGTTGCTGACCATCACGCGATCCAGGTATAAGCTCAAGGGCGACCGTGCTTTTGCAGTTGCAGCACCTAGACTGTGGAACAGTATCCCTCTTCTCATCAGAACTGCCCCCTCCATCGACTCTTTTAAGTCTAGATTTAAAACCTATTTCTTTTCAAAAGCGTTTCTTGAGGTCCTCTGAGGGAGCGCTGTGTGTATGTATTTATGTATGTATTGTTAGATCTATGTACCACTGTATGTAGCACATTAGTATCTGCACTGATGTAAAGCACTTTGGTCAACGAGAGTTGTTTTTAAATGTGCTATAGAAATAAAATTGACTTGACTTGAATGCTTGCAAAGTCCTGGGAGCAACCATAAATTATTCGACAGTGTAAAGAATCTGGCTACTCCTGACAATGTGCTGTACATACAGCCAATCTCCCTTTAACTAGCATTGGAGAAACTAATGCATAAATATCACAAATTTTATTTTTAGATAGGTAGCAAGCAATACGATAAATATTAATTACTTAGCACTTAGCAATTATGTGACGTAAAAGCTGGACCAGATGTACCAATTTGTTGTTTGCAGAATGGATCAAAGCCCCAAAACACACAATCGGTGTAAAAGTGCCATCTATTTTTTGTCTACCATGTACCATTTGGTGATATAACAGTTCCATTTAAAGAAATAAACTGGACTATTGCAGCCCTTAACATGGAAATGTCAGGTATTTTTGGATCAGATATAATTTGGAGCAAGTTTCAACCTTGCATGGCTATCCGTATTATTGTAAAAAGACCCGGTCAACAAATTTGCAGCATGTAATTCTGTCAACATAGCTTGCACTTGGCTTGTTATTTTCTGTCTCCGCAGCACTGTACTTGCCAAGCTAAGTATAATGTGTGATTTTTATTTTCAATGGAATGTAACAAGCACTAGACATTTACAACATGATTCCATAGAATTATTGTTAAAAGTACCACACTATAAAGATTTCAGTGTATTTTTACTGAATATCTTGTTCCCATCAGAATATTCAAAATGCAAATGACCCTTAAGAGCAAAAGTTAAACATTTAGCTGTGTAGATGAAAATTAAACCGCTCCAACTGGCAAGAACTGGGAATGCAAAGGCAAAGCTGGTGCCATTATAATCAGATCACTTGCAGAGAAACTTCAACTGAAATAAAATTAAAGTGCTTCTTTTACCAAATGAGTCAAGCCATGGAAATATTGAAATTGTTTTTTGTTAGTTCCACAGTTTTAAACACTCATTAACGTTCAGTACGTGATAGAATACAGATTTAAAAGTAAAACATACCCACAACAGGTCTAAAACTAGTCAAAGTAGTAAGACAACTGTTGGAATCAACATATATGACAATTGGTATATCATTAAATAGATTAGGCGCCCATTCTAATAAATGACTGAGGAACTTAGCTGTTACTTTGTTGCTTGATTTTAATTCACCACAAAGGGTTTCTGCTCATGTTGCTTCAAAGTTGCATATGTATAGATAGCACAGAAATATTTCTTAGCCAAAAAATGCATAAAATATAAACAATAAAGTTCTTAAAATTGTCACTCTTGCACTTACAAAACATGTCAGGGTTTTGTAGAAATAAGGAACTGCAGATGCTGGTTTACACGAAAGGACACAAAGTGCTGAGTAACTCAGTGGGTCAGGCAGCATCTGGTAGGTATGTTACAATACTTACCTTCAGCGGCGCTGCAGTTCTGCCACTGCCCGTGTGCACAACTTTTGGCGCCTTTGAGAGGGGGGCGGGTTTAAAATGCAGTTTACTCCAGACCATTCAAATCGATTAATCTCAGGGCATTTAGTTGCTGAAGAGAAATCGCTCCGACATTTGTTTTATGGAGGTATTTTTAAACTGCGCTGAATAATTTAATTGCTAGAGTGAATTAAAAATAATCTTCTAAAGCCCTGAACACAGACAACGGGACGGATCTTACGTAGGGGACAAAAGAAGGTACACAGTTTATTTTTACATAAAAACGTGCTTATTAGGAAGCCTTTAATCAAAATTTCATGTTGCAAAAAGGTAAAATATTTAAAAATATACGAACCGGCAGTATTTTTCTTGCCGACTGGGGGTTAAATTCACCGCAAACCGCAACGTTCCAAAAGATCGCGTTCCACAAAAACCCACTCGCAAGTTGATTAAAATGGCCATTAATTTACGAGAATTAAACACTAAATTCCTTCAATTTGGCCTATAAATTCATGACAATGAGATTTAAAAATCATGTTATATTGTGAATTCTTGTGTGAATGTTATTTGGACACTTAGGCTTTTTTTAAATGTTAACCTTTTCTTAAGAAATGGATAGATGTTTAGATCTAGTAATTGCATTTTGTAATTAGCTACAATTAATAACTAACTAATTATATGCTTTAATTTCAGGTCATCAAAGTAAGATTGTTTCATATTTGTTTCAGGTAACCAAATCTTATAATTCTCTATTTAAATCAAATTTCCCCCAATTACTAAATAAACTAAAAAATAATCTTATATTGGAAAACATTACCAATATCAATGATTGGTAGAATAAATGCCATTAAAATGATTTTTTTTTGCCACAATTACTATATTTATTTCAAGCTATCCCGCTATATCTTCCTAAAACTTTTTTTTTTTTAAATTGATTTCATTGTCAATAGCTTTATTTGGGATTATACAAATCACAGAATAAGTAAAATACACTTATGTAAATCTAAGATAAATGGTGGACTATTATTACCTAATTTTTTATATTACTTCTGGGCGGTTCAGATTAAGAATATGAATTTTTGGTTGGTACATATGGAACAGGACCCAGTTTGGTTAAGAATAGAAAAGGAAGATTGTTTACCCTTTGATAAAAGTACAATTCCCCTTGCCCCAAGGGTGGTACAAAAAAAAAATTTATAAGGAAAATCCTATAATTTTAAGCAATATACGTATTTGGAAACAAATAGTTAAGACTTTGCATTTAGAAACTAGGCCGCATTGTTTACCAATTATGAATAATCCTCTGTTTAAGCCCTCGTCATTGGATGTGGGGTTTAAACATTGGAAAAATTTAGGAATTATAAGGATAGAACATCTTTACAGGAATGGGAAATTTCTCTCATTTCAGGAGTTGAAAGATATTTATGGATTGCATGCAAATAACTTACTTAGATATTTACAAATCAGAGATTATGTCAAATCAAATATGCAAGATTATAGAAATAGAGAACCAGGTTTACTGGATGAAGTGCTTAATAAGCATCCAAACAGAGAAATTAATAGCATATATATAGAACATCCTTTTGGACAGGGAAACACCAACAACAGAATTATTTAGACAAATATGGGAAAATGAAACTGGTTTACCGATATTAAAAGATTTTTGGGAAGAAAGTTTACAACGTATACATCGTTGTTCGTTAAATGCCAGACATACTTTGATACAATTCAAAGTATTACATAGATTACATTACTCAAAAAAGAAATTAAATGGAATTTTTCCTAATATATCACCATTGTGTGATAAATGTCAGCACATAGAAGCTGATTTAACTCATAGTTTTGTAATATGTACAAAACTTAATAGTTATTGGACTGAGATTTTTAAAATTATTTCTATAGTTCTTAAGATTACATTAAATCCTGACCCAAAGCTAATAATATTTGGTGTTTTAGATTCAAATCAAATATTAACAGCAAATCAAAGAAATTTTCTTGATTATTGTTTAATGATTGGAAAAAAATTAATATTAAAATTTTGGAAGGGACCATTATCCCCTACAATTAAAATGTGGACAGTGGAAATGTTGGAGACGTTGCAATTGGAGAGAATTAGGTTTATCCTAATGGATAAACACAAACTTTTTGAACAAATATGGTCTCCATTCACTGATTATATGAAGGGGTAGCTGGGCTCAACATTGAAACTAAACAAGTACCCGGTGGTAAGATCAGATGAAAAGGTTTAATCTGAGATTTGTATACTTGTCTCTATGTATATATTATTAGAAATTGTTCCATTCATTGTTAAGATGTATACTGTTTTTCTATCTTTAAGTATAATAATTGTTTGTTAGTAATATGGGTTTTTTATTTTTATTTTTTTTTATTATAATTTTTTTTTTCTCTCTTTCTCTTCTCATATATAATGAAAATTATAATCACACTTTTTAAATTAAACATCTATTCTTTCTTTACTCTTTTTTTTCTCTTCACTATTAAAAAATTGAGGCTTATATATATTGCTTTGTAATATATAATTTTGGAAATATGTAATATGCATATCTGAAAAAAATATTATATTATTTGTAATACGTATGGCCTCCAATAAAAATATATTTAAAAAAAAGAATATTTCAATCTATAATAAATGAAAATTTCATTCAGTTCTCTTAATTTTTAAGAAATGTATGGGCTTTTGTCTGTCCTTGATCACAGCTTTTGTGTTAAGTCGATGGAAAAGCAATAGGGAACAAGATGCTAATTTCTGAGTATGAAAATGGCCATAACATTTTTTAATACTGAAGATATGAAAGTGGATTAGGTGTCAAATTAAACTTATTTTTATGCTTTATCTGATGGGATAAATTGCCGACTTGATTTTTTAAATCTCAAAATGTTGTAACATTGCTACATCTGGTGATGTTTCGGGTCAGGAGCCATCTTTCTAGTCTGAAGACGGGTCCCGACCCATGTTCTCCAGAGATGCTGCCAGTCTTGCTGAGTTACTCCAGCATTTAATGTCAGGAGTTTGCACATTTCTGGGATATGCATTAGATGAGTGTGTTCTTCACTATCACCCCTTCACGAGTAGAGCCTCCCATACCAGAGTTCTACTCTGTGGGAAAGTAATTGCAACAATTTTGTGATTCTTTATTAAATAAAGTTCTGACAATATATAATCCAGAATAGCCATATAATTTAGTTTAACTGAACTGGTGACTCTCAGTGAATACCAAGGGCCGTATGTCTCTCTGCATCCTACTCACTTGCAATCTCTCTCTATTTAGCTAATAGTCTGCCTTTTGAATCCTTGTGCCAAAGTACACAACCTCTCACCTTCCCACATGAAACTCCATTTGCACGCTTTCCACCCAAACGCTCAAAGTATCTAGATCATTTTGCAAAGTCTAAATAGCCTGACTGCAACATGCCTGCCCAACTATGTTTGTGTAACTGGAAAACTTGGATACCTTACACTCTGCCTCATGTCCCAGGACATTAATATAAATTCTACATAACTGAGGGCCAAGAACAAATCCTTGGGGAACGGTAAGTGGTTACTTTGTTCTAGCCTGATAAAGACCCATTTATTCTGACACTCTGTCCTTTGTGTGTGAGCTTGTCATCAGTCCATGCTAACATATTCCTCTACACTAGGAATAGGGGGAGGTCTATGCCGCCCTACTTTGACAAAAGGAAGCAACTGACAGAAAGGAGTTTTCATGTAAATGAGGAGAACGTGTTTTTCTTTCAGCTCTCTGTGATGGAATTTCTTACTTCTCTGGTATAAATATTTTCAAATTGTACTCAGGGAAGACTTATTTTGTTCACCATTGTGTAGAGCATATCTCAAATACCCTAAGACAAGCAATAACTCAAATTTGACAAAATTGTCAGTTGCTCCCTTTTGGCAAATTATGGCAGTATGTGCGACAGTCTTTTACATGGCATCTTGTCAAATGGCTCCTATTGGTCCAAAAGTGATACATCTGCAGGTCCCCCTGCAGCGACTCCACGAGTCACATCCTCGAAGAGCTCCGGCATATTTGTCAGACTTGATCCCATTCAAATGCATGGGGGTCACCTGCATATGCTAAGTATGGCTAGCATAAATCTATGCCTCCATTCATATTCCACAAAAGACCCAGACAATGATCAACTCCAACCCCCAGCATTGCCATCCAATGGCATTAACGTTGCTATGTCCATCATATCCTGGACCATTGACCAGAAAATTGAACTGTAGCAGCTACACAGGTACTGTGGCTATAAAGGCTGGCTATCCTGTTGCAACCATTTACTACTGCAATTTCTAGGAGAATTAGGGATAGGCAAATACAGTGGTCTTGCCAGCATCATCTTGATCCAGGAAAAAGTTAATAAAAAACAGCATGATCGAGGTCCATCCCTGGACTCAGTACCATGTCCAATTCGTAATTTGCATGGACAGCTTACAACCTAGCATTATGAATATTGATTTCTCTAACTTCAAGTAACCCTTGCATCCCTTTGCTCTCCATCCCCCCCCCCCACCCAAGTCATTGGACCAGCTTCAAAGGTGGTACCAGTCTCATTGTCTGTAACTCATTTTCACCTAGCCCACAGCTAACAATGGCCTGTTTATTTTATCATCATTACTTCTTTGCATATCTTTCATTCATTTATTCTATCTATCTCTAGATCAACGTCAATATCTCTCGTTTTCCTCTCTCCCGACTCCCAGTCTGAAGAAGGGTCTCGCCCCGAAATGTCACCTATTCCTTTTCTCCAGAGATGCTGCCTGACACGTTGAGTTACTCCAGTTTTTGTGTCTATCTTCTGGAGTAGGAAAGTCAGATACGCAGCTCCTAACTTTTGCTGTGAATTGTGCAGGCATATAGACCAGGAAGGCAACCAGTACAATGCTGTAGATTGTAAATCCCCTACCTAACCAACAGTCTCAGCTCTGCACAATCAGAGCCAATGTATTTTTTCACATGCACTGTAGTTTGCATCTTCAGCCCTAAGCTTGTTGATTTTCTCAAACACAACAGACCATTCACCATTTGTTTCAGTTGCAAAGCTTGAAAAGCGGTAATGGTTTCTCAGTCACTTTGCTCCATTCATAAGGACTATACATTTAACTTCCAATAATAAGAGTTGAGGTCCACTGGCCTTTGAAGAAAGTAATCCATGCAACAATTTGAAACTGGAAAGGCAGCTAGTGTGGCTCACAAGCTGTTACAATGACTCTGTTGTAATAAGCCTGCTCCTTACCATCTATTTTGCACTCTGCCTGAATTTTAGCCAATTTTCAGCCACACTGAAATTCTATTTGAAGCCATACCATAGTTCAGAAAAAAAACGTTTCTAAATCTCCTCGTAAGCTGCTGACACTACAGTAATTTCCACCGCTTTTCCTTTTGTATTTTCCCGAAGAGAAAGCTAGATACTGCAAATTGAATAATCAGACTGGATACCACGTTAAATGTACATTATAACCAGTTAGCTATCCCTGAAGAGGTATGCACCAGTAACCACAAACATTCATTAATTATGATTCCGTGTGTAACATGCCCTTGAATGCACCCTGATCCCAGACCTGTGTTTGCTGCATTACATCTATGAAGCAGGCAATGTATTGTCAAACAAGGTGTTTCACTTAAGCAATAATTTAAATGGGCAGTCTTTTTATGTTAAGGTAGCAAGATATTACTCAGCAAAACCAAGCAGACTAATGACACTTAAATTCATTCTGTGAAATGTATCCACCCAAACACGTAAAACTCCATGAATTGTCCTGAAATTATAAAGTACAAATGGCAACCACACCCATGCTGTCCATTTTTGAACGTCACCAGGCCCCTTCACTTGAAAATCTATACCAACAATGGTTAAGATCGCCTCCTGATAAAAACAACTTGCACGAGGAACAAAGGTGTCAGATTAGGAAAAGGGGAGGTGCAACGAGACCTGGGTGTGCCTGTACATCAGTCACTGAAAGTAAGCATGTAGGTGCAGCAGGCAGTGAAGAAAGCTAATGGCATGTTAGCCTTCATTGCAAGAGGATTTGAGTTTAGGAGCAAGGAGGTCCTACTGAGGTTGTACTGGGCCCTGGTGAGACTGCACCTGGAGTATCGTGTACAATTTTGGTCCCCTAATTTGAGGAAGGACATTATTGTTATTGAAGGAGTGCAGTGTAGGCTCACCTGGTTAATTCCCGGGATGGCGGGACTGATACATGATGAAAGTATGGGTCGACTGGCCTTGTGTTCACTGGAATTTAGAAGGATGAGAGGAACTATTATAGAAACATATAAAATTCTTAAAGGATTGGACAGGCTAGATGCAGGAAAAATGTTCCTGATGTTGGTGGGAGTCCAGAACCAGGGGTCATAGTTTAAGACTAAGGGGTAGGCCATTTTGGACTGAGATGAGGAAAATCTTCTTCACCCAGAGAGTTTTGAATCGGTGGAATTCTCTGCCAGTGGAGGCCAATTCACTGGATTTCAAGAGGGAGTTAGATTTAGCTTTTAGGGCTAAAGGAATCGAGGGATATGGGGGGGAAAAAGCAGGAACGGGTAACTGATTTTAGATGATTAGGCATGGTCATATTGAAAGGCAGTGCTAGCTCGAAGGGATAGTTGTAGGATTTTATGTTTCAAATTATTTTTATGTTCCAAAGTTCTGTAATGCTGTTGATTGCCATGAAAAAAAAAACCCACCAGGCATAACACAGATCTGTTAATCTTTTACACTTTTGATTTCTGCATTGTGACCTTAACTTCGGCTCCCTCTGGAGCATGTGAGTATTGTAAATGAATTGAATCTGGGCATTCCCAGTGCAGATCTTAATTGACTACAATTAAATCAGTCCACAAAACAAAATGCAGCAACTTTTGAATAGTTTCATTAAATAAGGATACGAGTCAGATTGCAAATAGAAAAGGAAAATGCCAAACTAGTTCAATAAGGAATTGTCTTTTGAGATTGGAGTTTAATTAAGTTGTTGGAATAGGAAACGAGCAGCTCGACTCAGCGTGTGGCCTTTGGTATTCATTGCTTGGGGGAACATATTGCTGGCATTGCATGCTAAAATTGGAAAGAAATTGTCAAGGTATTCCTCCTCATTTTGGTACCATATCACTAACCTCTTATCCTGAAATAATGCCCTCCCATGCTGGCATCTCCATCCTGTGGAAACATTACCTTAGAATTCCCATGTCAGTGTATCACAGTATCCTCCGTTTCCCAATGGGATCCCTTTCAACTCCAGTGAACATTGGCTAATCCTACTCAACTGTGCCCCATAAAAAAATCCCTTGTTCCTGGAATCAATTTGATGAATCAACACTGCACCAATTTCAGGCTATGCCTACCTTTCTTTTTGGTGTAGAGCCCAACATTGCAATGACCCTAAAGAACTTTCGTGAAAACCTGTGCAATCAAATAGAAGTTTCCTTATTCTATATTCCATTATGTACAATAGATAGCTTTCACCTTGAATGAGGGTAAACAGTCAAGGGCATTGTGCACACAATGAGCACAATTACAACAAGCGATATGGCCTAAGTTTCTCACGAGAGAGAAAAAAAAAACGAGATAAAAACTCGAGCTACAACAAGGAAGAATTTTAAGAGAGCATGGTAGCATTTAGGTGATTTCAGTTTGGAGATTTAACTAAAACTGCACAATGTTGCAAGATGAAATAAACATTGACGTGGCGTAGTACGATTTGTCTAATAACTCCCAACTAATTGTATATTTGTGGTATTATGTTTAGTATTTGGTGATCAGCTGAGATCGCACTACATCTTGCAACGTCAGGTTATGTACCTCAATCCAAAGACCCCGTTGCCATGACCCATGTGGGTGCTCGTGACAGTGATTATGGATCCAAATTAAAACAGAAACCTTCCAGATTACGACTTGAGCGACAAGCACATTGGCAAAGGATAAATACGATCAAATATTTGAAACTGTGGCTTAAAGATTGGTGTAGTAGACATTTTCTAGATTGGTGCTGATACACCAGTCATTCACAATTTATGTAAATTATTATGTAAATGCTATTGATACAAAGAGAGATTGGGGATGGGCTGTGAGGGAAATTTCAGTGAAACTTCACGGGGATATAAACTAATTAAGTGAAGTGGCAACAAAAGCAATGTCAGAATTTAACATAGAAAATTATCAAGTCATCCACCTGAGCACCGATTGAAAGGCTATAGTGATCAGAGAGATCTAGGTAGACAAAAATGCTGGAGAAACTCAGCGGCTGAGGCAGCATCTATGGAACAAAGGAAATAGGCGACATTTCGGGTCGAGACCCTTCTTCAGACTGAGCTATAGCTCTGGGGATGAAGCTGTTCCCAAGTCTGGAGGTGTGAGCGTAGAAGGCCTTGTAATGTCTGCCGGATGGTAGACGTTCAAACAGACTATTGCAAGGGTTTATCATGTATCTGTACACTGTGGATGCTCAATTGTAATCATGTATTGTCTTTCCGCTGACTGGTTAGCATGCAACAAAAAGCTCTTCACTGTACCTTGGTCCACGTGACACTAAACTAAACCATGTGCTTTGATTTAAAGAGGATTTCAGAAAAAGAGTAACAATATCTGGCTCCAATTATATAAGGCAGCAGTAACGTTCCAGCTGGAAATTTGTGTTCTAGACTGATCTCAAAGATATTCTCGCAACAGAGAAGTGCAGCAAAGGGTCACCATACTAATTTGTGGGATGGCAGGTTTGTGGCATAAAGAAGGTTAAACAAAGTGGGCTGATGCACTCTTGCATTTAAAAGAATGAGAGGTGATGTCACTGAAAAGTACAAACTTCGTAAAGAACTTGACAGGGCAGTTGCAGTGTTGAAATTAACAAGGATCACAGTTTCAAAATAAGGACTCAGTCATTCCAGGACAGTTGTGTGAAGAAATTCCTTCACTGACAAGATAATGAATCTATGAAGTTCTTGGCACAAGAGGTCTGTGGAGGCTCAGATGCACAAATGAAGACAGGATCAATGGAATTTTAGACATTAAAGGGGAGATTGGTGCCGCAGTGGGACAGCCCCTTAAACTTGATGGGCCGAATGGCCTAATTCTACTCCTATCATTGATGACCTTATGACCTTATGAATGGTGTTCGTTATTATCGATTGTCCGCTATAACCGAGTAAGGGATTGTCATTGTATAAATTGCAGATACAAAGAACTGTAGATGCTGGTTAATAATCTCTCTCCAGAGATGCTGCCTGACCCGCTGAGTTAAGGGGTTGTCCCACTGCGGCGACCTAATACGCGAGTTCGAGTTTGCCCTCGACTCATACTCGCAGCATGGTCGACACGAGGTCCTTGGAGGTATTTGTAACTCTCCTTCATGCTTGAGAGTAGTCCCCACGTACTCGAGGCCTCAGCTTGGTCGCAGCGTATTTTTCAACATGTTGAAAAAATGCCCACGAGTAAAAAAAGGTCGCCATGGGAAAAAAAACGCTACTAATTTTTTTACTCGTAGGTTTATTCGAAGTAGGTGGTAGTAGGTCGGCATGTTATTCGTAGGTAATCGAGGGTAGTCGAAGGTAATCAAAGGTAGTCGTAGATAGTCTTCAACACAGTCAAAGGGAGGTCGAAGGAGGTCGTCTTCACTCTCCACTGTTCGTTGTCTAATTCTTCAACATAGTCGAAGGAGGTCTTCTACATAGTCGAAGGAGATCTTCAACATGACATTTTTTTCAAACTCTCCTAAGTCTTCTTATCTCGCCAATTAGGTCGCCGTAGTGGGACAGCCCCTTTATACTCCAGCAGTTTTGGTCTATCTTCGGTGTAAACCAGCATCTGCAACTCCTTCAAACATAAACCTATTCAACTGTGCCACACACCTCCTTTGACTCTCAGAAAGATGGATTTTCTTTCCTGAACTCAAGGAGTTTTACACTAGCAGTAATGTATTTCATGGGTGAGTGCGCAAATACATGGCAGATGCAGTACAATGTGGATAAATGTGAGGATTTCCACTTTGGCGGCAAAAACAGGAGGGTAGACTATTATCTGAATGGTGGCCAATTAGGAAAAGGGGAGATGCAACAAGACATGGGTGTCATGGTACACCAGTTATTGAAAGTAGGCATGCAGGTGCAGCAGGCTTTGAAGAAAGAGAATGGTATGTTGGCATTCATAGCAAAAAGATTTGAGCACAAGAGCAGGGAGGTTCTACTGCAGTTGTACAGGGCCTTGGTGAGGCCACACCTGGAGTATTGCGTACAGTTTTGGTCTCCTAATCTGAGGAAAGACATTCTTGCCATAGAGGGAGTACAGAGAAGGTTCACCAGACTGATTCCTGGGATGACAGGACTTCTATATGAAGAAAGACTGGATAGACTCAACTTGTACTCGCTGGAATTTAGGACATTGAGGGAGGATCTTATAGAAACTTACAAAATTCTTAAGGGGTTCGACAGGCCGGATGCAGGAAGATTGGTCCCGATGTTGGGGAACTCCAGAACAAGGGGTCACAGTTTAAGGATAAGGGGGAAGTCTTTTAGGACCGAGATGAGAAGATCATTTTTCACACAGAGAGTGGTGAGTCTGTGGAATTCTCTGTCACAGAAGGTAGTTGAGGCCAGTTCATTGGCTATATTTAAAAGGGAGTTAGATGTCGCCCTTGTGGCTAAAGGGATCAGGGGTATGGAGAGAAAGCAGGTACAGGATACTGAGTTGAATGAGCAGCCATGATCATATTGAATGGGGGTGCAGGCTTGAAGGGCCGAATGGCCTACTGCTCCACCTATTTCCTATGATGGCTTACGCCTCTCAGAATTCCACTCTTTTCCAGTATATATCATGAACGTCCAATCTGGGAACAACAGGTAGTAAATTGAGCATTGGTTTTTCGGTCATTCTCTAGTTAAGGGACATTTTATTGGATTTGGGGGCAGAGAGAAGGGTCGAAGAGGAGTCCACGGATGAGTCATGGAACCAATTTAAAGACGAGCCTTTGGGGAAAATAAGGTGGAAGCAAATAGGGAAGAGGTGGTGTGTGCATGTACATGCACATGTACGTGTGCGTGTGTGCGTCTGTGTGCGCGCGCGCCCCCCTCAAAATTACGCATTTCATCTAATAATGGAAAGAAAATTCCACACTTCCTCCCCCTCGCACTGTCTTTTTTTCCCCACTCCCTTTCAATCACCCAGCAATCTACTGCAGTACGTATGCCATTAAATTAAAGTTAGATGAGGCATAATCATCAGTGGCCAACAAAACAGAGGGCTGTCTACAATAAGAATAACATTGTTTTTTTTATTATTTGTATAGTTCATGAAAGAGTTATCTGAAAAATTTAAACACCATGCCACATACATTAAAGATTACTTACCAATAATTTAATCTATCTTTCATTTTAACCATTTGGTCCATGGTATCCTGAACTAATTTATGCAAGAATAATTTTACAGCTTTCTCCAGCATCTACAAATGATCCAGTAGTCATCTGCCTATAAACAGACTTAATGTCCACATTCAGAGACCAACAGCATGTACAGCAGCTGTTGGAGATGTGGATCAGACCCACTTTGAGGACTGTAATGGAACATCACAAGAGCTACTCTAGGTGGACAGTGATACTTTAGCATTGGTTTGGAGAAATGTAAATGTGAGAAACATCTAACGGTTGTATTTATGAGTAGCCTGTTTTCCAAAGAAACAACTGGCATGTAAGAGTGTCATCACGTGTCTGTTTTGGTTACGCTAACTTGTTTTTCTACCTTTAGTTAAAATAATAAATTAAAAATAAATTACATTAAAACGATAATCATAAATTCTCATAAATAAGTGAAAAAAAGCTGATGGTGAAAACAATCCGTGACAATTTCAAACAACCAACTTTGCAATAGGATTTGCATCATTTCCACACATTTTCACAAATTAGGCTGCAGCGGATTTAGCTGGCTGAGTAACTTTAGAAATAATGTCTGCATAAACAGACAAAGCTATTAAACTGCTCACATCCAGTAGTGCCAGGCTTTGTGCATATATGCTGCAAATTCTTTAAAGGACAGCACTACTGGGATAAGTGGAGTTAATGTAAAGTACTTATCTTCTTACACGTCCCAGAGCATTTCATTTTTAAACAGACTTCTAAGAATGAATAATAATTGGTAGTCAAAGGACATCTTCATAAAACCCAAATGAATAATGTTTCATTGAAGTGAAACAGACCAGTGCCAGTAATGTCAGGTAGGAGATCTACCTGGAGGATGTTCACTAGTCAGAGATTAGTCTGTTTACAACCCTGCATGGCGACCGGTGAATGTACTCCAGGAGGATACTCCTGTCAGCAGTGTCCCCGTTTCACCGAGATGTCAGTCAGCAGAGCTCTACAAAGAAGCCCGAGCCCGTGCATCATACAGTGCCGGGACTTCTTGAAGTGCTCTGGGACGCCGAAGCGTTGCAAGTGCATCTCTCCACGGCACTGCCTTCCTTTAAAGGAGCAAGCAGTACGCTTCAATTTGGTATTGTTAGTTGAATCCTTAACAGCTTTAAAAAACTTAAACCAGGAAATGAACTTGCACAGTTATTTGACAATAAATGAACCAGTACAGAATACACCAGGTCAAGAATGCAATTGTAGTTGCAGGTACAATGAGGTGTGCAGAGTTAGAAGCAGGTGGGAAAGTGTTGGAGAGGCCCATGCTGAAGGTTAGAGCGGGAGAGTGAGTTGCAGACAGTGCACGCTGGTTGTGTAAGCTGCAATGTAAGGTTTATGCTGCAGAGGCACAAGGCTGGCTGCGCGCTGCCGCTCTGTTACACTCACCCAGTGTGAGGGGGCAATGAGGACAAGCCGGGCTTACAGCTCACTTCACCCACCCTCCACGTAGAGTGGCTGGTCTCTCTGGCTATGGGCCAAGTCAAGACACTCCGGGAAGTCCCGCCTTCGCAACGTGCAAGTGACTGGTTGCAGACAGTGGCCGCTTCCAATCCTCCCTCCCTCTCTCCCTCCCTGATCAGCCCGCTCAAGTGCTGCCAATGCACACCTCTGCCAGATATCCTAAAGAGTGCAGGGAGGCTGGTGCTGAGGGGAAAGAAGTTTAAAGGATGTTTCAGTCCTGGGGGCTATTTCTCACATGACACCATTCTTAAAGAAGTTACAACATTAAAGCTAGCACGAGCTAGCCTGAAGAAGGGTCTCGGCCCGAAACGTCGCCTATCTCCTTCGCTCCTTAGATGCTGCTGCACCCGCTGAGTTTCTCCAGCCTTTTGTGTACCCTCGATTCTCCAGCATCTGCAGTTCCTTCTTTAAAACATTAAAGCTAGCACCATTGCTTACTCTGTGTCGGAAGGAACTGCAGATGCTGATTTATACCGAAGATAGACACTGTTGGAGTAACTCAACAGGTCTACACAGGCAGCATCTCTGGAGAGAAGGAATGGGCGACGTTTTGGGTCGAGACCTTTCAGACATTACATTTACTCTGATCCCATTTCTGTAAAGAACATGATGCTCAGAATCTCTTGCTAGATGCACAGAGATTCTTGCCCAGAGTAGGTGAATCGGGGACCAGATGACATGGGTTTAAGATGAAGGGGAAATCTAAGGTGTAGCTTTTTCACACAAAGGGTGGTGGGTGTACGGAAAAAGCTGCCAGAGAAGGTAGTTGAGGCTGGAATTATCCCAACATTTACGAAACAGCTAGACAGATACATGAATAGGACAGGTTTGGAGGGATATGGGCCAAAATGCAGGCAGATGGGACTATTGTAGCAGGGACATGTTGGCTGGTATGGGCAAGTTGGGCCGAAGGGCCTGTTTCCACACTGTATCACTTTATGACACTAACATCCAGAAATTAATCAATTAATTTACAAATCTTGCAGATTTAGCTGGATCTATGCATTTTCTGTGATCTTAATGGTGCCATGGCACACGAGTCGGGTTTCTACAGGTGACGGTTGTTGTTGGGGCTCAGTGATACTACATTCACAGAGTCACAAACAGCCCAGCAAAGATCTTTCCGTACTAACTTCATTTTCCAAAGCTTAATCTGTGGCCTTCCGTGCAATGACATTTCAAATGCTCATCTCAATACTTCTTAAAAGTTGTGAGATATCTACTCATCTCCACCACTCCATTAGCCAATGTATTCCAGATTTCAACCACACGCTGTCATTTCTCTCTCAATCTTCATGCCTTTATCTTGAACCTATAAACTCTTGTTATAATCACCTCACTCTGAAGAAGGGTCCTGACCCAAAACGTCACATATCCATGTTCTTCAGAGATGCTGCCTGACCCGCTGAGTTACTCTGGCATTTTGTGTTCATCAAGATATAGTCACATCTGCTCAGGTCAAAATGTTCTCCATATCTATACCCTTTTGTATACCTCAATCAGCTTCCCTCTCAGCCTTCTGTATTCCAAAGAAAACAAACCAGTCAAAGACATTTTTCCTCTCCATCCCTGGCAGCATTCTGATGTATTTCCTGTGCACACTTTTTCGTGCAATCTTATCCTTCCTATAGTGTGACGACCAGAATTTCCACTTTGGTCACCAATGGGACCTAATGGTGTCTCATCATGTTTCTTTTAACAAGTTATGGGACCTACTTCAGAAACATCCGTATGCTTGCTTTTAAAGAGATGGTTGATGTTTAGTTGAGTTTAGTGCAGAGATACAGCGCAAAAACAAACCCTTCGGCCCACCAAGTCAATGCCGACCAGCGATCCCCGTACACTAGCACTATCCTACACACTATAACCATATAACATATAACAATTACAGCACGGAAACAGGCCATCTCGGCCCTTCAAGTCCGTGCCGAACAACTTTTTTCCCTTAGTCCCACCTGCCTGCACTCATACCATAACCCTCCATACCCTTCTCATCCATATGCCTATCCAATTTATTTTTAAATGATACCAACGAACCTGCCGCCACCACTTCCCCTGGAAGCTCATTCCACACCGCTACCACTCTCTGAGTAAAGAAGTTCCCCCTCATGTTACCCCTAAACCTCTGTCCCTTAATGCTAAAGTCATGTCCTCTTGTTTGAATCTTCCCTATTCTCAAAGGGAAAAAAAATTGACACTAGGGTCAATTTACAATTTTTACCAAAGCTATTTAACCTGCAAACCTGTACATCTTTGGGGTGTGGGAGGAAACTGGAGCACCCGGAGAAAACCCATGCAGTAAAAGTGAGACTATATGGACACCGTACAGACAGCACCCGTAGTCAGGCTCGAACCTGGATCTCTCGCGCTGTCAGGCTGAAACTCTACCGCTGCGCCACCATGCCACCCCATGGTAATGGCAAAGAGATGGCCAGGTTGAGATCCTGCACCAGTCCTGACATGCCACAAAACTAGCCATTGTAGTTCACGAGTAAATTAACAGGTACTTTTAAATATCCCATCATTGCAGCAGATGGCAGGAATGAGATAAGCAGTCAATTCTTCACTCAGAGGATAGTGAATTATTTGCAGGCATTTGGTATGTTCAAGAAACGGATTATTGGATTTTTGGGTATTAAGGGAAGTAAAAAATAGGCATCAGTGCAAGAAAGTTATTCTGAGGTAAAATATCAACTCTAACATTAAATAGTGGAGCAGGCCCGTTGGTGGAGGTTGGCAAATGCCCAATTGTTGGTTCTAGTTCTTCTGTTGCAGTTCTTGAGTTCTCAGATTGAGACTATTGTGAGTCATATTGTTACGCAGCATGGACATAGGCCCTTTGGCCCAACTCATCCATACCTACCAATGTGCTTTCCTAAGCTAATCCACTGTGTCACTTTCGGTCTCTGTCATAAACCAACTTCCTTCAGCAATGAGACCAAAACTGAAAACTGTCCTCCGGTCATGCCCTCTTAACCATCTTATCAAAGTCACCACGCTGCCATCCACGTGATTGGATTGTGTTCTTTAACAACTATGAAAACTGTACAAAACATCTCACCCTCGTAAGTATGTGGCTATTTAGTATGAAATTCACATGGTCCCCATGCCCTTAACCCCAGACACCTGTACTAATCAAGAATCTGTCAATCTCGGCCTTAAAAATATACAGCAAATATACGGCCTTCACAGCTGTCTGTGACAACGAATTCCACAGGTTCATCAACCTTTGACATAAGAAATTCCTCCTCATCTCCTCTTTAAAGGCACATCATTTTATTCTGAGGCTATGGCCTCTGATCATAGTCTCTCCCATTAGTGGAAACATCCTCCCCACATCCAGTCTACCCTGGCCTTTCACTATTCGGGAAGTTTCAATGAGGTCAATGGAATCATAGTTCCCTGAAATTGGCAACACAAGTAGACAGGGTGATGAAGAAACCGTTTGGAGGCTATTCAAAGATAAGATGAATATTCACAGTCTTTTCCCCAGGGTTGGGGAGTCTAAAACCAGAGAGGATAGATTTAAGATGAGAGGAGAAAGATTTAAATGCGACCTGAGGGGTGACCTTTTTGCACAGAGGCTGGTGGGTATATGGAAAGAGCTGCCCGAGGAAGTGGTAGAGGCAGGTACAATTATCACATTGGAGGACACATGGACAGGACAGGTATATGGAGAGGAAAGGTTTGGAGGAATATGGGCCAGGTGTAGGTGTGTGGAACTAGCTCACTTAGGCAACTTGATCGGCATGCTGAAAAACTTGCTTTCATGGTGCAGAACTCAATGACTAAGCTAAGCCTTGCAGGCCAGCGATGGCCACTTCTGCTCATTCTCCACCCTCTTAAGTTATCCCTTAACATCCTAAATCCTTTATACAGAATGTGGCTCACTGGGCCATAATTTAAATAATTGGCCCTTATGGAACAAAAAAAGGTTCTATTTACTTGATCCCAAACAGTGTAATTAGTGATGGGATCTATCAGCCTCCCAGTTCAGCCTTCTTGGATGGAAAGTGTCAGAGCCTGAAGCCTTTATAACCACCTGCTTCCAATGCTTTTGTTCTTGCTTTCTCCTGTATTAAGTAAAGATTACCAATCTTCTCTCTCACCCTTTGAACCTGGGCAGTTTCTCCAACTTCCATTAAATAATGATTTAGTTATGTTGACACTATTTTTCTTCAACTTCCATCTCTTCACTGCTAGTGATTGTTGCCTGAGCATTCTTTTGTACCTCTTTGTACTCCTGCCTTATACAATGAGCACTCTGCTATTGTTCTTTTATGTTTTAATCTATATTCCTGGCACGTTTCCTCTTTATGTCTCATCAGTTTCCTAGTCTATATCTGCTCATAGTTCTCCCTTCGCTTTCTTCCCTGTTTGAAAATTATATGGGAATCCTGACTGTCTATTGCCTTTCTTATCACCTGCGTCAATTTTACTTTCTTGTATGGCTCATAACATATTTTTGAGAGTAATGTCCCCCCATTTTCTCATCAGATTCTACCTTTTAATACAGATCATCCTTTTTCACTTCTTTCAGGATATTGATTTTGCTAACTTTAATTTTATAGCAATTTTTTATGATAGCAGTTCTAATTTCCATTACCGGTTTATTATCTCTGAATCCCAGATACTTCCATTCTTAACAGTTATCACTCTCTTCTCATTCATATGTGGCAATTTGAAACTTAGGAGGAAAAAGATAAACCATTCAGCCCTTCAAATCTTCCACTCTTTGGGGAGATTTGGCTGATTAGTATTTGTACTCAGTGACCTCATGTCTTGACTTCATGTTAGACAATAGACAATTGACAATAGGTGCAGGAGTAGGCAATTCGGCCCTTCGAGCCAGCACCGCCATTCAATGTGATCATGGCTGATCATACCCAATCAGTACCCTGTTCCTGCCTTCTCCCTATATCTCCTGATTCCGTTATCTTTAAGAGCCCTATCAAGCTCTCCCTTGAAAGTATCCAGAGAACCGACCTCCACCACCCTGGAGGCAGACTCACCACTCTGTGAGAAAAAGTGTTTCCTCGTCTCCATTCTGCAACCGTAATGGCTTACCCCTTATTCTTAAACTGTGGCCCCTGGTTCTGGACTTCCTCAACATCGGGAACATGTTTTCTGCCTCTAGCGTGTCCAAACCCTTAACAATCTTATATGTTTCAATAAGATCCCCTCTCATCCTTCTAAACTCCAGAGTATACAAACCCAGCCTCTCCATTCTCTCAACATATGACAGTCCCGCTATCCCGGGAATTAACCTTGTAAACCTACGCTGCACTCCCTCAATAGCAAGAATATCCTTCCTCTATTTAGGGGATCAAAACTGCACACAATACTCCAGATGTGGTCTCACTAGGGCCCTATACAACTGCAGAAGGACCTCTTTGCTCCTATACTCAACTCCTCTTGTTATGAAGGCCAACATGCCATTCGCTTTCTTCACTGCCTGTTGCACCTGCATTCTTACTTTCATTGACTGATGAACAAGGACCCCCAAATCCCATTGTACTTCCCCTATTCCCAACTTGACACCATTTAGATAATAATCTGCCTTCCTGTTTTTGCTACCTAAATGGATAACCTAACATTTATCCACATTAAATTGTATCTGCCATGCATTTGTCACTCACCCAACCTGTCCAAGTCACCCTGTATTCTCATAACACCCTCCTCACAATTCACACTGCCACCCAGATTTGTGTCATCTGCAAATTTGCTAATGTTCTTGTATACCCTATTCTTGCAAAATTCCACCCATCACAGAATTCAAGTTATTAATTGAACTAGCAACTGTGGAAGAGAGATCAGCAATGCATGGAGTATACCCCGACTCCTTTACTGAACGGCCTGAGTTTTATACTTCTGTCACTGGCGGTAGTTTCTCTATCAAGTGGAGAAAGTTTCTCACATCTATCCCCTCACCTATTTCATAAAAAATTACACTCACAACCTCCATTTTAAGATTTAGAGAATTCAAAGGTAATAACCTGTGTATGTGGGGGGTACAAGAGACCACAGATGCTCGAGTCTTAAACAAAAAAAACTGCTGGAAAAACTCAGCAGGTTAGGCAGAATCTGTGATTTGAACTGGACAGATGAGGGGGGGGGGGGGAGGGGGCAGGAAGGTGGATCATGCGATTGGTGGATCCAGGTGAGGGGAGATGGATTGGTTGATGGAGTCAGGTGGGGAAAAGAGGGGTGGGGTTAACAAAAGAGGTTGGGACATGCGTGATGGAGATTACCAAGGGCTATGAGTAATGGAATCTGATGAGAGAGGGTGGTGGAGTATGGAAGCAAGTTAGGCAGGTGGGAAAATGAGAATGTGGGGTCTAGGAGGAAAGGGCCCAATGAGAGGAGGATGAGGGTGTGGGTGATGGTTAGTTTGTATTGGTGAGGAGGAAGCTTTCTGATAGAGAGAGGGTTGTTGTGGGAAAGAAGCGTATGTGTGAGAGGATCAGGGTGAATGGATGGACGAGTGTCCTGTCCTGTCCTGAGATGCCGCCTGTCCTGCCATTTTGTGTCCATCTTGAAATTTTATTGCAAGATATCTCAAAGTGCTTGACATTGGCTCATGCGCTAGAGTTACTGCCTCACAGCACCAGAGGCCTGGGTTCGATCCTGACTACAGTTGCTGTCTGTACAGAGGTTGTATGTTCTCCCTGTGCCCGTGTGCATTTACTTCAGGTACTCCAATTTGTAACCTGAAGCAACCTAAAGACGTGCAGGCATGTAGGTGAAGTGCCTTCTATAAATTGCCCCAACCTGCTGAGGAGAACTAGTGTTCGGGTGATCGCTGGTCGGCGCAACTCGTTGGGCCAAAGGGTCTGTTTTCATGCTGTGTCTCTAAACTAAACCAAACCAAACCAGTGAAATGAATGTGATTATTGCTGGTGTTTCACAGTTCAAGGGACATGGACTAAAACTTCAATCCCCTAAAATCCAATGAAAACAATTCAACTTTGTCCATTCTTTCTTATCACTAATATTTGCAGAGATAGTCTGCTTCAATATGTAGGAAAAAAGTTAAAAAATTAAGAATCTGCAATACCAATTTATTTTCCTTTTTCAACCAGTCGTCCTTGATTTGTGGTTGCCAGTGACTGGACAGTTTCCAAAACCTTTCAAACTAACTGCATCTAAATTAGTCTGAAGAAGGGTTTCGGCTCGAAATATTGCCTCCTTTGCTCCATAGATGCTGCCTCACCCGCTGAGTTCCTTCAGCATTTTTGTCTACTTTGCATCTAAATCACATTGTTTTTTTCTTATTTGGTCTGTCTTCAAAGTTAAAAAAATCAACAAGCTTAGATTTTGCTGTCAGTGCTGTTACACTGGCAACTTATGGGTTAATAAATGACGATAAATTCAAGATCAATCTGAAAGAAATTAGTGCGGTAGTGGCATTATGTTTGAGCGATAGAACGAGTAATCCAAATGTCTGGACCAACAATCCACTGATGTGAAATTTAAATTAAATTAATAATATGATATCAAAAGTAGTTAGCAATCATGTAATTGTCATGAAAGCAGTGGTTTAGTAATGGCTATCAGGCAAAGCCATTATTGACAAAAAGTTGCCAGATTCGGACCAATGCAAAGGATAGCTCAACAAGAAGACATGGAGTGCTGGAGTACCTCAGCAGGTCAAGCAGCATCCCTGGAGAACATGCATGGATGATGTTTTGGGTCAGGATCCTTCAGAAGGCCCCTACATGAAGCGTCACCTATCCATGTGTCTTTTTTTTGTAAACCAGCATCTGCAGTTCTTTGTTTCTACGAGGGATAATCGAACTTGACTTTACCATACTGCCTGCCATCGATACAACTGCCCGTGGAAGCTTAAATGTAACTCTCAACCACCTTCTGAAATGGGCCATAAAACCAACTTGTGGTTTGATAACCATTATGTTAAAACAAAATTAGGCATGATACTGGACTAAATAGTTGGAGTCAGCTGAGGCAATGAATTCGGACAATGTAAAGTAACTCCCAGCCCAATCAAAGTTGTAAAGATCTCCTCATCAATATATAGGGATAATGTTGAAAGTGGAAGAACAGTCCCGCAGACTAGTCAGGCAACAACTTAACCTGAAGAAGGGTCTAGACCTGAAACTTCACCTATTCCTTTTCTCCAGAGATGCTATCTGACCAGCTGAGTTTCTCCAGCTTTTTGTGTCTATCTTTGATTTAAACCCAAAATCTGCAGTTCCTTCCTACACTAAACAACTTAACCTACACATGCTTGGTCAATCATACATTGCTGGCATTGCTTTAGGCTCCCCCCTCACAAACCGTGGCTACATCCTTCCTGTGGCATGTATGCAGAATGGACTTGGGAGGAGCCCGAGGAGACCTTAATATTAACTGTGGATCCATGTAATCTTTTTCCTGACTACCATCTACTGTCCTCCTTCAAATGACTGCTTCATGCTGAACAATGCTTGGAAGAAGCACAGCACTTCTGGTGATCTTCAATGCCCTTCACTGGGACTGGGTTAGTAGTACCACCACAGACAAGACCCAAAGGACAAGGTTACCAGATAGGATCTGTAGAAGATAATGAGTGAACCAACAGAAGGGAGAGGCCTACGTGATTTTATTCATCTACCTGCTGAAGATACAACTGCCCATAACATTATTGGTAGAAGTGGTATGTGTAGGAAAGAACTACAGATGCTGGTTTAAATCGAAGGTAGACACAAAATGCTGCAGTCATTATTCAGACTGAAGCAGGGTCTCGCACCAAAACGTCGCCCATTCCTTCTTTCCAGTAGTCTACCTTTTGGTAGAAATGGTATGCTTGCTTTCATAGGTTAGGGCATTGAGTACAAGAGTCATGACACAGCTTTTCAGCACTTTGGTTAGGCTATATTTGAAGTATTGCGGCAGTTCTGAAGTATTCCGGCACTCCATTACAGGAATGGTGTGGAGGCATTGGAAAAGGTGCAGAGCAGGATTACCGGAATAATGCCTGGATTAGAGGTTATTAGCTTCAGGGAGAGATTGACAGATTTGGATTGTTTTCCATGCAATGCCAGAGATGTAGGAAGATCTGAAATAAAATTATGTGAACCTTAGGGTATACAGTCAGAGCCTTTTTCCCATGATGGGAATATCATACACTGGAGGGCATAGCCTTGAGGTGAGAGGAAATTGAAAGGAGATGTGCAGGGCAAGTATTTTATATATAGGGTGGTGAGTGCCTAAAACGCGCTGTCGGGGTTGGTGGTTGAGGCAGATATGATGGTGGCATTTTAGAGACTTTTGGATAGGCACATGGAGATCCAGGAAATGGATGGTATGGATTATGTGCAGGCAGATACTAGTTAGTCTTGGCATCACGTTCAGCCATTGTGAGACATTGTTAGCTGAAGGGCATGTTCGTGTGCTGTACTGTTCTCTGTTCTATGTTCTATGTACTAGATACATGAAAAGCTACCAGAAGAGTAAATGTGCTAACTGTCACATTGAGAAAGCACACTTGAGAACAAACGACACCTCTGGTAGTGTATGGCACCTAACCATCTTCAGCTGCTTCATCAATGACGTGGTAAGATTAGAAGCAGGGATTTCACTGGTGTTTGCAGTTCTAAGCACAAAGTCAATGCAGCAATACTAAGCCAATATTCAGGACTTAGCTGACAAGTAATATTTGTGCCACAATTGTGTCAGGTTTAGTTTAGTTAAGAGATACAGGTACTTCTGTCAACCGAGTCCGGACCAACCAGAGATCCTCACACATTAACACAAGCCTACACACACTAGGGACAATTTTACATTTATACCAAGCCAATTAACCTACAAACCAATACGTCTTTGGAGTGTGGGAGGAAACTGAAGATCTTGGATAAAATCCACGCAGGTCACAGGGAGAACATGTAAACTCTGTACAGGCAAGCAACCGTAGTCAGGATCGAACCCAGTTCCACATCTTAAACATCCAGGGAGTCATCAATGATGAGAAGCTCCACTGAACAAGCCACATACCTGCTCTCGCTGCAGGAGCTGATCATAGGGTGGACATTCTCTAGCAAGTGGCAAAGCCTCCGTCACTCCGAAAGCTTTGCACCAAATGCATAGAAACATAGAAAATAGGTGTAGGAGTAGACTATTCAGGCCTTCGAGCCAGCATCGCCATTCAATGTGATCACAGCTGATCATCCAAAGTCAGTATCTCCATTCCTGCTTTGTCCCCATATCCCTTGATTTTGTTACCCCAGTGCTAAATCTAACTCTCTCTTGAACACTTCCAGTGAATTGACCTCCACTTCCTTCTGTGGCAGAGAATTTCACAGATTCACAAATCTCTGGGTAAAAAAGTTTTTCCTCATCTCAGTCCTAAATGGCCTACCCCTTATTCGTAAACTGTGAACCCTGGTTCTGGACTCCCCAAACATTGGGAACATTTTTCCTGCATCTAGCCTGCCCAATCCCTTAAAAATGTTATATGTTTCTATCAGAACCCCTCTCAGCTTTCTAAACTCCAGTGAATGCAAGCCCAGTCAACCCATTCTTTCATCGTACTGTATGTCAGTCCCGCCATCCAGGGAATTAACCTGGTGAACCTACGCTGCACTCCCTCAATAGCAAGAATAACATGGCACAAGTCTAGAGTGCCATGGGGTACTCTTCACTTGACCGGATGGGTGAAGGTCCAACAATCCTCAAGCTGGTTCGCCCAGGACAAAGGAACCTATTTGCCTTACTGCCCCAAAACATCTATTCTCTAAACCACCGGTGCATGATGAAAAAATGCACTCCACCATGTACCAAGGCCATCATGACAATATCTCCCAAACTGATTATTCAAACCAAAATGAAGGGTTTAGGAGCATGAGAACCCTAATATTTACACCTCCTTCTTCTATTACTATATCGTCCTGACTTAGAATTATAGTGCCCTCCCTTAATGCTGCTAGTCCAAACATGTGGAACCCACTCTCCGACAGCATTGTGGCAGCACCTTCAGCAGACGGCCTGCAGTGGTTCAAGAAGGTTGCTCGCCACCACCTTCTCAAGGGCAGTATAGGAGTAGATCAGGCCTGCATTTCTCATGACCCAAAAAATGAATACATTATTTTTTTAAAACAACCTTCTCAGTAATTTGCCTTCTATTTTGAAAAACTTCCATTTTTGGTGTCTTCTATTTTCTTGCTTAAAGCCAATTTTCTGTTCCACACTTTGCCCTCTTTCTATAACTTTTTTATCTCACCATTAATCTATGCTGTGGAGCCTTGTCAAAAACTTTCTGGAAATCTAAGTTTAGAACATCCGGTATATTATCCTTGTCCACTACAGCAGTAATGTTTTCACAAATGCTCAGCATAATAATGAAAGATGACCTCTGTCCCAGAAAACACATTTTCTGTCCTTTATCAAGCTGTGCCTCTCCAGATGCAGACAAATAAATTCTTTCAATTTATTTTAAAATCTTTTCCCATGACTGATATTGAATTGGTTGTTCCATAATATTCAGTCAGGTGCCTAGACTGGATTTTCATAATGGAGATATGTTTTTAATTTACTGACTTTAAAAAGCTGAACGTAATGAATTTCTATCAACATAACTTAAAGCCGAACCATTTTCATAATCCACTCCCTTCAAAATCTGCTACAAATAGCTAATGTTTTTATTTTTAAACTATTGTGGACAAATATTGCCTGCATTACCATTAATTATGGAACTCGGGCCCTTATACAAATTTACATCCTTTAGAACAATTTATCTATCTTAAACTTTTATTTTTTTTATTTTCCCATTTGTTGCTGAAAGTAGCTAATACTTTATTTTCAGCCTTTATCTGCCCATGTGTACAATCATAAATATTTATGTGTCATTATTTTGTGCAAATGGATATTTGTTTAATTTAGAATGATTTCTCAGTAACAGTCATTTTATGGCTGATTTTGCAACTACTTACAATATGCTGTTTTAAGGATATAATTTTAGTTTACTTTAGACATCCAGCATGAAAACAGGCCCTACAGCCCACCTTGTCCAAACCAAATATTGATCACCCGTTCACACTAGTTCTATGTTATCCCATTTTCTCATCCACTTCCTTAGCAAAGGGACCAGTTAATCTGCAAACCCGCATGTCTTGAGGACGTGGGAGGAAACCGGAGAACCCATTGGAAACCTATGTGGTCACAGGAAGAATGTACAAACTCCATACAGATGCAGCACCTGAGATCAAGATTGAGCCAGGTCTCTGGTGCTGAGAGGCAGCAGTTCTACGTGCTGCCCTTATTGTGTAATTTCTTTTTCCAAATGTCATACCTTCCACTGTAAATCTGCCAAAACCTCTTATGAAGTTTTTGCCTTCAAAACACCTGAGTTAGTCGATTCTGCAGCATTTAATGGCACATTGTATTGTTGGACTTAGCTATAATTTTATACTTCTAACTCCTAACAAAGTAGTAAAAATCATAAGACCGATGAGCAACTTTAGCTAAACTTTTCTTATGAGGGAAATCATTGGGCTATACATTAACATTGTTTTTACTTCATAGTGGATAGTAGAACACTAAAAGAAAAGAATGAACATTTTCCTCTTATGTTGTTATGATTTTATTAAATTAAAATCAAATTCAGAATGCGCTGATTGGCACCTGAATAAATACATATATTTGCTTTGTCCAATTTTTATTTTGTGTTCGTTTTCTAGGTCTGCACAAAAACTTGAGAGTCTTCAAGGTACAACAGAAGTCTTTATTACATTACTCAATGCTGGCAGCAAGACAACTCAAAAAGGCTGCAACACACAGAATCTGACTGCATGCGCACCCTGTCTACAGACAGGATAAACTATATACACAACATCTCCCTTTGTCCTGTGTAGCGCCACCTGCTGCACGACTGGAGCCTCCCACCCCACACAGTCAACCAAAGATCACATTCTCCCTTTCCAGTTTGAATATCTCCATTTAGCTGGACCTCGCTTCACTCTTTTTTTCCAGCCTTTTTTGCATTTCACAACTCTTCCTAAAGGCTCAGAATCAACAGTTTTCCTCAGTGTTCTCTTTTGAAGAGATATCAGTTTCTGCTTTATCTGTATGTTGTTCTTTCTCCACTTGGCTGTAGTTTTTCTCGGCGGTCGTCAGTGTTTTGGATACGAACGCGATTGGTTCTTCCTTGTCGTTCAGCGCAGTTTGTGAGATTACAGATCCAAGACCATACGGCGATGCATTGGCGGCCAGCGAGATTGGCTTCGATAGGTCATAGTGGACCAAACACATCTTCTGGGCGAGCATCTCCTTCAACCTGGTGAATGCATGGTCACACTCTTCGGACTAATGCCATTCGACGTCTTGTTTTCGCAGGTTGTTCACGCACTTGCTGAACATGTTGCAATCTACGATGGATAAACGATGACAATATCATAGTTTATCCATCGTAGATCAAGGTGTTCATGTCAAGCTTGAAAGCATGGATCCAGTTGATGATTCACAGGGATGTACCTTCTTTACCAACGACGATCAGCGGCAATGTCCATTTCATACCATTACAGGAAACGGTGACAATGCATTTGCCTTTCGTGGGAATGGGCTGTCGTCCGTATCCGAAAAGGCGGATGTTGGCCGGTTTCAGTTTCGGCGATCCGATCCTCTCCCAGGTGTCCTGATCCATTAGCGACACAGCCACACCGGTGTACACCTGGAACTGTAGATCGACGTTCGAGACCCGCAGCGAAAGACAACTCAAAATTGCTGCAAGACAACTCAAAATGGCTGCAACACACAGAATCTGACTGCACACTCACACTGTTCACAGACAGGATAAACAATATACAAACATCTCCCTTTGTCCTGTGCAGCGCTACCTGCTGCACGGGAGGAGCAACGGGTTATCCAACCCCATACAATCCACCAAACATCACAGTTTTTTTAGTAGAAACTAATGGTAAAATTGAGAATGACATTGTGTTCTTTTTTATTTAAAAATGAAATAGTCTTTTGCTTTATGCCAGAGAGGGGTTTAGGTGGCAGAGCTCTTCAGGACTCATCTCTCCAGTACAAAACAATGATCAAATAATGAAACAAAAGAAACATTTAGGGTGGAATAGTGGCACAGCATTACAGTTTCTGCCTTACAGCGCCAGAGACCCTAGTTTGATCCCGACTACATGTGCTGTATGTACGGAGTTTGTATGTTCTCCCCGTGACCGTGTGTGTTTTCTCCGAGATCTTCTGTTTCCTCCCAAACTCCAAAGATGTACAGGTTTGTAGGTTAATTGGCTTTCTATATATATTAATTTCCCCTAGTGCGTGTAGGATAGTGTTAGTGTATGGGGATCGTTGGCCGCATGGACTCGGTAGACCGAAGGGCCTATTTCCGTGCTGTATTTCAACTAAACTAAACTAAAAATTAAAAATTTAATGTCATTTTAATGCATAGAGACTAAGGAAAATCCATGACTGTTTTAGAGATAATATGTTGGTGGAATTTATGATAGTTTTTGAGCTTTTACTCCTCATCCACCCTTAGAAATTGAAGTAGTAGGAAGCCACTGCAGATGTTGGTTTAAACCTTATTAAGATTGGTCACTAACTCACCCACACACACCCCTCTCCTTTCCTGTGCACCCACCTCTATGGACCTCCCCATATCACACTTCCTTGGCTACATCTGCCTTGAAAACCCTACATTTTCTGATTTGTAATTCCTTTTTGACCTGCCATGTTTCCATTTGCCGGAGAGAGTTCGAAACCTGTACTTACTTGGCTGTTTCATGAAATGGCTCCTGAAAGGCTTGCCTCTAAATATTAGGGAATTCTTGCTCATCTTGTACTATCCAACCAGCAGTACTACTTCATTTACATCCTGAACATTTCCATCAATCTTTTATATTCAGTATCCTAGTTTGTATCATCCCTGCTTGGAATTCTGGGACCACTGTCTGCATTATGATTATTGGCATTCTCAAATATCCTAATTCCAAATCTCTTGAATTTTCACTATTTCTAGTTTGTTGCTTTTAGGAATCATGTGAACAATGGATATAAACTTGTCTGAATTCACATTGGTCATTTACACTGGGAAAGCAATACTCTGGACTACAATGACCTTGGCCTACATTGAATGCCATTTGTCATATTTTTGCCCATTTGCTTTTTCTATTAGTGCCTATTAATATCCACAGGGTGACCTATCTTTGTGTCATCAGTAAATTGGTGTGTGTGGCTTTCTTTCCCACCATTTAGGGTGACACGGTGGTGCATCCGTAGAGTTGCTTCCTTACAGCGCCAGAGACCAGGGTTCGATCCTGAGTACGGAGTTCGTACGTTCTCCCTGTGACCTGCATGGGTTCTCTCTGAGATCTTCGGTTTCCTCTCACACTCCAAAGTCGTACGGTTTTTGTACGTTAATTGGCTTGGTATAAGTGTAAATTGTCCCTAGTGTGTGTAGGGTAGTGTTAATGTGCAGGGATCGCTGGTCAGTGTGGACTTAGTGGGCCGAAGGGGCCGTTTCTGTACTGTATCTCTAAACTAAACTATTTAAGTCAACTATTCAAGTCATTTATTAATTGTTATAGTTCCGGCAGAGGGCATCATTGAATATGACTGGCCACATCCCACCAATGAACCAACATCCTAATTGGGTCATTAAATTCCATGAGGAACTTTTGCTGCCCGTTTCTTATGGGGGACATTATCAAATGCTTTTAATTTACTTAATTGTTCATATCTTATTAATGCAAATGGCATACTTCATTCCAAATATAATTGTGGGACTATTGAGGAATTTGCATGATGGATACTTAAAATTACCAGTTAACTAGGTGTACAAAGTACAATGATATAATTGACTCATTTTATAAGTTGAATTATATTATTTTTTTTAAAGGCTAGACACACAGTGTACAACAGCTTTTTCTGCAGTGACTGCAATTTGGAGATTACAGGGCCTGTCCCACCAGCACGCAACTGTATGCGATGAACGCGATCAAACTGGCAGCGGGGGCCGCGCGGAGGTCGGGTGATCCCCTGTACAGGGCCGGTCCCACCAGCATGCGCCTGCATGCGGCAAGCGCAACTAAACCGGCAGCAGGGGCCACGCGGAGGTTGGGTGAGTGGTGCAACGCGGCGCAAAGCGAGGCAAACTTGAAGCAAGTCCAAGGTAAGTTCGCCAGGACTTAGAGGGGCACACAGAGAGGGGCACCGAGACACACACACATACAGGGCCACGGAGCCACACACATAGAGGGTCACGGAGGCACTTACCAATAGTTTAACGGAGGCACAATGTCCGGGCGGTGTGTAAATGTCGCGGCGACTGCGAGCCGACAAGCCGTTGCCGCGCGGGATTTTTGGACATTGTCGGTTTTTCGGAGCCCCGCGCGGCGTCGGGACGAACTCCGCACAATTCCGCACGGTTCCGGCGATCGAAGTGGGACCGGCCCCGCGACGCCGGACAGCTCAAGCGACCACGTTAGGTCGCGCTAATCGCATCGAGTTGCATGCTGGTGGGACAGGCCCTACCACTGTATGCCCTTTGTTACTGCAATGTTTGATGTTGATGCGGTCACTTTGGACTTGTGCATTGCTGTGTAGAGCTGGTTGATATATATTCATAGAGCCAGTCAAAATTTTAATTGGTGCAAATGATATGGGCTCCTTAACCTTTAAAGTTCACTGTGAAATGTATATGATTACAAACCTAAGACACAAGAAACCCATGGCACCCCATGTAGGGGTATCAAGAAAAAGAGGACATAGATTTCACCTGAGAGGAAAATGTTATAAAGGGGATTTGAGGGGAAAGTTTGCATCAAAGATTGATATCTGGAATGCATTTCCAGAGGAAATGATGGAATCAAGTACAATCACTATGTTTAAGAGGCATTTTGATTGGCAAGACATGAGGGCTAGAGTAGTTAGGCAAAAAGCTTTGCTTGGATGTGGTTGGATGAAGGTTTCTTTGCTGAACAATTCTATAATTCTTAGCTCAAACCAAATCTATACATTTGTTCAATGCTCTTCACAAAACTGTCCCTCTGACACTTCTTACAATACTGATGTCATCCAGTGAGCAGTTAGTCATATGACATGATCCATGAAACTCCTAAAGCAGCAATGAATGCTCACAAGCAACATGACATAGATTGGAGGAGGTTCACCTGCACCTCCTCCAACCTCATCTATTGCATCCGCTGCTCTAGATGTCAGCTGCTTTAAATCGGTGCGACCAAGTGTAGGCTTGGCAATCGTTTCGCCGAACACCTCCGCTCAGTTCGCAATAACCAACCTGATCTCCCGATGGCTCAGTACTTCAACTCCCCCTCCCATTCCGAATCCGACCTTTCTGTCCTCGGCCTCCACTATGGCCAGAGTGAGGACCACCGTAAATTGGATCAGCAGCACCTCATATTTTGCTTGGGCAGTTTGCACCCCAGCGGTATGAACATTGACTCCTCTAATTTCAGGTAGTCCTTATTTTCTCCTCCCCTTCTCAGCGCTCCCTCATCCCACTGGCTCCACCTCTTCCTTTCTTCTCCCCCCCCCCCCCCCCCCACCGCCCCCACCGCCCCCCACCCTCACATCAGTCTGAAGAAGGGTTTCGGCCCGAAACATTGTCTGTTTCCTTTGCTCCATAGATGCTGTCTCACCCTCCGAGTTTCTCTACCATTTTTGTCTACCTTCGATTTTCCAGCATCTGCAGTTCCTTCTTAAACATGACATAAATCATGTGCTTTTCCTTTAAAAACTGTCTAAGCCTATGTACAAATTTACTCTGTGCCCTTTGCAATGATTTTCGTTTTAGACATTGGATGCCACTGCTATGGATGGCATCCGTAATATGTTCACTCTCACCAATTCTGTACACTTTCACCAATGCAAAAGTTTGTTTAATTCTTTTACTTGAATTTTCAGTCCAAGATTACTGGTTGTCTTTACAATAGATCAGCATGGCATTTAGGTTTATTCTATTTGGGGTTTGTGACTCTTCAGGACCGTGTTTGTTTCTTGAGTACATTTTCCAGAATCTTGCAGCAATGTGCACTGAATCTGAATACATTGCTTCCAATCCATTCTAGACTTCTATACAAAACACAAAGTGCTTTATTAACTTAGCCGGTCAGGAAGATACGGTGGAAGGAATGGATAGATGATGTTTCGCATTGGGACCCTTCTTCGGACATTACTGAGTATGACACTAATAAATGTATAGACACTGAGAATGTCCGATAATCTTTGCACCATTTTTGTTCTGTACATATTTTTGTTCTGAATAAAGTGTACTTTTGGAAGAAAAAGGTGTACTCCCATCGAGTTTTAAATGTTAACAGTCAGCACTTGGACTTGCACACCTGAGATATGTAAAGATTGAATAAAGCATGTTTCTATTCAAGGACTCTTCACAGACTGTCTTGTTGTAAATGTATGTTGAATATTGTTGCAAAGCAGAGAACAATAAGTAATTTACACAATCATAGAGTGACATGGCATGTAAACTGACGCTTTGGTCCAACAAATCCATACCAGTTACCAAGCACCCATCTACTTTACAACAATCCTACTTTATTCTCTCCATATTTGCATCAACTTCCTTTATATTCTACCACTCATCTATACACTAGGTTCAATTTTACAGTGGCTAATTAACCTGCCACATCCTTGGAATTTGGAGGGAAACCTGGGAACCTGGGGGAAACCCATACAGTCACAGGTAGAATGTGTAAACGCCACACAGTCAACACCTGAAAACAGGATTGAACCTGGCTCCTGGAGGTGTGAGACATCAGCTTTACTAGCTGTGCCTGCTTGTGGCGGAATATTTCTATTACTGCAGGACTCGATAAGAAATTGCTGGTATTTCCCACAAAAAAAATCTCCACCATTAGTTTTCACTGTAGTTGTCAAGAAGGTAATGATGCATAAAAAGCCAGCTTTGATTGTGGTGTGGTGGAGAAGATGGGGGAAGAGATGTGGTTAGAGAGGCTTGTCACGGAATATTCACTTTGCTACACCATAATGCTTTTACATTGGCTAAGTTAGCAGCATCTAAGTTTCCGAAGTTGTCAGATAGAAAGTTTTCAATATTAACATATCTTTATAACTTTCTCTTCACATTCTAACACGAGTTTGCCTCCTAACATATTTTGTTGCCTCAGCAATAATGGTGGGTGAAAATGCCTACTTCATAGAGGCGTGAGCCTCTATGCTGTATATGTATTATTCATAGAAATGTTGTTTTGAATGCTATTTCCAATCAATCTGCTTTAGTTGGTTGACTTTTAAAATAGTGTTCTGGTCACAAGCCCTTTTAATCCAACAAGACTTCATCACAAAAGTAACATGTATAATTTACTTATTGGTGAAATCACTGGTGATTATATAATGAAATGGGCATTGCAATTAAATGCCTCAGTGAAATGAATGTAGACTTCCTCCCAGATTGCTGCCTTTGCCAGATTAGTGTGGTTTGTACGCATGAACAGAGTGAAATAGAAGACCATAAATTACTAAATATCAATGATTAAAAGAATGGCCCATCTTTTTGCTTAAAAGTCTAGTACTGAAGCCGGCAGTGCATTGTATGTTTTACATGACAAGCGAGTGTTGGATTAAAATGTCACAAGGCATTTGGTAGAAGTCTGATTTAAAGATCCAACATGTTAAGCAAATAAACACAGAGCAATCTATTTTGAGAGCAAAATCTCACGCTGTTAAGTGGTTTATGCAAATGATCATATTCAGTCAAGTGGGCTGGGTTCAGAGAAACATGTTAAATTGATATTTGAATGACTTGTGCAATGAAGTGTTCCACAATAGTGCAGGTTGCTCGTAAAATACTCATTCTTTACCCTTGCAGTTTTTCTACATAATCTGAGAGTCTTCAATTGAATGCTGTTATTTATTGACTCCTAACAATCTACCTATAAAATATATTAACTTTAATAAATCGTGACAAATGGTCGGTTGTGTTTTGTTAATATATGTCATTAACATGCTTTTGCAAATGCAATGTATCAATTGCACAGTGTCTGCTGTCAGCCATTATCAACAAAGTACTTAAAAGCAAAGAAAGGAAGCAAGAGAATGTCAATTGGGAGAAGTAATAGAGAAAATAAAACTTTCACTTTAATCATGGCATTCGGCTGATGCTTCTGAAGTATGCCAATTTCATTTTCACCTTAATATTTAAGCTTTTTTATCCTGGATGACAAGTTCCTAAATTATTCCAGGGACATTTATTATCTTTGATTTACTTTCAGTTATGTGACACACATATTTTTCAGGATATATGTACAATGATTCTACCCAAAGAACAAAATGTCATCTTCCTGGACTATGAGAGCAAAGAGGGTTGCCTTTGAGGACAGGGACAGGAACCATAAATGTTCCAATGGGTCCAAAGTGAGGCTTGAAAGAGTGGCTTCATGTCATGAGGTGGTGGGGATTCTTGAAGGATCAGTTAAGTCTGAGACATAACTTAGTCCGATCACAATCAAGAGCTGTGTTATTGTCTCTAGAGGCCCCAATTATGATCACTGCTGAGCCAATTTGGTCTAATTCCTCAGACTGCTCCGAAGGGAACATTGCTTGCAGAATGAAGTCATTCCATGTCCGACTGATGTGGAAATTGTTTTAGGCATGCAATGGTGAATCACAACCAGAAGTGCCCAATTTTCCTGACTGAATCAATTGCACTTGAAGATGGTCACAACTGCATTTCATCCAGCAAAGGATTTTTCGGACATATAGTATTGATGAGAGAAACACAAATGTTCTTGTGCAGTTTTCCTTGGGTAACGAGCCCACCATGTCATGAAAATGCAGCAGTGCATCACCAGTAGCGATTTAATACTTATTTTACTATTAAAATAAAGTAAGATGAAAACATGACATCTTTTACAGAGTAAAGAAGAAGGTAAGATAGTCTAAATAAAAATATCTCACAATTGTAGAGAATAGGCAAAAATAAGCTTTGCGGCTTCAGCTTATTCCTTTTTCGGTCATTGGTTATGTGAACTTTGTGTGAAATGGATACAGTGTTGGTTCATATTCACACAGATTGTAAAGTTTGGTTCTTTTTAATGTATGACCGAAATAAACTATTCATTCATTCATTCATTCATTCATTCATTCATATTGTACATAGCATGGGATAGTCGCAAATGATTCAAATGACTTCAAAGCATGAGCAACACTGAAAGAACCATTGGAAAAGGAAGACCATGTTACTCGCTGGTAATCAATCTATGAATTGGTTATGATAATATCTACCATCAAGTTTGTCGGAACCAAATTCAAATGTATTTGTAGATTTTGTTATTATAATGCTTACCACAAGCCAGTGATCGGTATTCAGCAGTGGTGAGCTGAAATTATTAATTTGTACAGCAGAGAACAAGAATTCAATATAAATCGTGTGTTCATTTTATTATGAAAATTAGTATATTTACAATGTACTGTTCACATATTATTCAAAATAAATAGAATATCAATATTTGCTTACAAGTTAAACTTTGAATGTGATCAAATATTTTTGAATACCTTTAGTGCCATATTGTTGACAAGGACAAAAAATGTCCCGTACTTTAGTTTGCAGATGTCAATAACTTAATTGAGAAATCTAGTTTTTGGAAATAAGATTTAACATGCTGATTTTATCAATAATGTTGTTGCTGCTGATTCAAATCCCCAGTTCAACGTGTTTTCACTGTAAGAGAAGGCATGATCTGATCTGTTAATCAATGTCATGCCTTCAACTTTTATAAATCCTGCTGTTAAGCTTTGTAATCAGGCAATGCATTGCTGTGCATGACTTTCACAGAGAATAATATATTCTTGGAGTAATATTTTCAACCCGGGGTCCTCCTTTAAAATGCCAAATTGTCAAACGCTCCAATGCTAACCATTGCCATTAGAAAAAATCAATTTTGAAATAAACCTCAATATTTAACGTTGAATTCTGATCAGTGAGTTTCACAGAAATAGCTATTAATTCTTAAAACGCACTTTCGGTGTAAGAGGTGCTGGAAGAAGACATTATTTGTACGTCAATCAGTGAAGCTCTCCTTTATGCCAAATCCCTTCTAAATTATCCAATGGAACATAAAATTATAATTGGCCCATTTAAAAACATTCTGTGGTTATTATGAAAGCTCTGTCATTGAAATAATGACAAAATCTTTGGTGAAACTGAAGGGTTTTGGCCTTTCCATTACTTGGTAACTGTCTTTAATTATGGGATGATAGACTACCACTCGGATGTAGGTTTTGTGTTTAATTTCTACAATGTTTTTAAAACAAATGCTGAATATTTTTCTTTTAAAGTGCCCTTTGTCAAGTTGAAACTTGCTGAATAACTTTCTTCAAATCACAATGGGTCAGGCAGTATCTCAGGAGAACATTGGCAGATAACGTTTAGGGTTAAGACCTTTCTTCAGATGCTTCAAAACACCTTTTGTGGAGTTTTCATGCATTTAAATGTTTTAAGGCAGTAGATCAAGAGTCAAGAGCGTTTTATTTTCATAAATCCCGGATGGGACAATGAAATTCTTACTTGCTGCAGCACAACAGAATATGTGAATATGTATACATAACACATAAGAGAAAAAATAAAAAGTTCAATAAATAACAAGTATAGTGCTATAATAATGTAGTCTTTTGCAATTCAAAGCTCAGAGCTTATTTGTTGGTGTGTTTAATAGCCTGATGGCTGTAGGGAAGAAGCTTTTCCTGAACCTGGATGTTACAGTTTTCAGGCTCCTGTACCTTCTTCCTGATGGCATTGGGGAGATGAGTGCGTGTCCAGGATGGTGAGGGTCCTTGATGATTTTGGCTGCCTTTTTGAGGCAGCGACTGCGATAGATCTCTTCGATGGTGGGGAGGTCAAAGTCGGTGATGGACTGGGCAGTGGACACAACATTTTGTGGTCTTTTTCACTCCTGGACGTTCAAGTTGCCGAACCAGGCCACGATGCAACCAGTCAGAATGCTCTCTACTGTGCACCTGTAGAAGTTTAGGAGAATCCTCTTCGACATGCCGAATCGCCATAATCTTCCCAGGAAGTAGAGTTGCTGATGTGCCTTCTTTATAATTGCATCGGTGTGCTGGGTCCAGGAAAGATCTTCGGATAAATGCACGCCCAGGAATTTGAAGTTATTGACCCTCTCCACTATCTTCGCGTCGATATGAACAGGATTGTGTGTCCTCATCCTTCCCCTACCAAAGTCCACGAACAGTTCCTTGGTCTTACTAATGTTGAGAGGTTGTGCTGGCACCAGGTTGTTGTGCTGGCACCATTTGGTCAGTCAGTCGATCTCACTTCTTTACTCTGACTCGTCCCCATCAGTGATTCGTCCAACCACTGTGGTGTCGTCGGCGAACTTGATGATGGAGTTCGCACTACGTCCGGCTATGCAGTCATGAGTATAGAGTGAGTACAGCAGGGGGCTGAGCACGCAGCCTTGACGTGCTCCCATACTAATTGTTACTGAGGATGAAGTGGTTCCTCCAATTCGAACAGACTGCGATCTGTGGATGACGAAGTCGGGGATTTAATTGCAGATGGATGCGCACAGGCCCAGTTCCGTGAGCTTGGTAACCAGCTTTTTTTTTGGTATCAAAAAATAATTTATTTAATTTCAACATGATATAAAACCCAAAAAAACAAAACCATGTTACAAAATCATCAAACAATTATTTTATAAATATTCCAACAACTACTCTACAACCCCGGTAAAGGGGCAAGCATCGGGCTCGGGCAAAGCCCTCTTCCGCCTGGCGCCGTGACTCATGGAATGGCCAGCTTGGTCAGGCCTAGCAGCAACCCAACCAGCACATCTTCAGCCCTGCCTACTCCCTAAATCCCGTCACCAGTCCTTCGGTCACTGACAGCAGAGCCACCAGGTAACCAGCTTTATTTAGTTATTATTATTATTTTTTTAATTCAAAAAAATTATTCATTTGTTAAAAAAATAATATTACACTACAATAAAACAAACCAGATCCCACCACCATAATACAATATAAACAAATATCCTTAATAAACTACTGTACAATTATCTTACACTCCTTGTCAAGGATTCATTCAACACCCTGCGGAGCCCAGCGGTCCCGGAACTCCCCCAGGGTGCCCGTGGACAGGGCATATTCCCTTACTAACCCCACCTGGGCACGGACGTAACCCTGGAAAAGGGGCAGGCAACTGGCTCGGGTAAAGCCCTCCACCGCCTGGCGCCGTGACTCGCGGATGGCCAGCTTGGCCAGGCCCAGGAGCAACCCAACCAGGACATCTTCAGCCCTACCCTCTCCCCTACGCACAGGGAGTCCAAAGATGAGGATGGTAGGTGAAAAATGCAGCCAGAAGGCAAGGAGCAGCCCCTTCAGGTATTCAAACAGTGGCTGCAGCCTCACGCACTCCATATTGGTAACCAGCTTGGAAGGGATGATGGTATTAAACGGTGAGCTGTAGTCTATAAGCCTGACTTAAGTGTTTTTATTGTCCAAATGGTCCAATGCAGAGTGGAGAGCCAGTGAGATTGCATCCTCCGTTGACCTGTTGTTGTGGTATGCGAACTGTAGTTGGTCAAGGTTCTTGTTGAGGTAGGAGTGGATGAGCATCATAACCAACCTCTCAAAGCACCATCACCACAGCCGTTAGTGCCACTTGGTGATAGTCGTTGAGGCACGTCACCTTACTCTTACTGGGCAGCAGTATTATTGATGCCCTCTTAAAGCAGGTGAACCTCAGACTAGTTGGTCTGCACAGGTCTTGAGAACTCGACCGGGTGTACCATCAGGCCCAGGCACTTTCCGAGGGTTCACCCCCCTGTAGGACCTTCTGACGTCGACCTCTGTGACTGTGACCAAAATGCCATCACGGCGAATGGGGGCTAGGGAAGGCACATCAATGTTCTCCCTATCGAACCGTGCGTAAAATGCATTGAGCTCGTCAGGGAGTGATGCTTCGCTGTCGTTTGAGCTGCCTCCTGATTTTGCCTTGTTGGAGGTGATGGCATTCAAACCCTGCCACATTTGCCGAACATCCATCTCATCCTCCAGCTTAGAACAGAAGTCCTTTTGGGCCTTTTTGATGGCCTTACCAAGGTCGTATCTGGACTTCTTATAGACCTCTGCATCGCCAGACCTGAATGCCCGGAATCTGTTCTTCAGAAGAATGCGGATCTCATGGTTTATCCAAGGCTTCTGGTTAGGAAACACTCGGAAGGTTTTTGTTGGAACACAATCCACCACACATTTCCTTATGGTCTGTAACCACTGTATTCATTCAAGTCCGTTGCCGAGTCTCTGAACATTACCCAGTCTACAGACTCTAAGCAGTCCTGGAGTTGTTCCACTGCCTCCACAGACCAGCGTGCAGTCCTCATCTCAGTTGCTGCTGTAAGCAGGAAGAAGCAGCACCGCTGAATGGTCGGATTTTCCGAAGTGAGGGCGAGGGAGAGAGCGATAGGCGTCTTTGATGGTCGTATAGCAGTGGTCAAGGGTGTTTGGTCCTCTGGTGCTGCAGGTGGAAGTTAGGGAGCGATTTCTTCAGGTGGGCTTTGTTGAAGTCCCCGGCTACAGTGATAAATGCCTCGGGGTAATCCGTCTGGTGTTTGTTCACCACGGGTGCAGCTCCTCCAGTGCCAGACGGACGTCTGCCTGGGGTGGGATGTATACCACGGTCAGAATGATGGAGGTGAATTCCCTCGGTAGGTAGAAGGGGCGGCACTTCACTGCCAGATGTTCGGGGTGTGGAGAGCAGGAGTTGGACTGAACTGCCACGTCTGAGCACCACGCAGAGTTGACCATGAGGCAGTTGCCCCCTCCTCTCCCTTTCCCAGATGCCTGCGTACGGTCCATACAGTGGATGGAGAAACCTTCAGGCTGGACCGCTGAGTCTGGGGAGCTGGGTTTGAACCATGTCTCTGTGAAACAGAACACAGAGCATTCCCTCAGCTCCTTTTGGTAAAGCAGCCTTGACCTTAAGTCCTCCACTTTGTTTTCTAGTGACTGTACATTGGCTAGTAGGATGGCAGGGAGGGAGGAGGGGGTGGGGGGTTTGAGATTGGACTGAATATAAGAACATAAGAAACAGGAGGCCTTATGGATTTTTATGCCTTCTCTTCCATTCAATAATATGATGATCTGATTTCGAAGTCAACTACACATTCTTCCCAATCATCCCTAACTCTTATGGTCCACGAGGTGACCACCAGCTTATGCGTGGCCTCACTCTTCCAATGAAGGAGGCCCAGCATAGAATGGTCGATATGGAATATGAGGTTAAATGGTTAGCAACCAGGAGATCCAGAATGCCTTGATGACCAAGGCCTGATATATTGCCCATCCCTAATTGATTTGAAGACGTGCTGGTGAGCTACCTTCTTTGGCTTCTGTGGTCCTTCTCATGATAGTCCTCTCAAAGTGATGTTGGTAAGGGAGTTCCAGGATTTAAACCAAGCAAGGATCAGTAATACATGTCCAAGTCAAGAAAAGTGTGCAAGCTGGAGGGAAACATGTTGGAAACCCTTGTACTTCACAGTTTAAAAAAAAAAGGTTGTTAGTTTGGGATGGGCCATCAGACTAGTCTAGATGAGAAACTAAAGGGTATGTTATTGAAGGGCCACCACAGCAACCACAATGTGCCCATATACAAAAGAAGGAATGTTTAAGGTTTTGATGGGGCAGTAAAAAAGTAGACTGCTTTTTCATTGATGGTGTCTTGAAATGTGTTAGAGTTGCACTTATCCAGGCAAGTGAAGATATTCCACCACACCACCGGCATGTCTTCTACATGGTGGAAATGCCATTGATGGTATCAGGAGGTGAATAACTCTCAGGTGATAGGCCCATTCTTTATCTACTACTGAAGAATGGCTTATGATTTTGAAGACATGTCTATCATAAGATATGTCATGTGCTTTGGTGGGTGTTAAATCTGAGCATTAATTTATAGGATTGTTGAACTAAACTTATTGTTAGGATAGACACAAACTGCTAGAGTAACTCAGCGGGACAGGCAGCATCTCTGGAGAGAAGGGATGGGTGATGTTTCGGGTCGAGACCCTTCTTCAGACTGGTTAGGGATAAGGGAAATGAGAGATATAGACGATGATGTAGAGAGATAAAGAGGAATGAGTGAAAGATATGCAAAAAAGTAATGATTATAAAGGAAACAGGCCATTTTTGGCTGTTTGTTGGGTGAAAACGAGGATCTGGTGCGACTTGGGTGGGGGAGGGATAGAGAGAGAGGGAATGCTGAGGTTACTTGAAGTTAGAGAAATCAATATTCATACCGTTAGGATTTTTAGGTACAGGAGATTCTGGTACAATCAACCAACTTTGTATCCAGGTGAATCTCAAAATTACAATAATATTTCAAATACGCGAACATGGTCCACTCCAGGTGCTTAATCCAAAATAAGATGAAGTCCAATATCCTGGCCACTTTTTAACAAACTGTTTTCTTTCTAAATATTCAGATTCTGACTGAAGCAAGGTCACTTAATACAGCATTCTGACTGGTCTAAAGACTCCTTATATCCACATTTAATGGCCAATACGTGAAATACTGTATATCAAATGAAATGCCAAATCTAAATCACAGACACCAGTGTAGTTTAGAATTCTCTTCTGCATCATAAAACCATGTTGTTAACTCTTTCTGTTGCTTTTACTCGGGTTCAATTACACAATGATTAAATGATTTGCAAAAGGAACATCTGGAAATTGTCTATTTTTATCCCTAGTTTATAGGATTCTAAACATTATCTTGATCCCTAATTACATTTTTTCACCAACTAGTTATGCTTTAACAGCTGCCAGTCGTACTTGACAATTTAGATTGATTGGTTTGCATTTTCCCGCAAAGCTGAAGAGTCTGTTTAACTCCACAGTTAGGTTCTGACCTGCCTCCGGAGGGAACCTGTTTTAACCCACTCTCAGTTTTAAAAAAAACCTGGAAATAAAAGCCAGTCCCAGTAAAAGAGACCATGAAGCAGTCGGATTGTCCTTTAAGCCCAACTGATTCACTAATGCTCCTTGAGAAAGCCAACCTGCCTTCTTCACCCAGTCTGCCCCACATATGTGGCGACACCTAATTGCCTCCTGATGTGGCAAAGCAATCCACTCAATTGCATCAAATCTGAGAAACTGGGGAAGGAAAATAAAATCCAGACTTTCCAATGATGTTCACGTCTTGACAATAAATTATAAAGAAGTATAGTTTTTGAATGCTTTTGTGGTATACTCTCGTGTTCACCACTGAGTCACATTATCTGTTGTTACTGACTTTTACAGACATGAAATTTGGCTTGTAAATTAATTGGTGTATGCTCTAGTAACAGTGTTAATTTGGTGGGAGCAATATATAAATACAGGGGTTCAAGTGACCTGACTTGTGGAAATCTGATTTTGCACAAATTACAGTCTCACACAATTTTAAAGCAATTTTCAAGCATTTTTATTTAATAATAACAAAATGTTTCATGGCTGTTTAATTAATGGGTAGTATTTGGGCGAATGCTACCAAAACGACAAATGTATTGTAAGTTTACGTACAGTGAGACAATGTGGGTGCCAATTGAAAACATGCATTTCTGACATAGGGAAATCTGCTTACAAGCATGTCTTAGGAAGGAAACCCTTATGTAACCTGGGACTGCCTGTATATTTGAGTGGATTAAGTGTCCTACATTGGTGCACAAAAGTATGTGCCGAGGAGACACAACGGACTGCAGAAGCTGGAAACAAGAGTGAGAAACAGTGAGTGAGAGTCTGAAGAAGGGTCTCAACCCAAAAGGTCACCCATTTCTTCTGTCCAGAGATGCTGCCTATTCCGCTGAGTTAATCCAGCATTTTGTCTCTATCCTCGTTGAGAAACAGACTGCTGGATGAACACAATGGTTCAGGCAGCATCCATGGAAGGAAGTGGACAGACGAGATTTTTGGGTTGGGACACTTGTTCAGATTGAACATAGGTCAACATGTCATCTATCCAGGTATGACCAGAGATCTAACAAAACAAACCATGGCAAGCAAGTTATTTCCAGCTGTAAATAGATTTCATAGCTACTGGTTGGCTAAAGCTTAGTTAAATTCTTAATACCTTATAACGTGGCATTCAGAGATTCATGAAAAAGTTGTGAAAAAAGGATAATTCATTCTTGAATAGGAGAGAAAAGTGGGATCATAACTATCACTCGGTCACTAATCAGCAGTTCCGAGCTGTTCATATCAGAGACACATATCTGAGGACAAGCTGCAGAATGACATCCGACCTCCTCACTGAAGGAAATACCTACAACAGGAATTATGAATGAAAATATTGCCTGGTGAAATTAAAATAAACTGGTACATTGGTACATTAAAAAAAAATAAAACTGAATCCTTGAATGATAAGGAATGGTTTAAATAAATCGTTGCTGTGTTAATCCTGACATTTGACCCTCAGAAAGAGATTTGCTTGGCAGGTCCAGCATTGCACCTCTAAAATGGAGTAGTCATAATAATAACATCCTTTTGAGCATTGTGAGAACAGTGAACTTAATGAAAACCCTAAATGATCAGAAAAGCTTTGGAGAGATGCCAATCCTGTCGAAAGACAATAAATGTAATTGTACACTCTTGTCAACTAATTTATATAAAGGCCAATCACAACACTCTAAAGCTAGCAATCACTCACTTGTCACATAACATCACCTTTCCCTTGATGGCCAAAACAGAAAATGCATCAAAAATGATGCTTCAAATATCAGATTCATCTTGAACACTCACTACATTCTGCAACATTAAGCTGCTGACCTTGGACTGCACCTGGACTTTGAATTAATCATCGTTTCCATCTTTCTTTTGTGTTGAATACCCACTGGTACTTTTATAAAAGTCAGACCTGCTGAAAGAAATGATGGACAAAGAAGAAATGTTGTCATCCAAAGTGACAGGTTTGATTGGCTAATATTTTTTCCACTAAATTTGACAATAATATGTCAACAGACCAGTGACTACAAATTTTGAAGCAGAATCACTTGCGAACTACTTCGAAACAGCCATAACATTTTATTATTTCTCTAATTTATGCAGATCTTGAGGAGCTCTGTGACATTGTGTCTGGACAATTCATTTACATCTGGAATCTTTGCAAAATTATTCAGTAACAATGTTCTGTTGCTTCCTTTTCTCAGACTGAGCATCTAGTAACAAGCAGTTAAACTTTTGACAGCCAATTATTTTACTTGGATAGCCACTGGAGGCTTGACATAGGAATGTGTGAATTTCCTGAAAATAATATTCAAAATATGAGGCATTTTATTTGTTTATAAGGACTGATGTATCATTAGGATCTCATGAACGATCGAGATATAACCAAGCACAAGAGATGCTGGTAATGTAATAATGCATTTGGAAAAAAAAACAAAGACTTTATTTTAAGTGGAATTACAGCCTGATGAATGTATTACAAAGATCAATTCAAATAAAGAAACGTTGTTTTTAGAAACCTGCAGAACAGTCATTTTTAAATTTTGCCAGGTGCTGCCTGCTATATATATATATGCATTATGCATTATTATGACAGCGTTTGACAATGGAACACAATAATCAGATTAGGATTTTCTGGTGCATTTGCTCAATTGGCACACCTTTTAGCAACTTGATTAATTTAGTGTTTGGTATTCAGAACAGAATGTATACCGATTATATTGGGATAAAAATAATTGCAAATACAAATAAATCAGATTGTGGTAAATTAGTTGTGCTTTCATGTATGAAAGATGGCGAAGCTCCAGTTTACCTCAACATTAGCGACGTAATCCACACAATCGTAGGTCTTAAGTAGCATGGACAGCCATCTGCTCTGTTTTTGTTCTTCTTTAAAGTTCAACAGTACTTTTGGTACAGCAACAAATTTTACAAATACTTCACATGCTGAATTGAACTCCTCCAAATGTAAAAGTCAGATTTGACATCAAGGGAACCTAACCTGTTTTATCTTTATTCATCTAAGTATCCTCATCGACTATAATCTTGAACAATGAAGTTGATTCTGCCCTGCTCATCCTCCCACTGAAGACCATGTATTATATTCTTTTGCCATGTTTAGTTCTCCTAAATCATTTCATTATTGCTTAGAAATCTAAACATCATTCCAACATACATAGAGGGACTCCGACAGTCCTGTTAGGTTAGGCAGACGTTCACTTGCAACTCCTCCAACCTCATCTACTGTATCCATTATTCAAGATGTGGACTTTTATACATCAGCGAGACCAAACGTAGACTGGGTGATCGTTTCGCTGAACACCTTTGCTCAGTCCGCCTGGAACTACCTGATCCCCCGGTTGCTAAACACTTTAATTCACCTTCCCATTCCCACACTGACCTTTCTGTCCTCGGTCTCCTCCATTGTCACAATGAGGCTAAACGCAAATTGGAGGAGCAGCATCTCATATTTCACATGGGCAGCTTACAACCCAAGAGTATGAATATTGATTTCTCTACTTCAAGTAACCGCTGCACTCTCTCTCTGTCTCCATTGCTCTCCCAACCAAGTCACACCAGCTTTTCCTTCTCACCTGGCTACTGCTAACATTGACCTGTTTCTTTTATCATTGTTATTTTTGTGCATGTCTTTCACTCATTTGTCTTATATCTCTCTACGTCGTCGTCTAGATCTCTTGTTTTCCTTTCCCAAGACTTTCAGTCCAAAGAAGAGTCTCGACCCAAAATGTCACCCATTCCTTCTCTCCCGAGATACTGCTGACCCGCTGAGTTACTCCAGCAGTTTGTGTCTATTTACACATTCTCACTTACTTTCTCTTTGACACCTATTTTATTGTCATCTAATTCTATTTAAGAAGTGAAGAAAGTTACCCTTTGGAATAGCCTTTAACCCAATCTTATGAAAAGTTCTGGTCAGAAAGGTGTCCTTCTAACTCGTTATCTATCCATGTTCTCCAGAGATCCTGTCTGACCTCCAGCAATGCGCATCCTTATAAAAAGTCCCTTGGTACTATTGAGAGAAGAGCAGGCAGTTTTACCTGGTGTCTAGCTAAAACTTTTCCTTCAATCAACATCAGTAATACAAATTACCCATTCATCACCTTATTAAGTGTGTATAGGAAGCTGCTATGCACACATTTGCTGCCATTGTGTGGGGATTGCACATGCATACAACAGATATCGACAGAACAGATGAGTGTGCAAAAAGATGGTGGATGGACTAGCAGTGGAAAATATGAGCTTTTGCACATTTGTGGAAAAATTGGTAAAGCAGCATAATTAAATGGTGCAATTCTGTTTCATTTCAAAGTGTTTCGTATGTCCTTTTGCAAGAAATAAATAAAACTAGTAAGCATAAAAATGTAAAGAAGCTGGATGGATAGTTGGACCCATCTGCAAGAAAGATGAATATTAAAAGTAAGGAAACCGGACTACTCTTGTCAGGCCTTGACAAAACTACATCCTGAGTGCTTATTTAAGGAAATGTATCTCTACCTTACGGGCAGTACAATTGACTGATTCCTGCACCAAGGGGTTTATCTTATGATAGGCTTACTACTTGGAGTTTAGAAAAATAAAAGATGATTTTATTGAAACATCTGAACAACATTTCATATTTTTTTTTAGTTTTGACCAATGACAACTAAATAAACACATTTGTTTTGCTGATAAAACCCCATATGATGTTTTCAACTGTGCAAAATTCACTTTATTATTTAAAATACCATGCACATCTCACAAATTGCACGGGTATTCTAATGACCAATTCCACCTGTTTGTGTTTTGTACAATAGTGGTCAAAATTGGAAAAAAAAAGTGCAGGTGCAAATGAAGACAAACACAATGGCGTGTGGTGATTTGGATGAAGAAATAATTAAGGGGAAGCCTAAATTGAACTGTAAATACTATAGGGTCGTCATTTCTGTGGTTCCTCATGAAACCGCCTGTTCAAACACCAAAGCAATGATTTGCCTGTAAATTAATGAATCTGATCTCAGTCTCTGGAATATATATAAGTTATAACCAGAATGAAAAGAAAGAAGGAGCAAGAGGAAGACAACGCTCAGTAATTTGTTCAGGCAGTTATGCATCAGGGTCCAGCTTGAATCACAACACCAAGTGCTGGAATGACTCAGCAGGTCAGGCAGTATCTGGGGAGGGAATGGATAGATGATGTTTTGGGGCGGGACCCTTCTTCAGACTGATAGCTGTTGTTTTGGTTCAACACCATATTTCATTCCTTTTAGAGATGATGCCTGACCCACAGAGTTACTTTGTGCTTTGTTCAAGATTCCAGCAGCTGCAGTTCCTTGTATCACCAGTTTGAATCAAGCAGATTGCTTTCCTGTGAATTATTTAACCAAAATGCTTACTCACTATAAATTGAATCAAAACTTACAATTGGAAACTTCAAGACATTTGTTTAAGATCTTAACGAGCTGGCCAGGGAAAAACTATAAGAATGCGTTACCTGTCAGCGTCCATAGAAATAAGTTACACTAGACTAAGTGGGACCCGTTGGGTCGCATGTTCACACGGGACCCAACGGCTGTTCCCCCAACGCAATATTCCACCTCTCCACCAATTCCAATATTGGTGGCCAGTGGGGGGTGGGGGCTTTTTAGAGCGCTAGTATGGGTGTTGTGGGCTGAACGGACTGGTTTCCAGAGGACTAGTATGGACATTGTCGGCTGATGTGCTGGCAGCTCACTTACTCATGGCTGGTGGGCTGGCAGTTGACTCATGGCTATTCCTTGAAATACCACTTCAAGTAGAGTGCAAGGCCACCAAATTAAAGTGCAGCTTCCTACCACTTCAAGCAAGGCTACTTTAGTGCAGTTTCATACCAGTTCAAGCAGGGTGCAAGGCCACCAAATTCAAGTGGAGTTTCATGCCACTTCAAGCAGGGTGCAAGGCCACCAAATTTAAATTCAGTTTCATACCACTTCAAGCAGGGTGCAAGGCCACCAAATTCAAGTGCAGTTTCATACCACTTTAAGCAGAGTGTAAGGCCACCAAATTCAAGTGCAGTTTAATACCACTTAAAGCAGGGTGCAAGGCCACCAAATTCAAGTTCAGTTTCATACCATTTCAAGCAGGGTGCAAGGTCACTAAATTCAAATGCAGTTTAATACCATTTCATGCAGGGTGCAAGGCCACCACATTCAAATGCAGTTTCATACCATTTCAAGCCGGGTGAAACCAACATAAAACCACACAAAACATCACAAGACACCACATAAACACTGCACTCACAGTTCAGTAGACATTCAGTGTATTCAGCTAATGAGTATATTCACCTGGCCAAAATCACAGGCGTAAGTGGGAGCGTTTTATCTAAAATCAATATGCAGTGCAATCAGGAAGTTGTCAAGTTTAGACTTTTAGTCATCTGCCATTTCAAACCAACCACCATCAACCATTTGCTGTGCTTTATTTCAAACCAACCACCACCAACCATTTACTGTGCTTTATTTCAAACCAACCACCACCAACCATTTGCTGTGCTTTATTTCAAACCAACCACAACCTACCATTTGCTGTGCGTTTTCAAACCAACCACATTTTCATTTTCAAACCACATTAAGGGCACTCAAGGTCAGTAAAACCGCACTCACAGTTTAGTAGACATGTGTTCAGTGTTATTCACAGCTCAGACTGAGAGACGTGACCCTCTCACTCCCCCATCTTGCGGAGACTGACTGAGGCACTCAACACGTCTGGGTTTAATAGTCCCTCCGGACGAGGCGTAGCCTTCAGGAGAGAAAATCTCAACATTTTTTAAACACTAATAACTCTTTTATTTTTCATCAATGGGTAAAATCCTCTTGTCCTCCGCAGCGAAGGGGGACTCTGGGTAAGATGGCCAAAAATCACAGCCCTATGTGGCAGCGTTTTTTCTAAAATCAATGTACAGAACAACAGGAAGTGGTCAAGATCAGACTTGTAGTAATATGAATGATACTTGTCACATGTGCCAAGTCACAGTGAGATTCTTCATTTTGCATACCCAATGTATGCAAAGATTCATCATCATCACATAAAGGGCGCTGACGAAGTTCCAAAGTATTCCATTTTAACACAAACCATTTTTAACCATTTGTGGTCCTCCTTAGTTCTTGGCAGTTCCCCACACTGGGTCATCCTTTGTTCTCCCCCTCAGCAGTTCTCCTACACCGGTTGATTGAGATTGGGCTGTAAACAAGTTCAAAAATCAGATCAGTCAAGATCTTAATGAATCGAGTAGTCAGTTTGAGGAGCCCTGTTGCCTACTCCAGTTCTTAGCTCTTATGTTTCTCTGCAACTATACCTGAAAAAAGTGGTTGGCATTGACAGCCAAACAATTTCTATCTATGTATTTAAATGTATTTTCTTATTGTATGTGATGTAGATTGAATACCTGAATGGGTGGATGCATCAAAGATCTACATGCATCTTCCACCTGACGGAAGGATATGAAAAATGATTCGGGGTTTTTTTCTCTTTTAAGACTCAGACTCACTCACTTATTGTAAGTGGATATTGTTTGAAACCCATAAGCTTCATTAATGGATTTTTCATTAACTATTCCCGTCCATCACGCAAACACTGTAGTCTATAATTCATGATGGGAATCTGCTTGGTGGGAAGTCATTTTAACTACTTTATTGCACATCAAGCAACCTGTAATGCTGCTTTAACAATGGTTTAAAACATATGTTGCTAAGCAATTATGAGGAATCTGGCAAAATAAAATAGTGTAGGAAGGAACTGCAGATGTTGGTTTACACTGACGATAGACACAAAATGCTGGAGTAACTCAGCAGGACATGCAGCATCTCTGGATAGAAGGAATACAGTGACCTTTCAAGTCGAGAAGGGTCACGAGCTGGAACATCACCCATTCCTTCTATCCAGTGATGCTGCCTGTCCCGCTGAGTTACTCCAGCATTCTGTGTCTATTCAAAGAAAATATTGTGTGTTTTTCACTATATATTTGATTTTACTTCTTTGAACCAGAAAAGACAAACATACTTTTTTTGCAGTTGTTAAGCTCTATTCATATAATTTGTGCATTATTCTCTCTCTCCCCATCACTGGACCAAATTATTGGGCCCTCAGTAACCTCCCAACACTCTCCCAGTTGCTGCTTCTCTCTTCTTTTCATGCATCACCAATCAAGCATGAGGTCTTGCTGCTGAGGCCACAAATGGCAACAGGGCCTCAGGTGCTGTATTTTATAAGCACTTGAAAATCACTTGCCAAAGGCCCAAAGAAACAGGTGGCTGCACCTGACATTATACCATTTTCTGCATGTTTTCTAGCAGAATTTATAGTGCTTTGTTTTTCAAGCTAAGATTGTGGTCTCAGGAGCCACAGTCATCCACAGATGTTTAGTTTTAGTTTAGTTTAGAGGTACAGTGTGGAAACAGGCCCTTTCTCCCCTCTGAATCCACACCGTCCATGATCACCCATTCTATCCTACACACTGTGGTCAATTCACAGAAGCCGATGAACCTGCAAATCTGAACATCTTTGGAATATGGAAGGATATGATTCTCAGTTGAAGAAGAGTATCAAGCCTAAACTTCACCCATTCCTTTTCTCCAGAGATGCTGCCTCTCCCACTGTTACTCCAGCGTTTTGAGTCTATCTTCGGTGTAAACCAGCATTTGCAGTTCCTTCCTACACATATTTTTTTGTAAGCCCACTTACCACTTATTTTCTACTTTTCAATCCATCAATAAGTTAGCCACACCTCAGTGCCTGTTTCTGAACTGTTGTTAGATAGAATTTGAGTGTGAACGGTGGAACTGGTTCTCTTGTAAGGAAAATAGAGTCAGAGCATTGAGGAGGAGTTATAATCAGGCGAGGGGAAGGGTGATGGGGAGCAGGAAACTCGAGGTTGGGATGTTTAGCAAGCCAGAGAGTCTATATCCTCCACAATGCTCCTAGAATTATTTCAAGACCATTGCTAAACTAGTCGGAAAACGAATCTTGCATTAATATAGCTGTTTTCACTTCCTCAGGTTATCCGGAAATGTTCTAAAGTCAATAAGGTAAGTTTGAAGATTAACCAGTTATTACATAGGAGAAGTAACAGCTACTTCCTAGCAACATTGTAATAATGAACAATCTTTTTGTATTGAAGTTGACTGAGGGATACAGCTGGACTGGACAACAAGATAATTCTCTACAATAGAACCATGAGCCCCTATACAAATACCAAGGCAAATTCCTTGTACGTGTACATATTTGGACAATAAACATATTTGTGCATTCATTTATTCTTACATACATCCACCTGAGATGGGAGAGAAAGTCTTGGTTTCTGACACCCATGGTTTTAGTCATAGCCAATTATTCAGTGTCTTGATGCTTGTATACGCCATCAAGAGAAGGAAGTAATTTGACAAACAGAAGTGTTGGGATTTTGCTGCTATTCAATTCAGGCAGCTGGGCAGTTGTGGGCTACTGCACTGCCACCACTGTCGGTAAGGTACAATTGCAGCATGAAGTGTTGAGGTCCAAGTCAGTTTCCATTCTAAATGTACTTCTTGTTTGTAATAGGAAACCATTGATCTACAAATGTGACAAAACATGGTAAAATTATGTGGACAAGGATGTAATACTTAAAACATGTACTGGACATAGACAGAATCATTCTGCTTTACTAAAAATATAACCCTAATTCATTGGAGAACACATTTTTAAGAGTTGGTAATAATTATAATATATGTTTGTAGTTCAGTACTGGGAGTTCAACATGTATACAGTAAGAGATTAAAAAGTGTTAGTGTTAAGGGGAAGTTTTTTAATACACCAATTGTTCTCCTCCACCGGGAATCTCTGTTTGGCGACATCGGTGCCATCTCCGATTCGGCGCTGGCTGGACTGGGTCGGGCTGGGTCGGGTCGGGCCAGGCCGGCTCATCCAGAGCCTCCTGCAGCTGCAGTAAAGACGCAGGGGGGGAGAGAGCTTAGGTTGTGTGTGGGCAGGGGGAGGGTTGTGAGGGGTATGTGGGAGGGGTGTGTGGGAGCTCGGGGTGTATGGGGGGGGGGTGGAGTTGGAGTGTGTGGGGGGGAGGGTTGTGTGGGCGGGGGGGAGAGAGCTCAGAGAAAAGACGGGGGAAGAGACTTGGAGAGAGTGTGGTATTACGGGGGAGGGGGGCAAGAGCCAGCAAGGGGGAACAGAGGGGAAGGGGCTAGAGGTGTGATGGGGACCAACTAGCGGGCGCTGGTTGCTTCACTGGTTATTCTTCTCCACATGGCTTGTGGACTCAGCCCCGCCTCCGGGATTTTTTATTCTCCAAGGTGATTACAGCGGGTGCCACAAGGGGCGTTACCTTCATGGTGAATGACAGGCAAGAAGACCAATCTGCTGATCTCACGATTTTTTAAACCTTCATAACGTTTGTAATCTTCCACTGATCGGAATAAAACTTGGTGGCTTGGAGCACAGGAGAACAGTGAGTAAGGTGGCGCGTAATCCTAGTGATATAGGGTAACGTTTTTGTGCCAATTTAAACCGGAAATGGTAAAGATGAGAGTTTTAGTAATAGTACAGATAAATTATCCCTAGTGTGTGTAGGATATTGTTAGTGAACGGGGATCGTCAGTCGATGCGGACTCGGTGGGCTGAAGGGCCTGTTTCCGTGCTGTTTTTGTCCTGTTTCCGTGCTCTCTAAACTAAAACTAAACTAAAACTAAAACAATGATAGAGAACCTCATTGAAATGCACAAACCTCTTACAGGGTTTTGTGGTCTAGATTACCTTTTCCTGGAAGAATTTGCAAGGACCCGTGCTGACAGACCTGAAGAAAGCAGTCGTCCATTCAAGGCAGAAATGAGGAGAAATGTTTTCATTCAGAAGGTGTTTTTTTCTTTGAAATTCACCATCCAAGAGAGCTGTGAAGCCTCATTCGCTGATTGATAGATGGTGGTGGATAGATTTTCAAATAGAAAGGGAATCAATGGATATGAGATTGGGGTAAAAGATCAACCATGATTTTGTTTTTAATGGCAGTGCAGGAATAATGGGCCAAATGGCCTTTCCCTGCATCTTGAGCTTCTCGTTCTGAAGTTTGCATCCTCTTCTCTAATATTGCTTAACAGCCGGAAGTGAAATTAAATTGGACATTTTCAAATTTTCATTGAACAGGTCTATAGATCAACAAATGCTTATTCTGCAAAATGCGGTTCGTATTCTAAGTGGGTTAACCTTTTGAATCATAGAAGACGTTTCTAATTGTTTTATTGATTAACTTACCTTTATATAATTAAAAAAGTGATTTTAACTGAATATGTAAAGAATATGTAAATATTTAAATATATCCTTTAAATACATTGCTCTTTTGGGAGCAGTACATGTCCTGTGTTCAGTAATACATTTACTCTACATGTTAAATGATCGCTTATTGATTTCCATTATAGCTATTCAATACAAAAATCTTGTCATGCAGTTTTAAAAATCAATATATTAAAAGGAGCTAAATTAACATCAATGCATATAATTAAATGCAATCTCAACTACTTCAATGTAATGGCATAATAATTAAACTATTAATTTGAAATGACCACTAATTTAGTATATTATGAACCTGATAGTGCTGAATGATATGATCAACAGCAGATTGATAAGTCAAATTAACCTCAACATTCTTACCCATTTGCAAAGAGATTTCAAAGGCTTTCGTTCAGCGATACAGAATGGAAACAGGCCTTCAGCTCATCGCGTCCATGCTGGCCATCGATCACCCGGTCACACTCACTCTGTGTTATCCCACTTTCTCATCCACTCCCTACACATTAGGGGGAATTTTACAGAGTGCCAATTGACCTACAAATCTGCATGTCTTTCGGATGTGGGAGGATGTCAAAGCACCCGGAGGAAATTCACACAGTCACAGGGTGAATATGTAAAGTCCACACAGACAGCACCCAAAATCAAGATCAGACCAAGGTCTCTGGTGCTGTGAGGCAGCAGCTCTACTAGCTGTGCCACCGTGCCACCACAAGTTAAGGTAGTGCTAGTTATGGTTTTTAACATTATCGACTTTCCTTTGCAATCATCAAAATAAATTCACATCGGAATGATAATTGTACTCGACATATTTGTCTGCTAATATGACTTGAAAATTAACCTTTAAAGCAACCTTGTATATTTGCTAACATTAATTTCTTGGTCATTTTGGCAATTTTACTCCCTATTTATGCATTAAAACTGGGTCATTATTCCAATTCCTCCACAGTTATCTTACATCTCTGTTAATTCTGCTGATAATAACTCTTTATTCAATACAATTAGGAAAGTTCAGCAGGACCTTCAAATGGATTGAAATATTTCCATCTGGTTGATTTTTAAAAGGTTCTGAAGGCAAACCTGCTATTTTCTTTGTATAAATGTCTCTTCCCCTAAACATGCTACTGTACACATAAAAGGAAACACCCATTAACTTTGCCATCACATCATATCACAATAACACAAAATGTTGAGGAAGGCTGCACAGGAAAAGCCACAGTTTAAGTTACTTAACAAAGAACAGATACAAGTATAAATGCCAAAACAGACACCGGACCACACCTAGTCAATAAGTCCGCTCACAATCGAAGGAAGAGCTATTACCAAAGAAATTATTTTTACAATTTTAAATAGGTGGATTTACTTTCTAAAAAATAACAATAGAACATGCTTGTTGACTTGTTTCAGATTATATTTTTTGTTATTGATAGACTAATTTTGTAATTTTTGCAACTAGCAAAGTATTTCTTTTGTGCCATGCAAGAAACAGTGTTTATGATGAGATCTGCTGAGACAATTAACATCCAGAATTTAAAACTATTCTTACGACCGCCTAGCATGAATAAATTTAGCATTCAATAACTGTAAGTTTGCTGTGGATTTAAAGGCAAATTGATATTGAAACGAACAAGCTTTGCTTTATTGCAAACAGTGAATTTAATCCCCTCCAGGCTCATAAGTGACCAGTCCACTGGATCTTGCTATTATTGCATTAACCCTTTCTGTTGAGCAGGCAGCAAACACATCTGAAGCTGGGGAGTGCCCGTGTAAACCAGCAGATGTTGGTGTAACGTCACCACCGAGTCCTGATTCTGACTGAACCAGCCTGAATGCAGACTTTCATTGCGGCTTTCATTCGAGTCAAGTCGTCAAGATCACGGACAGCCTCATAAGTTTCTACTAAACCTAACGTGAGCCCAATGGAACAAAGGTCACCTAACGATTTGACAAGGAAAATTGAAACTTCCACTGTTTGGCCATCCAATCCATTATTCTTTCTTACAATACGCTGGTATTAATGTTCCCACGATCTACCTGTGCTGACGTTAGATCACCTCCTACCTAAATGCCAGCCGAGCAGAACAACACATTCTTTCAAAAATGCAATGGACCGGTGGCATGCGATCGGGTCAAAGTGGTAAAATTGTACCGATTTAACATCCATATACCCAGGCTCACTTCAGAACAGGGCACAGAGGACTTTAGTTTTATCTAAGCAAGCAAGTGTTCAGATATTGCTCCAATTACTTTTTGATATGACTGAAGAGCTCTACTTTTTGTCAATTATTCTGTGCTCGGAAGGCAGTCGTGACATCTCACTGTCATCTGCAATCAAATCTCCAAACCTTATTCACAGATTGGACAGCTCTATCTGAGGTAGGCATGGCACCAGAACTGTCAACTGTCCCACCGCTGTTTCATTTCATTGTGGTTGATGACAATACTCTAGATTGCAGAGGATAGAAAATATAGTGATCATGAACAATGATCCAAAAATGTTAACTGGAAAACCATATCACATATACATTATAATCCACGGCGTAAAAATATTGTTGTTCCTCATTTCCAAAGGAGTCATATATCTGACCCAATTTCCATCATGATCCTGAGCTGCACTTTGCCCAAGTTTATACATGTCTAGCTGGAGAAGTGTGTCACAGCAGAAATTAACTCTTCGCACAAAGTCTATTGGACCTTATTTTTATCACTGGAACATTTTCCCTTTACCACTCGGCATACATCTCCTTCATCACGATGCCAGATGAGGTGGTAGAATCTGACATTACCCATTCCGACTCAAATATCACTACCACACGGTTCCGGTCCATATAATAAATGGTACAATGGGAACGGATGTTGATGAACAGAAAGGCCAAGGGGTTAAAATCTATGGTAACCCTAAAGTAGCAACACACTTTGATACGATGGTGAAGAAGGCATATAGCGGGTTGGGGCATAGAATATAAGAGTGAGGCCATTATGTTGCAACCTGCCAAAACTTTGGTTTAGCTACAGGGTGTACTCTGTGTAGTTCTGCAGGTCTCACAAGGAAATATCTGACTATGCTGGATGGAGTGCACAGAAAATCATCAAGATTTGATCCCAGGAATGATTGGGTTAACGTATGATCAGTATTTGAAGGCACAGGGCGTGCACTCGCTGGGAAAAATAAATAAATAATTATATTGTTTAAAACACCATTTTTGGCAGCTTTGAAATTTGGTATCTATCAATAGGATTCTGTTTGCAAAGTATTTATTGGTAACTGTATTTTAGTATCCAATCGTGAATAATGTTTGAGTGTAATCACTAATGGGCCTGTCCCACTTTGGCGACTTTTTAGTCAACTGCAGGAGAATATGCAGTCGCCACATGGTCGCCACATGTTTGCGGGTGGTTGCCGGGGAGTCGCCTTCATGGTCGTGAGGAGTTCTCGCGTTCTGGGAACTAGGCGTGGCCTCATTATGGTCGCCGCAAATCTTTCAACACGTGCTGTAGGTGGGTCGCCAGGAGGTCTTAATGGGTTGCCAGCAGGTCGAAGGTTCTCTAAGGTTCTCGTAGGTTGTAGCTGGTGCTGACCGGTGAATTTCATTGGCTCATTGGGGAAAATAAAACGTAAGCAGTAGTTTCCGGAACCAAGGATAACCGACCAGTAATGTTAAATGTCCGCCGAGCTTCACAGCCCTGTATTTCTGGCTTCTTAAAAGCTGTCTCCACTCCTTCTCCCCCTTCTGCCCCCTCTCTCCCCCTTCTCCCCCTTCTTCCCCTTCTCCCCCCTCTTCCCCCTGTACCCCCTCTTTTAAAATGCTTATGTATGGCGTACACAGTTTAAAGTTGTAGGACTTACAAAATTATTTAAAGTAAAATTGAAACCGAACGCAGAATTGATTATTTTTGGAACAATGGAAGTCGGCTCTGAGCTGACTTTATTCCAAAAGAGTTTCCTTTACTATGGCAAAATAAATTTCCTTAATAACGGCAAAAAAAACTCATACTTAAATTCTGGAAAAATGCTCCCATACCTACGATAAAAATGTGGATTTAAAATATGTCTGAAATGTTACACCTCGAAGATATGAGATTCGTCCTAGCAGGCAAATCAGACCGATTCCAAAAGATTTGGTCTCCATTTATCGACATTTATTACAAGCATAGGGTGCAACATAACTTTGAAAATAAATGGTTTCAGGACCTGGTGAGGGGTGTGTAAAGATATGAAGTAGGTACATCCCTTTTATCTTATCTTATTTTCTGATATTTTCTTTTTTCTATTTTTCTCTTTCCCTTTTAAATTTTTTTATAATTCTTTCTCGCGTTCTACGTCTTTACGGGCTCTTCCTTTTCACTTTTTCACGCACTTACTATCTTATCTAACGTTCTCTATTTTTCTTCTTCTTCTTTCTGTTACTTTCCTATTATTAAATTTCAAAAAAAGACGTGGTACATGAAATGTATTATGTTATTTTTGGCTTATGCTACTATACTGTACATTACTTCTAATAAAAAGAAATTTAAAAAAAATTAAAGTTGTAGGACAACTTATTCTATTTGATTGTGCACACCAGGTTGATTGCATTCATTGAAACAGAGCGGACCACGTGAAGGTTGCAATCTCCCACCCCTTTTGAAGGACTTACCGTACACTGTGCTTTTTAGATTTTTCATTACAGTGCCAACCTTCCTGTTCATCGCGGTGTGTGTCTGTATTACATTGGCTTTGCACCGTGTGAATTTCACTCAAACAGTACTCCCCCCGCTTGCCCTGTCCCCCGCCTGCATAACGGGCTGGTGAAGGAAGCGATGTGTTTGTGTTCGGGTGTGTGTTCCACACTGACAGCCGCCGTTCCAGTTGCTGGTTTTTCGGGCGACTGCCACCAACTTGACAGCCTGCAAAAATCCCCTAAGTGGGACAGGCCCATTAGGATTTAATTTCTAATAAAATTATCGAAATTTTCTTGGAAATTCATCCAGGAAGATCTAACTGCCCGAGCCATTGCCCATTCACGCAACTTCACATTTATTTGTTTATCAAAATTGTTCTGTTGATCTTGATCATTCCTTGTAATGTCTGCTGCTTATGTTTTCAAATGTCATTTGTAATTAGAATAGCCTTGCCTTTATATTGTGGACAATAAAAATGAAAACAACTTTCATCAAAGGAGCAACATGTTCTGTTATGGCAGCCCATGAGTGTGAATTTGGAGTGGAGTCCTAAAGTTATTGAAGCTGAAGCTTACAGTTTCATTGTGTTGGTGTAAATATAATTTGAAGAGGATCTTCAGATATTAATTGACTTAATTTTAAATTTTGTGTTTCTCGTTGTCAACATAAAATGTGTCCATGGTAAAATTCAAATTACCTTGACTATGGAAGGCATGAGTTGTGATTATCTTCCCCTATCTTAGGTAACATTTTGAAGGCAGGGCATTTTGTAGGAATTTACTTCATAATGTTCATTCTTTAAGAAAACAAGAAATAATGATAATGCTTGCAAAAATATCCACTTTTGGTTATCAAACAGCTTTGCTCAATGTAGATTGAAAATAGTCTCTGCATTTTGTTTCCCGATGGATGGTGATGGCATGTCCTCAGTTAAATTAGCCTGTGGCTTCAACCACATCCATGATGCTGCTACTCTCTACAGAACCATATGGAGAGTAATACGGCTGGGTGCGTTTGTGCAGGAAGTAAGTAGTTAGAGCAAAGTAGACATAACACTGTTAATTCTGAGACTGCTTCTTCAGTCTGAAGAAGGGTCTGGACCTGAAATGTCACCCGTTCCTTCTCTCCAGAGAGGCTGCCTGTCCCGCAGAGTTACTCCAGCATTTTGTATCGATCTTTGATTTAAACCAGCATCTGCAGTTCTTTCCTAACACTGTTAATTCCTGATAACATTAATATTTTCAGCGGCCATTGAAATTAATTTAATTAATGATCCTCATTGTGTTCCCAAAAGCCTTACATCAGGTACTCAGACTGCATCCCATATATTATCATATCTTGCATAAACCACTCACCTTGTCTTTGACATTTGTTATATTCTTCAGCCTTCTGCACTTGGTTCATAATGCTTTAAGTGAGTGCCCTCTAGTTTTTTAATACATGAAATGCTGTTGTCTTGATCTTTTTTGAATCTTGCAATTTAAAGTTCAGTGTGAGGAGATGCTTTGCTGCTTAATTTTGGCCGTTACAGAGTCACATGACTGTCAATAAAGTTTTTTTTGGAACGCTTCCATTGGTATTTGCACTTTACTCTGCAAAGTTGTATCATTTTTGGATGTAGTTATAGTTACATAAAAAATATTTTTTTAATTGTCGTCCTGATTTGGAGCAGATTGAATGATTGCGCTAACAGCTATAGATGTTGACAGTCTTTTGGGTTGGCATGAGGACAGGTCCCGGTTCCACAAGGTGTGAAAGTTAAAACCTGTGGTCTGATCTTGTGATTATACTCAGTATGTAATGTAAGACCCGTTCAAGGCTGGTATCTAGGGGTGTAACACTGATATGGAAGCTAATCAGGATCCAAATAAATGTCATTATATAAATGATAGGCTGGACTTTGATGCATGCTCCCTGAGAGGCCTGCAAAGTTATTAAGAATGAATTAGAGAACTCATAAAATGGAATTTGAAAGTAGCATGACAAATTCCTTTTTTTAGGAAAAGCATATGTTTAATATTAGATTACATGAGTCAATATCTGGCCAAATTCAACCTATTGTATCAAACATTTCCATGGTGTGCAAGTCAATAGCTCGAAAAATATGTAGAAAATGAATGCGGGAGGACAGTGAGACGAAGGTACTGCTAAAATTTAAAAAAAGCTGAACATCCTGAGTGTCCAACAAAAGGAACATATATTGTGCAGCAAATCAGAAGAAAATAAAACAGCTGATTCCTGTCAAACTAATCTGTAGCATATTCCGACCTTATGTGGAAGGGATGCAGCTTGAAATCCAAATCTTGAATGTGATAATTCTCAAAACATATGGAATTGTGTTAGAAATGCAGTGTGCAATGCATAAATTAGACCTATCATTCTCTTGTCCTTGCATTCTAAATTGTGATTATCTATTATGTGGACAGTTAGTTAAAATATTACTTGTTAACTTATTGCTCTGATTTGTCAGGCAATTACTGGAAACTAGATTTTTGCTTGTAGAGATTTAACCTTTTTCCCATGAAAGTATTTGATATCATGCTCAACAATGGAGTCCAACAGATAATATTGCAGAATCAAGGAATTGCAGATGCTGGTTTACAAAAGAAGACACAAGTGCTGGAGTGACTCAGTGGATCATGCAGCGTCATTCGAGATAGATGCAAAATGCTGGAGTAACTCAGCGGAACAGGCAGCATCTCTGGAGAGAAGAAATGGATGACGTTTCAGGTCAAGACCCTTCATGGATAGGTGACGTTTTGGGTTAGCCCCTCTTCAGACAACAATACTGTCTGTTTGTGATCTGTTTATGATCTCCTTTCTATGTTGCTGTTAAAAGTCAGTCAATTTAGATTAGCATTCTTAAAGTTTAGTGGCTCAATTCATTAAAAAGTTGAATGCTTCAGCATTCTGTACCAATCCATTTGGTATGTTTTTTGATAACAAAAATTGTCTCCCATTATGCTTTTAATAATTCTCCTCTAACAATTAGTAAATTAACTTCATAAAAAGAGATAAAGTTCATGATAAACTTTGAGATATTATTTAGTCAAAGGAGTTTATTTATTACCCAGGAAGTTGGCCAGATTTCTTAATGGATAAACAAAGATTACTTTTATTCTGAAAGTAGATGGATAAATTGAACAGAATGATTAAGATTTAATGAAAGCAAGAATTGATGTCCTGTTAAAACAGAAAGTGGATTACTCCTAGTTTTGAAAGAGAGACTTTAAGGGCAAGATTTTTTTCATAGTTTGTCTGATCACCAAAATTTACTGCAAATAGTTTTATGGTTTTGTACAATAATAATTTGGAGACTGTGCATGTGCAATAACATCTACATTTTAAATGCATTTGAATTTAAGAGTATCTATTTCAGAAAGGTATAAGGGGCATTGGAATAATCGAAGAGTTCTGAGATAATAGACAAAATTAGAAGAATAAAATTGTTTGCTGTTCGCTAATTGTTTTTTTTCCAACGACCCATAAAGAAAAATATATAATTTTATATTAAGATGCAAAGAACAGCATTAACTCTACATTTTAAATATAGCTCCCTTTTAAGCCAGCTTTTAGGCCATGCTGATTAGTTTTAAAATCTATTATAACCCTTTCAATACTGATCTTTTTTAAGCAGCGATTATTTCATTGCTAAAAATGCCACTGATTTAATTTGATGTGTCTGTTAATTGCATATGTGAAATAATAGCATTAGAAGCATGAACACATTTTGTGTAATTTTACTAAATGACTGCACCATGAGTTTCACCTTGTCTTCCCCATTTCATGGTTTATTTTCTCAATTAATAGACACATTTTGTTCTAACTTCTTGCCACTCGTTTGTTTTTCTCGTAAATGCTTGTTTCCCTTCCAAGTAAGATTTCATTGCTATTCCCCCTCAATATTTACCTGCGTCAGTAAAACCATTGTGCAATCACTTCAGTTTTCCTTCGAGACACCACACTGTTTGCTGTTGTTTGAGGCAGAAGTAATACTGCAGTAAAAATTAAAAATTCAACTGACATGCACAGTAAGGTGATTTTCACACGTGAGACAAAATGCATACGTCTAGCAATCACCTTTAAGAAATATGAAAATATTATAGATGGGTTGTGCTTACAGTTTTCTGTTAGTACAACCATCTCAGAGACAAAACACAGATAATCCATATTGATAATAGCATGACGACAGAGGTTAAATTCCTACGTACAGTATAAGCATTTTGGTTAAAGACTTTAAATTCAATACGTCACATAAAATATTCATGAAGACTTTAGGCATTTAATAAATAAACTAATTAGGCTGCTGGGGAGTCAGAGTACAAACTATATTCTTCATTGAAGTCCGCGTAGAATGGCCTTATTGAACATGAAATACATGTTTTGGTTGTGATAATCTCCACTGAATATCAGTGTCAAAGAGGTTTTTAGAAGTATGTTAATCACCTTATTGTTAACAAAATCATTAACAAACAGGTTCAAAGGGGTGACAGAGTTTGCACACGTTTGTTGTGTAAATCTTGGCTGGCATCGTATCGGCTTGGGTATTAATATATACACGATTGATGTCCACCCGACGTATACAAAACAGGCACAATGTGCCGTCAATTTGGACACCACTGCTGAATTGGTACCAGTGCAGCCATTTTGTAAATCAATGCTTCGGTTAATATTTTTTGTTTACCTCATACAGTGAAAAATAATATGGCAGCATTAAGGATCCCCACTGATACGATGGTTGTCCACTATTTAGAAACACGTAAGACTGCAGATGCTGGAATCTTGAGCAAAAAAACAGTGCTGGATAAATTCAATGAGTCAGGCAGCATTTGTGGAGCAAATGGATAGACGACGTTTCAGGTTAGGATCCTTCTACAGACTTCACCCGAAATGTTTCTATCCATTTGGTCTGCAGATACTGCCTGGCCCGCTGAGATTCTCCAGCAGTTTGCTTCTCGCTCGTCCCCGATTTCCTGGTATGTTGATCATTAAATTCTTCCAGCTGTTGCCATGGTTCTGCAAGCTGAGCTTAATTTAGAAACAGGTCCTTTGGCCCATCGAGTCCTCGCTGACCATTGATCACCCGTATATTAGTTCTATGTTATCCCACTTTTGCATCCTACAGTCTAGGGGGAATTTACAGAAGGCATTTAACCTACAAATCTGTACGTCCTTGGGATGAGCAAGGAAACCCACGTGGTCAAATGGGAATCATACAAACACTGCATAGACAGCGCCTATAGTCAGGATGTTTAAGAAATAACTGCAGATGCTGGTAAAATCAAAGGTAGACAAAAATGCTGGAGGAAATCAACGGGTGAGGCAGCATCTATGGAGAGAAGGAATAGGCGACGTTTTGGGTCGAGATCCTTCTTCAGACTGACGTCGGGGGGGGGGGGGCTGTAAAAAGAAAGGAAGAGGTGCAGACATTAGGCTTGTGGGTGAGCTGGGAAGGGGGAGGGGATGGAGGGAGAAAGCAAGGACTATCTGAAATTAGAGAAGTCAATGTTCATACTGCTGGGGTGTAAACTACCTAAAGGGGCTGTCCCACTGCGGCGACCTAATCCACGAGTTAAGAAGAGTGTCTTTGACCTTCAAGCTCAAGGGCACTCGCCTGGAAAACCTCGAGCTGCATCAACCATCCGCGTTGAAACCGCGATCTGGATTGACTGACCGCACACACACACACACACACACACATCGCAGAGACGGGGACCAGGGAAAGCGGGGGAGCGCTGTCTGAAATTCACACCCGTGATGAAGAGGAAGGTTAAAGACGGCAGCACAGTGTAAGGTAAGTCGTTTAGAGAGCGCGGGGGGGGGGGGGGGGGGGGAGAGAAGGGGAGAGAAGGGACAGGAGAGAAAGGGGTGGGGGGGGGGGAGAAGGAGTGGAGACACTTTAAAGAAGTTTAATAAAGTTTAGCGGGCATTTTACATTACCGGGTGGTTTTCCCTGGTCCTGAAAACTCCAATGAGCCAGTCAAAAGGCCCAGTCAGCGAAGGACATTGCCTAAAGCTGCCCTTGTCTGCCTGTAACTAAATAGGGACCCCACTCCACTGCACTACCAGTCAAAAGAACCATGCCGACCTAATGTTACTTGCGGAAAATTTTTCAAAATGCTGAAAAATTTTCCGCATTGTAGCTGAGGCTGCGAGTATTCGGGAACTTCCCTCGAACATGAAGGAGAGTTCCAGTGACCTCATAGGACCTCTTAGCACCATGTGTCGACAATGCTGCAAGTTTGAATCGAGGGCAAACTCGTGTAAACTGGCAGATTATGTCGCCGCAGTGGGTCAGCCCCTTAAGACTATCTAATTTCAGGTAGTCCTTGCTTTCTCCTTCCATCCCCTCCCCCTTCCCAACTCTCCCGCAACCCTATTGTCTCCACCTCTTCCTTTCTTTTTACCGCCCCCTCCCCCCGCCATCAGCTGAAGAAGGGTCTCGACCCGAAACGTCGCCTATTCCTTCTCTCCATAGATGCTGCCTGTCCTGCTGAGTTCCTCCAGCATTTTTGTCTACCTCCCATAGTCAGGATCGTATCTGGGCCTCTGGCGCTATGAGGCAATAACTCAACCACTGTGCCGCCCTTGTGTTCTTAAGGTTGTTTCAGATTTAAAAAAATCTGATGTGGCATGGACTTTGTTTTGATTTCAAAGCTTCTGCAGAAATTAGATGCTGCTCAACTTTTTTTTTGCCAGTTTTTTGCTTTTCTGCTAACAGTTGCACCATCTTCTCTTTCGATTACCTCCTGCACCATCTTGACTTGCAGGACAGGGGAGGTTGTCAATGAATACCATCCAACCTGTTCACTGGATGTGAGTGTCATGGTTGAACCACTGTTATCTCATGCTGTGCAATATGATTTTGAGGAATTTGGCAGTATTAAGAGTGAGAACAATACATTTTATGAAGCACACCTACATTAAATTAGATGGATAGAGATTGTTGGCAGGGCAGAAGTAGTGAACTCACGAATTGAATGGTAACATAGAATAGTGATGCATTGTATGGGATATAGCTTCGGAAAGTCCAAGCCCTGGCTCTGAGTGCTTTAATTTTGTCAAGAGATAGTTTAGAGAGACGGTGCAGAAAGAGGGCCTTTGGCCCAACGTTTTCCGCGCTGGCATGCGATGCCCGTACACTAACACTATCCTACATACACTAGGGACAATTTACAATTTTACCAAGCCAATTAGCCTCCAAACCTGTATGTCTTCTGAGTGGAGTTGTGGAGCTTTCTGTGTAACTTCTGTTGGATATTTCGATAAAAGGTGCTAATTTTATGGGGTGGTGCTTTGTCATCAAGACCAGTGTTTATTTCCGATGTCTCGTTGCCCAAGCATGAGTCACCTTCTTAAATTGCTGCTTTTAATAAGGTGAAGATACTTTTGTAGTGTTGTTCAGGATTTAGTCGCAGTGATGATGCAGGAATAATATCGATGTCAATAATGTCATTTCACTTGCACTTTATGTGCAATGTGACGAATAAAACTGATTGTTGTTGTTGTTGTTGTTGTTGTATGTTATAATTCCAATTCAAGATGATGTGCAAGCTGGTTGCTATCTTAATCCTTCAAGGTGACAGTGAATATGGGCTTGGAAACAGTAATTCAAATGCCCTAGCGAGTTGCTCCAGTTCTCTCTGGAGAAGGTAGTTTTTTTGTCAAGAGTTAGGGCTGAAGGCCTTGTTGGGAAAGAAGTAAATATTTCAATAAGTCTGTCCTAGATGATAACAAGCTGTGTAAGAAGGAACTACAGATACTGTTTTAAACCAAAGGTAGGCACAAAAAGCTGGAGTAACTCAGCAGGGGCAGGCAGCATCTCCAGAGAGAAGGAATAGGTGATGTTTCAAGTCAAGACGTTCTTCAGACAATTTAGGGAAAAGGGAATTGAGAAATATAGACGATGATGCAGAGAGATAAAGAAAAACAAATGAAATTTATGCAAAAAAGTAATGATGATAAAGGAAACAGGCCATTGTTAGCTGTTTGTTGGGTTAAAACGAGAAGCTGGTGCAACGGGTAGGGGAGGGATAGAGAGAGAGGAGATGCCAGGGTTAGTTGAAGTTAGAGAAATCAATAAGCTGTTTGATTGTTGATGGAACAGCATTCTTCTGTGTAGCTGGAGAGTATTCCCTCATATTCCTCGCATCTGATTTATGGACGATGGAAAGGGTTTAGGAGGGCATGGCGCAGTATACCCATCCACTGACTTGTCACACACCATAGGAATTATGTGGTTGGTCCAGGAAAGCTTTTGTTCGATGGTAAATCTCGGGTGTGAATGGTGTGGGAAATGTCAATGGTAATATTGTTAAACGTTGAGGCGAGATTATTATGCAAATTCTGGATGGAAGATCGATAGAAAATGTTGGAGTAACTCAGTGGGTAAGGCAGCATAACTGGAGCATCTCAGTCTGAAGAAGGGTCTCAACCCAAAACATCACCCATTCCTATTCTCCAGAGATGTTGCCTGTCCTGCTGAATTTCTCCAGCATTTGGTGTCTATCTTTGGTGTAAACCAGCATCTGCAGTTCCTTCCAACACAAACCCTGGATTGTGAGGAGTGAATGCTGCTTTCTCTTTATCATTCCACTCGATCTTACCTTATTTTTGAAATGGCGCTGTCTTAGGTTCCATGCTTAATCCAATCCTTGGGAACAGAAATTTAGCTTTTACTACCACAGCTGTATGCTCGAATTCCCTTTGGTGACCTGATGAGTTCATTGTCATCTGAAGAAAAAAGAAATCTGCAATCAAAATCTGAAATGTAGCGATTTTGAGTTTATTTTTTCCAATGTTGTGCTATTTCTCATTGTTTTCCAAGTTAGATTCTCTTGCAAATTTACTGCCAGATTCTCCTCCTTCCACACTGTATCATTTATTTGATCTGTAGGTTAGTTTTGTTCAGATTCAAGAGACAGATTCAAGAAAGCTTCTTCCCTGCTGCTGTCTAACTCTTGAATGGACCTCTCATGAGCTAAGGGTGTAGTCGCGATCTTCCTGGCATATTCATGCATAGTATGATTGCAATCCTGTATGGTACGATTTGCCTGGATTGTATGTAAAAACAAAGCATTCCGTCCTGGACCCATACTTATGCCCGAAATATCTGCTTTATATGGGCACCTCTGCTAGACTCCTATTTATTACAGTTCCCTCTTCAACACTATAATTGCAAACTCATTCTCAAACTCATGAACCTAGCACTCAACACTCTCACTGTAACTGGATCCTTGACTTCCTGACACATAGACCATAATTAATAAGGATAGGCGACAAAACATCTGCCAGGATAATTCTCAACATCTGTGCCCCACAAGGCTGCATCATCAGACCCTTATTATACTCATTTACATTCATGACTGTGTGCACCCAAATTCTGCTCTAACTCCATTTATAAGTTTGTGGCCCACACTACCTTAGTGGGTCAGATCTTAAACAATGGCAAGACAGAGTGCAGAAAAGACATAGCGAGGATAGGAGCATGGTTCAAGACAACAATCTCTTACTCAATTTCAGCAAAATAAGGGGCTAGTTGTCGACTTCATGAAGCAGGTAGAGCACGTCCTAATCTGCATAAGTGGTGGTGAAGTGGAAATGGTTGAGAACTTCAAATTCCTAAAATGTAAATTTCAGCAACAATGTGACCTGGTCCAACAAGCTCAATGAAAATACCAAGAAAATGCACCATTGCCAGAAACAGCAGGGAGCAGAGCCTAGTCCATCATACAATCCAACCTCTCCCTCATCCACATCTACAGTTCACATTGCCTCAGAAAAGTTGCCAACATTATTAAGGACCACTCATACCCTGGTCATTCTGTCTTCTCCCATCTCCTGTCGGGCAGCAGATGCAAAATCTTGAAAGCATGTACTGCCACATTCAAGAAAGTTTCTTCCCTGCTGCTGTCAAAATCTTGAATGGACCTCTCATAAGCTAAAGGTGTATTCCCAATCTTCCAACTTATGTCGTTGTAGCCTTTGCACTACCTGATGTATTCATGTATAGTATAATTGTATAGTACACATGGTATGATTTGTCTGGATTGCATGCAAAACAATTTTTTTCACTGTATCTTGGTACACTTGACAATAATGCAAGGTATCTGTACTATAATAAAAGTGCACGAGTGTTTATTTTCACACCAGGATGCTTGTGTCCATGTGTCCATTTTGATTAAGTTTTGAATTTGGCTTTCCACAATGTTAAGAACCTTAAGCCATAAAGGATTGATGTAATTTCCAATCATCAAACTATGTTCATTCTTTATAAAGATTTAATATATTATTAATAGTTTAAAACAATGGGAGTGCCAATTCAACGAGGTTGTAGGAATATACTTAGGAAGCTTTGGAATAAGTTCATTTTATTCATGAAAAACAATTAAGAAAATTGGACATTAAAAAGGTGGAATTAAAAAAAAAATTATGTTGTGCTGAATCATTTGTGCATGTTCTAACTGTTGCGTAGGTTAACTCAGTTAACTTTCTTTGTTTCTTCTCAGGAAATCATCTTGGCATGATAACTGTGGGCTTTATTTTTTTTTTACTTCATTAGTTTGTTCAGAACATTTTTATTGGAAGGAAATTTCTTGCGCCAACCATATTGTTGATGATATAGCTGTATACAACAAGTTCGTTTTGGCGCAGTTTGTCAGTGATGTAACAGTGGTGCGTTGAGTGCTGCTTTTCAATATACAGTAATCCTAGAGGTTAGGCTTTTGATTCCATTGCCATAATGAGAGGAAAAAAACATTACCTTCCAACTGAGCCAACTCAAATATTTGACAGGACATTACATGCAGCCCTACAATATTAACTTTTGCCACTGAACTGTCTATATTGGTAACCGGCTTGCACCTCATCTGAGCTTGATCTAAATTCTTATCTGTTTTGTACTATTGTTAAAATGCAACTGTCATTTAGCTTTTGTGTTATGTTTGCACTCTTCAAAATTGATATAGTGCCCCATGTACTAAAAGCGGGAGCAATGTATGATTACAACTGAGGAATGTAGACTTTTCACTTAATTCTCTCAAAAGCTGAAACATATTGAGGGCAGGATCTAAAATGACATAAAGTGTTTCATGCTGGAAGATCTAGTTAAACCCATTTCAAACATAATGTTAAATAAAGTGCAAATTTCATGAGAACAAAGGACTTGTTAAACCACATTGCTGAGTGTTTCAATTAATATATAATCTCCATTCTAGAAATTAACCCATGAATTCTACATGGCACCTTAGTTGTATTGTCCCTTTAAGAACCTGCATCATATCCCTTATAAAACTTAATTTATTGAAATTGCCAATTAGTATCCACTTGCTCAGCAATCAGATTTTGTATTTTAATAACCAATCTCCTAATACAAGCTGAAGGCTATAATATTTTTACTGTTAATTGTACTGTACATTAGTCACAAATGGGTAAACATGTTCTAGAAATGTTGTGTGTGTTATTTGGTTAGTTAACCCTTTCAGTATCAAAATTCACAAAATTCAGCCATATGAGGTATTCTATTTGATTTAGTCTTTGCAAATGTCCTTTATGCAAATATTTAATTAAGTAGCAGAAGATGAAATGGTGATGGCTTTGAAACAAATATGCAAGTTCTATTAAATTGTTGAGTTGGGTTTAATATTGATGTTGAAGCAAATGTCAGTTGTTGTGTTTGTACCAATGCATTGAACCATGGATATAAGGATCTGTTCATGTTTCTAAATTCATTTGTGCCAAGATTCAGGTTGATAAAATGTGGTTTTGTGCAGAAATTGGATACTTCCCCATGAGAATGGATGGAAAGTTGGTGGATATGTCAACCTTAGCTAACCTCCTGCACCTCCTTGTGGCCAGTGCGATAACTACACTGGCATGACCAAGTATTTGGTTAACTGATGAGGGTGGTGAAAGTGTATTAATGTTTTTTTTTTAAGAGGAAATCATTCAAAGACCCTTTTTTCAAAAAAAAGCAACAGTCTCGATGTACCTACCTCCTCCAAAAGAACAATGCTCTTTTCTTGACAAAGCAGATGTCCCGATGAAGCAAACTGTACCAAAAAAAAAAATCAGGACTGTGTGAAGACTTCAAAATGTACAAGTTTCCTTTGATTTTCCAGTCAAACTAAAGGAAAGTCATAGCGAGCTGAAATCTCGAATGACAGCAGGTTGTTACTGAGAAATGCCTGTCCCCTATTTCTCAAATTTGCTACTTCCATCCAGATGGCAGATTAGAAACAGGATTCTGTGAGGTTGTGACAAATACCTTGGTAATATCATTCAGTTTGCTTAACAGTGAAACAGAATTTACCACCACCCATTGTTTGATTGTCGACCTGATGCGTCAGATGAGAGGGTCTCTTGGACAATCTGCCACAACTGCGGCACAGCAAAACGCTACAGACAAGTGGTACTTGATGTAAGACAGCAAACAGTGCAGCTACCATGAGTGGCAGGCCATATGTTTTATAATCCACAGTATAGATACTTCTGCAAGAAAAAAAATTGAAGGATTATAGAAAATAATCTCTCACCAGTTATAAAATATTCTATATTCTAACCTCCACTATCATTTTACGTGACATCTTTTTCTCAGTATGTGTCAAAATAATTCTTCTGAAATACATTTAATTGGAGTTGGATGACTTATGCTGCTGTTATCTGCCTTCGCCTTCTCTGCTGGAAGAAAATGCATTACCTGGAACTGCTAACTAATTATCCTAATTTTTTTATTTAATGTAAAATAGAAGCTGTTCATATGTTAGACATACCGTAATGTTGCCAGATAGCTTTGTGTTTAGATCCATCCTGAATCTATTAAAATAAACTCAAATTTGTTAATAAGTTTACTTCATTATTTCTTTTATCTGTTTAATCTGGAAATATTGATTTTGGCTTAAATATTTCCTTTTACTGAAATATGTCGTGAATTCAACATCAATCAACTAGTGATCTCTGAGCACACTGTTATGAACCATCAGCAAACAGATCATCAGCATCATATTTTCATCATATTTACATGAGAAAGATCCTGGATAATTAGAGAAACGAGCAAGAATAAAACATTTTTTTCTTCCTTGCAGTAGTTTTATGTCTAATTGCTGCGCAGTTCTTTAGATTATTCCACTCCAATGGCCCAGGAAAGGGGTCACTCTGAATGTCTGAGCTTCGTAGATACCTGCCAACAAATTGTTTGGCCATCAAGCATTTCGCAGTTGAACTCAATCCCGTCCCTGCATCAGTATCCACTTTCAAAAACAAATCACCTGCTAGCTGTTGGCAGTGAGATCCTTTCTCCTTCCCTTGCCCTTTAGAATGAAGACTAGTTATACTTTTCCCCTCTTGACTTATTGCACGCTAGGAATCTTCTCAGCCTCTGTGGAATGGTTACATATTTGGCAGGGAGATATATACTGGAAGAGCCTGTACCAAGTCCTTGTTAGATGCCTCTGAAAACATGATTCCAGCTTAGCCAAGATGGGTCACGTGATCCACCCAGTGGGATTGGCCCATGGAATTATAAATAATTCAGAAACTATATTAGCAATTTAGGATGCATTTTTGCTTTCCATTCATGCACGTTGAGTGCAGTTTTGGGATTATTAGATACTTACTAAATGTTTCAGCTGCAGCTGCAAGAACAGTTATAAAAGATAGACTTCAGAACCTCGATCTCCATGGAAATTCCATCTCACAATTGGGAGTTGGTGGGTTCATATATTATTCTCCTTCCCTGAATCTGCTATGGTGTTTGTTCTGAGTGCATAAAGGAACTGTTTTCCAGTTTTGTGTGCGATAAATTGTGCGATTTCAATATGCGCTGTAGAAAACAAGCTAAGAAGAGTTAACTTATTCACACAAAGAACCTTTTGTAGCAAGTCCCTAATACATGGCAAATTAATGGACCTCCTTTAATGTACAGTATAATGGGCAATTGTTTGAAGGCGTTGATAGAAGGTTAAAAATGTTACTCCGCTGCTTCTGGAGGGTGGTGATCTAACTAAAGAATTGATTCCTAACAATTCTATTACTATTTTCTATTTGTTTATGCAAAATAAGCAACCTGGTTATAACCAAAGCCACACAGATGAAACCAAGTGGATTCAGTTCTAGCGCTCCACCGAGTTTAGGCTCCTTTGAGGTAAAAAAAACACACATAGAATACAGTGATAGACGTGTCTTGTCTCCAAAATTTGAAATGCCACTGTAAAGGTGTGTGTTGTACTGAGGTGTAGCAACCTTTGTTTTAGATACACACACTGAGTAATATATGGGCCTTTCTGTACAATTTGAAAGATTATTTATATGTTTTTCATAAAGGTTAAAAATATGCAACTCCATTTTGAATTGAAAGTCAGTTTTCTTATCATTACTATTTAAATCCTAATATTGCAATACCTATTGCTGACAATACCTATTGTTAGCGGTAATAAGTTTAATTGCAGTCAGAAACAATTGTTGAACAAACATATATATTACACAGTGCAGGTTTACACTGATGATAGACAATAGGTGCAGGAGTAGGCCATTCGGCCCTTCGAGCCAGCACTGCCATTCAATGTGATCATGGCTGATCATCCCCAATCAGTATCCCATTCCTGCCTTCTTCCCCATATCCCCTGACTCCGCTATCTTTAAGAGCCCTATCTAGCTCTCTCTGAAAAAGTATCCAGAAAACCGGCTTCCACCGCCCTCTGAGGCAGAGAATTCCATACTCACAACACTCTATGTAAAAAAGAGTTTCCTCATCTCTGTTCTAAATGGCTTACCGCTTTTTCTTAAACTGTGGCCCCTGGTTCTGGACGCCACCAACATCAGGAAGATGTTTCCTGCCTCTAGCGTGTCCAAATGCTTAATAATCTTATATGTTTCAATAAGATCACCTCTCATCCTTTTAAATTCCAGAGTATACAAGCCCAGCCGCTCCATTCTCTATGCATGTGACAGTCCCGCCATTCCGTGAATTAACCTTGTAAATATACGCTGCAAGAATGTCCTTCCTCAAATTAAGGGACCAAAACTGCACACAATACTCCAGGTGTGGTCTCACTAGGGCTCTGTACAACTGCAGAAGGACCTCTTTGCTCCTATACTCAACTCCTCTTGTTATAAAGGCTAACATGCCATTCGCTTTCTTCACTGCCTGCTGTACCTGCATACTTACTTTCATTGACTGATGAACAAGGACCCCCAGATCGCGTTGTACTTCCCCTTTTCCCTACTTGACACCATTTAATAATAATCTGCCTTCCTGTTTTGGCTACCAAAATGCTGGAGTAACTCAGGGGGTCAGACATCATGTCTGGAGAAAAGGAATAGGTGATGTTTCGGGTCGAGAGCCTTCTTCAGACTGGAAGAAGGGTCTGAATAAGGATCTCGACCCGAAACATCACCTATTCCTTTTTCTTCAGAGATGTTGCCTTACTCTCTGAGTTACTCCAGCTTTTTGTGTCTATCTATTACATGAAATTGGTTTAATCCAGGTTACCCGAAATGTTGCCAACTTCCTTCGCTCCATAGATGCTGCTGCACCCGCTGAGTTTCTCCAGCATTTTTGTCTACCTTACCGTTCAAAATGATAGGTTTCAGTAATTGTCTCAGAACTGTTTGGATTTATCAGGTGGTAAGGGATGCTTAACAATGATATTAATTCATAGCAAGAATGTAATAACTTGTTTTTCAGAGATAATTGTTATAATCGAGGCTCAAGATATTTTTTACATTTTTTGAGTTCACTGAATTATTATGTTCTTCTTATAAATGAAAATAATGACTGGAATCTATAACAACCTGAGATTGAGAAGACTGAGAGATGATGCATAGAGTTTATCATCACTGAAAATAGGTGGGAGAGATTTAGTTGTCTACTGTCAGAAAGGAAGGTTTTGTTTCTACCTATGATTCTGTCATATCTTGGAGATCTGCTTAATAGCCATTTGTGCACAGTGCACCAGAGTTTATCTGCCATAGCAGAACCAAGTTTAGTTTAGTGCAGAGATACGGCATGGAAACAGGCCCTTCAGCTCCCTGTGTCAATGCTGACCACCGATCACCATTTCAGATTAGTTCTATGCAATCCCACTTTCGAATCCACTCTGTACACACGAGGCCAATTAACCTACAAATCCATCCGTCTTTGGAATGTGGGAGGAAACTGAGCACCTGAGGGAAACCCATGTGGTCACGGAGAATGTGCCAGCACCCAGGGTTAGAATCGAATCCGGTCTCTGGCGTTGTGAGGCAGCTGCTCTACCTGCTGAGTAGCTGTGCCACCCAGAAGGAGGAATCATGTAATGTATGACTCAAACTAGAAAGAGCAGCATCTCAGTCTGAGAACCATAATGTTGAGTGTGGGTATCTAATGAATCCATTCATTAAAATAACATGTGTCTGTAAAATAGTGCAGGGTGCAATGTTCAACTTGTATTATTTCCAATGAAGATTGAGACAAGAATGGTGGGATTATTTCACAAACTAATCAGTTTTACAATAAATCAGTTATATTTTGTTATAGTAAATAGGAATTTTTAACATTATTATTTCCATTATTTCAGTAAATTTTATCCAAAAAAAAATGAACAGAATATTTTTCCACCATAACCTATGGAGTACTTGATATAAGGGAGGATAACATTTAATTTTCAAGTGCTCTGTTCTGGTAACTAAATGAAGTAATGGTTCTTACTGCATACAATACATCGATAGTTCTTTAAGATCATCTTCACTTGACTAGGCACATTTTCAATAATTGTTATTGTCATATCTTGTAGTAGATATATCAATGCTTGGTAGATATAACAATGTACAAATAGATACACACTAAGTATGGTAGATGCAACAGTGAGCAGAGTAGATAACACACAGAGTCTTTAATATAGTGGATGCCACCATAAGCATAGAGGATTTGGGAGAAAATCATCTTAGTTGCTGGTCCAAAATGGGTGGCATCCAAAATGCTTATCAAATAATTAGCTCCACACAATTAAATATCAAGTGCATTATTCCTGGACTATTGATGCCATCCGGGCATGCCTTGCGCCGTTGCCGGAGACAAATTTCTACCGCTTAATATTTTTGCTGAAAGAGAAGCTGTCACGTTATTGATGATATTTTAAAATGAATAAAGGAACTCTTGTCATGAATTGGAGAGAAAGGAATAACTATGAGCATACAGATGATCTCAAGAGCCTCTGGGGTACATTGCAGAGAATAATCCTTTCAGTATATATATGCTGTCTCAGAAACACGTCCAAAATCTACCAAATCTCTACATTTACCTAGGAGACTCCTTGAGACAAAAGCTGTATATGGCTGCCCCTCATCGCATGTAATTTCTCCCAGAGAGAGTTATTTCTTCTTCTGTGCACCCTCTACCAAAACTACCTTAGTAGCATCTTTAGCAGTTGTGCTGGTTTATTTATCTGAATAATGACCTTGAAAGCAAAAAAAATCACAGAGAAGAGTCGGAGAAAGAGTTCATATTAAGTATATTATATAAATAAAGATCACAAGTGCTATCTGGTACGGTACTAAGAGAATCATGAAAAGATTATGCCTTCACTTATTGCACCAATTGCAAACAATGACCTTGACTTCAGATGCGGAGGAAGGTTGCTGAATTTTTCAGAAGGCAAAATAAAATGTTAGATTTCTAAGTTTTTTGAAATGAATATTTTTCTTCAGGTTCAAGGTTTCTTTTTGTTGATCCATGTTTAATAATTAATAACCAGTGTGAAAACACACTCGGGACACATTTTCAATTAACCCTTTGAGGGCGTCAATAGCTCTGTTACTCCACATCCAAAAAAGAATGTTGAATTGGAGCTCTGTGTATTTTTTGCAAATTGTAAGATAAAAACAGCACCGCTAATGTTCAATTTGCCAAAACATATGCAAATTTATTATATCAACATTATTACATTCTTGCAAATGGTTTATAGTCAATATTAAATTCTTCAAATTTATTCAATCTCAATGCAAATTTCTTTCAGCTGATTTGTTGATGCATAAATTGTAAATATCATTTAAAACGAGGTAAAGGCAAGTAGTTACATTTTTCCGAGTTGTTAAATTGCTCAAACCCCATTTTGAAAAACAAAACTGTTGCATGTCTTCGGTCAACAATTGATTGAAAACATTGAATGAAGTGTTGCAATAGTTCATATGTTCATAAGTGATAGGAGCAGAATTAGGCCATTCAGCCGGTCTACTCCGCCATTCAATCAAGGCTGATCTATCTTCTCCTCTCGACCCCATTCTCCTGCCTTCTCCCCATAACCCCTGACACCGGTACTGATCAAGAAATGTAAATGAACCAATAAGTAACCGGTATTTTGAATCATTTTTGCCTTTATTAATGGTTTATGATTTTGTTGGGTGAGTAATATTAAGTCTCAGGAAAAGATTCAGAGAAATATATGTGACTGATTCCTATTTTAAAAACACCTTAACAGCCCAAACATGGAGAAAAGGTTAGTTCTGTTTAATATTACTTTGCGTCAGCACAAAATTAGGTGTGAGTTGATTGAGGTAAAAACAGGAATTACTGGGTGGCACAGCTGGAGGCACATGCGGATCATCACCGGCTGCCTACACCCTACTCCGACGGATCTTCTGCCGGTGCTCGCAGGTATCACACCCGCCAAGCTTCGCAGAGAGTACTTCATTCATAGGCTGGTTTGCAAGGCCCCATCGGACGCCAAACATCCTCTGCATCCTTGCCCAGGACTCACAGCAACAGGGACCTCAACGCCTGTCACCTGGTCGCCCCTTCTCTCGTCACGCAGCGACCCTCTGTGGCTCCGGTTTCAACACACTAGGAGCATGGAGAACCAGCTGGGAACACACTTCACGATTTCCTCAATTCACCAAAGACCAGAGTCCCACCCGGCTAAGACCTGCCCCGTAATGAGTGGGTCGCCCTGAACCAGCTCCATACAGGGGTTGGCCGGTTCAACGCATCACTTTGGGGATGCATTCATCAGCAGCCTGCGTGTGTGGATCAGCAGCACGTCATTTTCGACTGCGCTGTCCTCCGCCCCCCTGGTGGAGGGGTAGACCTCACGGTCCTCGACAACAGCGCATTAAACTGGCTACAGCGCCTGGAGGCCGTTACATAACCTCTGCTGCCTCAAACACAAGAAGAAGAAGAAGCTGGTAGAGCTTCTATCTCATAGGGCTAGAAACCTAAGTTCAATCCTGACTTTGGGTATTGTCTGCGTGAAGCTTGCATGTTCTCCCTGTGACTGCGTGGGTTTCTGCTGAGTACTCCAGTTTCCTCCCACATCCCAAAGTCATTTGGGTCTGTCGGGTAATTGCTCTGTAAACTGCTCATTGTGTTTAGGGAGTGGACAAGAAAGTGGGATTATATAAAACAAATGTGAATTGGTGATGGATGGTCGGCATGAACTTGTTGCTCCATTGGGCCTATTTTCATGCTGTATCTCTAAACTCACGTCATGCAGGTGGCGTACGACGATTTTGAGAATCCCAAATTCCTGGGGCGCCGTGCGCTACTGCGCGTCACTGCCTACGCCACCACGTCTCCCCAAGCGCTATGAGCGCGTAATGCACGCCATGCGCACGTCACACCTGCATCCCGACGCGCGCGTCGTGTCGTGACGCGTAAATGATGTTGCGTAAATGACATGCAACTGATGCCCAAGTGGGACAGGCCCTTATACTGAACTCAACTGAAGTTGCTTAGTAAGAAAGGTTGGGTGTGTCTATGGAGAGAAAACCGATGATAGGCCATTAACTTGAAACATTGATAGATTTGCTTTCTCCTTTGATGCTGGTTTATCTGATAAGTATTTCCAGCATCCTTCGTAATTACATCTGACAGTTTTTTTTGGGTTTTTTTGTATTTGATTGACTTAAATTAAATAAGTAAAAAGCTGTATTTTGTTTACTCGGGAAATGATTCACATTATAATGCTTAGGTTGGAATCTACATTAAACTGTAAGACAGAGACAGAACTAGGCTAAATGGTTTATATTTATTTTGCTGCAAGAAGGTCAATCTTTAGAAGAGGTTGTCAGCTTGCCTGCTGCAGACCATTGGTTAAAAGCTAGTTTATGGCTTGCTCAGTGATAGTATCATTCAAGAATTACATGATATGAATGCCATCAGTAGTTAGTGTGATCTCCTGATTGGTTTTGATCACTTTCTAAGAGAGAGGAGAGTATATTTCCAGTTTTTGGTTTTTAATAGTTGCCAGTGTTATTTTTAATATTATTCAAAAGAGTCAATAGGTCTCTAGGTGGATAGGTGAAGTATAATTAATTTATCCAGGGCATCATTGGTTTAGTTTAGTTTAGGGGTCAAGGAAAGAGCGTTCATGTCACAGCCCTGTTTCCACCAATCTTTCCACCAACACGCACAAGAAGCACAAGAAGAGCAAGGCAGACACCATTGTATGTAGATGCCGAGAAGTGTGTTTAGTTCTGGATGAACGACTTCTAATCTTGTGTGTGGACTCGATAAGAAGAAATTTAGTTTAGAGATACAGCACGCAAACTGGCCCTTTGGCCCACTGGGTCGGCACCGACCAGCGAACCCTGCACATTAACACTATCCTACGCACACTAGGGACAATTTACATACATGCCTAGCTGCAAAGAGCACAAACTCACATGGGTTGAAACACAAGCATCTTTATTGTTCAGGTCATCAACTACACGGCAGGTCATCACGTTCACACTGCTACTCAGACTGGCAAGCGGTGGGCAGGATCTTACACTATGAATGTTATAATTAGGCGGGGTTATAATTACTAAGCATTCTAATTGGCTAATATGCTATAGTCAATGCTACACAAGCCAATTAACCTACAAACCTGTATGCCTTTGGAGTGTGGGAGGAAACCGAAGATCTCGGAGAAAACCCATGTGGTCACGGGGAAAACGTACAAACTCCGTGCAGACAAGCACCCATGGTCGAGATTGAACCTGGGTCTCCGGCGCTGCAAGCGCTGTAAGGCAACAACTTTACCGCTGCGCCATCGTTCCTCCCAATACTGCCTCAATACTGCCAATGGTTGAAGGCAACAGAAACGAAAATATGGAGACCAAAATGTGGCTATATTGTGATGGACCATTAGCACATTTGGCACAACAGTGCCGTTATATGGATAGTGTAATTCTGGGAATAAGAAGGCAGTGCAAGTTCCATTCATAGTTTAAAGACAGCCAAATGAGGTTGTATTAATCGCAGATTGTGATTCTAGTGATATCCAATTTAGCCCCTTTGGCTATATGGCACAAACAGGATGCAGTAGATGATCTTTTCATATCTAACAGTTTTCGAGTTTTATGCCATAGCCTCTTGCAAAAACCTAACCTTGGATTTGATGCTTCCCCCTCAAGCTATAAACCGTTATTTGACGGAAAATCTTGCAGCTAGAGTGTGCAGAATTTCCCAAGGTGCTGTATTCAGATTGTTGTTGGTCTGCTGGAGTGATGTTTCATTTCAGACTTGAAATAATATGAAATTGTTTAGTTATTTTTCAAACTATTTGATGAAATGCCGGAGGATGAATTTTAAACATGTTATTGACATGTTCTTTCCATTTGTAACTCTGAAGCCCATCTCTGTTCAGATAAGCTGCAATGTTTGAGAGAAGCATTAATACAATTTGTTTTCAAATGTAAAGCAAGGGTGGCATAGGAAGTAATTAATTATTAGCTTTTCAAAAAAATCTAAAACAAATACTCTGGGACTTTTAATGATGGTAAATAATTTATTCAGAGTTAAAGAGGGTAATTTTAACTTAACCTTCCCAGCGGGAAACTGGAAATTAAAATGGGGTGAAGAGTACAACAGGCACTCGGTGGAATCCTGTTGGTTTCCTGCCAGGTGGATTAGTTTGCAATGAACATCTAATTCTGGAAGTATTTATGATTGACAACAAGCCCAGCCATTCTGAGGTTTGAAAGTCGTGCAGCCTCACTGCAACTTCCTAAGCAATGTAATTTTTCTTTCAGACTTCTGAACTACAGTACCCCCTAATTGCCCCTGAACTAAACGGCTTGCAAGGCCATTTCAGAGGACAATTAAGAGTCAACCACATTGCTATGAGTCTGAGTTCACATACAGGCCAGCGTGATTAAGGAGAGGAAATGTTCTTCATTGAGGCATGTTGAGTGGGCTTTTATAATAAACTGGTAATTTCAAGGTGACTGATGTCAAACTGAATTTTTATTCAAAACCTATTAAATGATTTGATTTAAACTATCTCCGGGTACCATGGTGGGTTTCCAATCCTCTCTGTCAAAATAATTTGGCTGCTTTGAAAATACCGAACAAACCTACAATTTTTCCAGTGTGCAGTGCGGAATACAGTGCTTTGACCTGGTATTTTGTTGGCTCACATGCTTGATCAATGGTGTTTTATCATTAATCTTTTATTATTATTAATGTTTAGTGTTTTCTGAGTCATTCGTAACTGTCACTGTATGTCATGTTGTTACTTGTGGGTGGAGCACCAAGGCAAATTCCTTGTATGTGAATATTTGGCCAATAAACTTACTTACTTACTTCAAAAAAGTATATTTCTATATGTAAACGTTTGAAATTTTGATTTTAAGTCCAAAATCAAGAGTATTTTAAATCACTTTGTGAGAACTACAGATATCACTAGACCAAGATGAATCAAACATGGACCTATTTGGCCTATAAGTTAAAGCATGTGTGGTCATACTTTTCAGTGCTAATGATTCCAAATCAGGCAGAATTGTGATTGTTTTTTGTGATTGCTTCATTAAATGTGGCCTGTTCAAATTATATGAATGTACGGGTTAGGATCAGGAGTTAACCACTCGAGCTCTCCAGCCGATTGCCCTTGAAGTAAATAATAGTGGATCAGATTATATCCTTGTCTTGGCTTCCACCCCTTGTTTATCAGTTATCTATCTATCTCTGCCTTAAAAATACTCTGGGATTCTGCTTCCACTGCCATGTGACTACGTGAATTTTACCGACTCACGACTCTCTGGGACCAAATGAAAGGAACACCCATTTCTGTTTTAATTGAGTGATCCCATAATGAAATAGTGGCTCCTAGAGGAAGCACAATCTCCACATTCACCCTTTGAGCTGTGCTTCGGTCTAGTCTCCGCTCACTCTTCTACATTCCCTTGGATACAAGTCCAACCTTTCCCGATGACAAAACACCTGCATTGCTTCCAGTTGTTAACATAACTCAATGTGCCTGGGGTTCGAAGTTTCGGAAGAGATAGAGAGGGGGGTAAAAGAGGTGGAGGAGTTGTCTGGGAGAATGTCACAGCAGTATGCAGACAGGACATACTGGAGGTACGTCTACTGTGGTGTTATGTATTTGGTTCAAAAATAAGAAAGGTGCAATCACTCTAATGGAGTTATATTACAGACCACGCAATAGCCAATGGGAGATAGAGGATGAGATATCCAGACCGATTATGGATGGATGCAGGTACCACAGGGTTGTTGTAGTGGGTGACTTTAACTTCCCCAATATTGACTAGAACTTATTCAGGGCAAGAGGATGTTGGGGGAAGGTACTTAAAAGGTATTGGGTATTCAGGAAACAAGTACACAACTTCTCTCCCAGAGATTTGCCACACTGTTTCGGGTCAATGCTATATATCCAGAATAATTCAGGTTTAGTTTACCTCGAGAGATATAGCATCGAAACTGGCCCTCACCGACCTGTCCCGTCAGGTTACAGAGGCCAATTAACCTGATCAATGTGTCTTTGGGATGTGGGAGGAGCACTTAGAGGAAACTCACGTATTCACAGAGAGAACGTAGAAACTGCAAACGGACTGCACCCGAGGTCAGGATCGAACCCGGGTCTCTGGCGCTGTGAGGCAGTAGGTCTACCAGCTGCACCACGGTGCCGACATGTTAATAGCAGGTTATTCTGAATAATGACATTGAACCTCAAGAGGATATGGTCAGCCACAAGTTCGTTAGACCTGTTCATTGCTTGGAACATGTGCAATACAAATAGTACTTGTAGTATTCAGCACAATCCTGGATGTTGTCCAGATCTTGCTGGGTGCAGACATGAGTTACTCATTATCTGATGAATAGCAGATGGAACTGAATACCGCAATCATTAGTGGATCAGCCCACTTGTGATCATACGACCTGATGAAGAATTATGAAGCAGCTGAAGATGGTTGGCCAAAGGACAATCTTCAGCAACAATGTCCCGGGGCTGGGATGATTAATGTCCAACAAGCACAACAATCCTTCTTTGTGTTATAAATGTGACTGGAGCTTGCAAGGAGATATTCCACACTTCCTGGCTGCACCATTAGGATCTTTCAAAGTGTTCACATCCAACCGATTACCTCGAGGATTTAGCCAATATTGTTCTATTGAAACATTTAACAGACAATGTATATTGTGCAAGATATCACAAGTAGTGTGAAACGTGTAAAAAAAATAAGTAACGACCAGTAAGTTGATGGAATTGTAAAGTTTGTTCAATGCTCCAAGAGAACTCTCTCTCCTTCATTGAATATTGTCTCCAAAGCTTTTAAATAAACCTAACCCTGACAAAATCGTTTTATTTTGTCTTCTTGTAGGAAAGACGGCACTCAGCAATGTAGAGTTCCCCTGGTGCTTTCATTAAAGTGTTCACCATGATTCGTACTGTTTGCTTGGTAACCACATCTTGCTGATTATATTTGGATATAAAGGGATTCAAGGGATGTGAAGCTATATCATGAAAGTAGGGCTGGCGATTCACTAGACTTGTCCTTTGGATGTCACCTTTGCCACATGAGGAGACATTGAGTAGACCTGGCCTGCATCCTCTCAAGGTTAGAAGGATAAGCGGGCATCTAGTTGAAACTTGCAACATGCTCATGAGGCTTGACAAGGTGAATGCAGGACGGATGTCTTCACTGTGTGAGGAATCAGTCTGAAGAAGGGTCTCGATCTGAAACGTCAACCTATTCCTTCGCTCCATAGATGCTGCCTCACCCGCTGAGTTTCTCCAGCGTTTTTGTCTATCTTCACTGCGAGGAATCTAGAACATGGGGTCACAATCACAAAATAAGGGTCAGTTGTACAGATGAGATTAGAACTCTTTCCCTTGGGGAGTAATGAATATATGGAATTCTCCAGCTCTGGAGACTCAGTCACTCTGTTCATTCAAAATAGAGATGAAGAGATTTCTTGATAGTAAATTAATTAGGGGATATTGAGATGATGCAGAAAGTTGGAAATGAAGAAGCTCAGCTCAGAACTTGATGAATTGCAGAGAAGACACGCATGATCATATAGCCTATTCCAGCTCCCAGCTCTTATATTCTAAAGTCATGTAGGATCAGCTTTAATGTGGTACAAGGGATGAACGGCCAAGTGCCATTTCCATTTTTATGTCCTTGTGAATAAGAGGCAAAAGTGCTGTTTAAGAGCCAAATTGACATTTATGAATCAGGATCTCTACTAAACAAACTGTGTATCACAACCTTTTGCACTTGGTAGCAAATCTAAAAACACAAACTGACCGGAGCTCAACACTAGTCATTTTTGCTTCAAACCTCATTTAAATCTAAAGAAAAAAACATAAATAGCCTATTGGATCTTTGCCGCACAAAGAAAATCGAACAAAATGTTGAAATTATAGATTATTCCCTATGTTGTATTAAGTAATGAATCATCTCAAATAAATAGCTTGGCAACTGTGAGGTGTTTGAGATAGTTAACTAATGCTGCCAATCCACCGAGTCACTTAGAGATATCTGACATCCGTGTGGTGTCAAAACATGGGATTTCCAGACTTCCTGACGGATTTAGAAAGTCAGATATCATGGACGTTTAAAAACTTCCAATAGTTCTTTGCATCTAAGACTGAGGCTTCTCCAGCTGTCAAAGCTTTTGTAGCAGTTCGTGGTGGGACATTCCCATGGCACAATTGGGAATATGGATCTGGAATCCTGGGGGAGATTGGCCATCCACATCCCAACCCTGGTTGTGGAAGGGACATGAATGGCTATTTCGGGCAGTGATATTTGGTCACAAGATCTGGCTCAATATACAAATGACCATAATGTAACTTATATTTGTTTAAGTCCTCCAATGGACACAGTCTGGTACATGGATAGGGAAGGTTTCGAGGAATATGCACAAAAAATATCTTACATGGGTCATTTTATGTCTGCATGGACAATTTGCCGAAGCACCTGTTTTCATGCGGTGTGACTCTCTGACTCTCATGAAAACATCTTCCCCTCTTTACTAAACAAATTATATATCTTAATGTTCTCACACGGCGCTGAAGCCATGAGGCATGGAGGTCTCTTCCTGTTAAAGGGCCTGTCCCAATTTACGAGCTAATTCAAGAGTTCTCCCGAGTTTCCCCTAAATCGAACTCAGAGAATTACGGTAATGGCCACTCCTAGGTACTCGGAGCTCTTGTGGACATTTTTCAACATGTTGAAAAATCTTCACGAGTCTTCACGAGCTTACCGCGTTTCCCGAGTACCTGCCGTTAGCGTTACGAGCCGCTAAGAGACATCGATGTACCCGCTACGTACATTCTACGTGCTTACCACGGATTAGATTTTTTAATAAACTCGGGAGAGCTCTAGAATTACCTTGCATTCGATGTGATTTCACTACAATTCCTTTTCAACAGCTGGTAGCAGCAGACATGAGGCACTGTGCCTTTCGCTTTTAAACCTACAATTATTGTTTATGCAGGCAGCAATGATCTGGGCTGACATTGGAATATCAGGTTGGGATATATTGTATGAATTAGCCATTATTGCTTAATTATAAGTCAAAATAATTATTAGCATGTCATGGGTAATGATATGAGGTTGGGTGGAGATCGGTTTCATCTTTTGTGAGCACAAGCTATGGTTACACAAATCTGATGTTACAGAAAATACATCAGTCTTGCACAGGATGTTTTTGACACAAAGGTGGATGTTACTCTTTCCCCCCTTTTTTTTCTCTGTTTAAAGATACAATCAGAAACCAACTTTGCATAATTTCCTCTTTTTTATTACAATGATTTGTTTAAACTTTTTAATTATGCAGTTCTGCGTGAATAGCAAAAGTACATTGTTTAAAGATCTGAACAATTCACATTTTTTTTTGTTATTGGTTATTCCCCAAACAGCAGGTGATGTAATTGAGCATCCAAAGGCAGGGTTCTGAAGAATAATTCAAAATGGTTCTCCTAGTGCATCACAGAACTCGGCTTAGCTTTGTAAAACTTTTGAAAACATCAGCCTTGCTGAGTGTGATAGAGAACAAAAGCAGCTTTAAGAGCAGACAAACCCATACCTATGTACAAAACAAGGACATAGCTGAACCTGGTACCCTGCGCAAGAGATAATCACAGAAATGAATACTTGGGTTTAAATGCATTTTGTGTCAGGAATATAAAGCTTATTCTCCCTTCTAGTAATATTAAGGAACTTAAAGCACTTGTGTCAATGCTTGTTACTGTCATGCCCGTTATTTTTTATCATTCATTTCCAGTGGATAAGTTAAGAGTCTCATTTATTTTTTCATTTACGAGAACAAATGTTATCTCTCGTTTTAAAGCTTTAGACTTTAGACTTTAGTGATACAGAGTGGAAACAGGGCGTTCGGCCACTGAGATCGCACTGACCTGCGCCTACCCTGTACACTAGCACTATCCTGCACGCACTGGGCACAATTTTACAATTCAAAGAAGCCAATTAACCTACAAACCTGTCCGTCTTTGGAATGTGGGCGGAAACCAGAACACCCGGAGAAAACCCATGGGGTCACGGGGAGAATGTACAAACTCCGTATAGACAGCAGCCGCAGTCAGGATCCAACCCGGGACTCCAGCACTGTAAGGTAGCAATTCCTCTGCAGCATCACCCTCACAAATGTCCAGAAATGGTGGCACAGATGATGGTAAAACTCGAAACGTCGCCTATCTCCTTCGCTCCTTAGATGCTGCTGCACCCCCTGAGTTTCTCCAGCTTTTTGTATAACCCCCGTAAAATTAACATTGTTTGCCGTCATAACATTAAAGCTCCCGGCTACTTTGCAATTTCCAAGCATTTCACGCAGTTGACACGAAACGGTGCAGTGCCGACAGTGAGACTATTTTTTTCCACCGACTGTATTGGTTGCCGTCTTCCATATGGTCCCAATGTTAAACTACCTGAAAATCTTACATTTTATTGCGTGGATTCTCAGAAATTTCTTAATATCTTTCATAATAATTGTTTAATAAAGTACATGGCACTGAAAAAAAACAGGATAATTTACTTATACAGTATTACAAAATACGTACATTTGTAAGGTAAAGTACAGGATCACTTCATTCAGTCAGAATGATTATACCTCAGTCTTCACTGATCTCAACACATTTCATTTACGGGCAGCACAATTGCACAGCAGTAAAGTTGCTCCATACACCGCCAGAGATTAGGGTTCGATCCTGACTCTGGGTTCTGTCTGTACAGAGTTTGCACGTTCTCCCTGTGACCACATGGATTTTCTCTGGGCTCTCCAGTTTCCTCCCACATTCAAAAGACGTCCAGATTTCTGTGAATTGTAAATTGTCCCTAGTATGTAGGATAGTGCTAGCGTATGGGGTAATCACTGGTCAGCATGGCCTCAGTGGGCCAAAGGGCTTGTTTCCGCTCTGTATCTCCAGGGTCGAAAGTCTAAAGATTAAATGCTTTGCTGGCTGTGTCGTGACATAATCAATTAACATATATCCTGATTAGAGTCTTTCCTAATTTGATACTTCGGATGAACAGGGAGATTCAACCTATCCTAGTTCAGATCTGAGGATTTCATGAAGGATGACCCACACTGTACAATTAGACCAAGTACGATCCCTGTAAGACAATCAGGAATGTCATGAGAGACTTCCAACACAAGTTGATGCTCAAGTCAATAAAGCAAAATGCCAGGTAACTGTGGCATGGTCTGAATGCCATCATGGGCAACAAGCCAAAATTGGGGCCTATCTCTGGCAACAATTAATTTAGTTTTAGTTTTTATTTTAGAGATGTAGCGCAGAAACAGGCCCTTCGGCCAACTGAATCCACGTCCACCAGCGATCCCCACACACTAGCACAAGCCTACACATACTAGGGACAATTTACACTTATACTAAGTATACAAACCCAAGTGAATTAACCTACAAACCTGTACATTTTTGGAGTGTGGAAGAAAACCATAGATCTCGGAGAAAACCCACGCAGTCACGGGGAGAATGTACGAACTCCATACAGACATCACCCATAGTCAGGATTGAACTCGTGTCACTGGTGCTGCAAGTGCTGTAAGGCCGCACCTCTACCGCTCTGCCACCGTGCCGCCCAGATGAACCAGATGATCTCAATGCCTTTAATGCCTGCTTTGAACAGGCAAATAAAGCACCACCTAAGCACCCACATCCCCTGCTGGTTCCGTGGGCGAAGTCAGAACTCACATGTCAGAAAACACAAGGCCCCTGATGGAGTATCTGGACGGGTTCTGAAATCATGCACCACCAAACTGGTCATATTCTTCACTGATATCTTCAACCTCTCATTTAAAACAATCTGCTACAATAAAACCTCCATCAATTCTTTTTGCACTACTGCAGAGTGTACTCCGATCTTGTACCATTCTGCTGTTTCACACTGTGTTGATTGTTACATCTATCATTATCTTGTGTGTTCTGCTTGCTCTGTGAGATTCATGTGGACAAGGGATTTCATTGCGCCTTGGTGTGGATGACAATAACCTAACCTGGGCCTGAATCTGAATATTGCATTTCAAAGGTAGGATCTGTAATGACGGGGCCTGCACTCTGTGACTTTGTACATTAGAATAATCAAACTATGTGCGATGAAATGTTCAGTTTTTTGACTACTAGATTGATAATCTGTAATGTTGTAAGATGATCGCATTGTACTGAGCCAATGGTATTTCTGTCAGCTCTGAAATGTAATTTGTTCATAAGGATATGAAATTATTCATAAGGAATAATCAAATCCCCATGAAACGCACAAGATATGCATTTGTTTTTTCTATTTCCTTTCTAAGATTATTTTCTGACATTTTCCCCTGGCTTGTAAAAGACTTTCGCTTCCGTGGTCACATTTTGTGACTCGTTCAGCTGCCGTTCAGCCAAGATCAGACCTCTGCTCTCGACCGAGCAGACCACACATTGAGGGACAAACCCACTTGGCCTTTTTCTCCAGCCCCAGCTATTTGCTCACACTGCTACACAACCTGACATTGACAAGGCCTTTCTGCCTGATTCAATGTCAATCTGAGCCAGCAACATCCCACTCGTCCAAGTGATTCCTCCCTTACTGGCCTGCAATGGGATACCCCCCTGTCTATAAACTCTCAGCGATGTGTAATTTTCAGCTTTGCTCTCTTGTTTTCAGCACAAGCAGATTCCAATAAATTGATGCTCGTCCCTCTTTTAAACAACCAAAGATCAAATATTTCTAGGCAGTAAAATGTTACTTTCCTGTGAATTCATTTCTGAATTTGAGAGTTTGCGTTTGGTGTCAGTACGAGCAGCTTATCTCCTGACTTCTGTGCCTTTGTGTAGAGCCATTGCAAGTGACTGGGGTTAAAATGGCTCCACAGCTCTGCCTTGAGATTTTTAGCTCACCTCAGCAGCACGGTGGCAGAGCGGTAGAGAGACTGCCTTACATCACCAGAGACCTGGGTTCAATCCTGACTACAGTGCTTGTCTGCACAGAGTTTGTACGTTCTTCCCGTGCCTGCGTGGGTTTTCTCTAAAATCTTTGGCTTCCACCCACTCTCCAAAGATGTACAGGTTTGTAGGCTAGTTGGCTTGGTATAAATGAAAAATGTCCCTGATGTGGGTAGGATAGTGTTAGTGTGCGGGGATTACTGGTCAGTGCGGACTCGGTGGGCCGAAGGGCCTGTTTCCGCACTGCATCTCTAAACTAAACTAAACTAAACCTCGTCATATTTGGTTTGTTGGTTTTTACTGCCTCATTTCTGATTTGACCTGTGCTAACACTTCTGTCCACACATTCTGGATTTTGGCGACCTCATTGAATGGAAGATGAGGGGCGGTTACTGGAAATGCCGTTGTTGTGATGGTTGGGGGCTCGACGCGGTGTTGCAGGAAGCAGTGCCCGAGAGAAGGCCGACCCTTATTGTTGGACACTACGCCTTAAAGTGAGACAATAAGAAAATGCATATTGCCTCAGGCCAAGATCAGACTTTTCAGAGACTTGAGACTTGGAAGTTTCCAAATCGTGCCAGAACATGGCGACTCTTTGCGTGTTGTCACATAAACGCATTTACTTCCAATTTTACTTCCACGTTTACTTATGTGTGATTGTACTCATGTATAATATGATTTGACTGCATAGCATGTATCTCATCACACATGACAGTAATAATAAAATAAAATAAAGTTGCCGTTAAACGCTTCTCTAATTAATATAAATGGCTTCCTTTTAGCTTCTGTCATATGAATCATTGACTTCAGAAAACACTGCACATAGCAGTAGTTAATTTTTCTTTGGTGTTATCATAAGACACAATTTCTTCCACAGGACAGAATTGTTAGACATATACCTAGCTCCAACCTGCACAAATAAGGCATCTCTTTTGCCTGGCCCTACTTTCTTGGACTGTCTGGTGTGTTTGAACCTGCCAGAAGCAAAAGCCCTTGCCATTAACAGATTCAGGAAATCATTAGAGCAAGCAAGTGTCCCACCAGCGCATGGCAGACACAAAGGCCTGCATCATTTGCAGGGTCACTTATAAGTTCATATGTTTATAAATTCTTAGGTTATAAGGGCACAATGAGGCCATTTAGCCCATCAAGTCTGCTCTGCCATTCAATCATGGCTGATCTATCTTTCAACATTCTCCTGCCTTCTCCCCATAACCCCTGACACCCTTATGGGCCTGTCCCACTTAGGCGGTTTTTCAGGCGACTGCCGGTGACTGTCAAGTTGCCGGCAGTCGCCTAAAAAAACGGTAACTGGAACGACTGTCAGAGTGGAACACACACACACACACACACATCACTTCCCTCACCAGCCCGTTATGTTGGCGGGGGGCCAGGGCAAGCGGGGGGAGTTCACACGGTGCAAAGCCAATGTGATACAGACACACAAGGCGATGAACAGGAAGTAAGCTAAAAAGCACAGTGTACGGTAAGTCCTTTAAAAGATGGGGGAAGACGGGGGAGAGAGGAGGGAGAAGGGGGGGAGAAGGAGTGGAGACAACTTTTAAGAAGCCAGAGATACACGGCTGTGAAGCTCGGCGGACATTTAACATTACCGGTCGGTTACCCTTGGTTCTCAAAACTACTGCTTATGTGTTTTTCCCCAATGAGCCAATGACATTCACCGGTCAGCAACAGCTACAACCTACGAGAACCTAAGATAACCTGGGAACCCACGGGGACTTCATGGCGACCCACCTATGGCACGAGAATTCTCACTACTCTCCATGGCAGCTTCATTCTATTCAGCGCTAATTTTTCAACATGTTGAAAAATTCACGGTAACACTAATGAGGCCACGACTGGTTCCCAGAATGCGGGAACTCCTCACGACCATGAAGGCGACTCCCCGGCAAGCAACCGCGAACATGTGGCAACTGCATAGTCTCCTGCAGTCGCCTAAAAAGTCGCCTAAGTGGGACAGGTCCATAACTAATCAAGAATCTGTTAATCTCCTTAAAAATATCCATTGACTTGGCCTCCACAGCCATTGATGAATGACACAGATTCACTACCCTCTGACTAAAGAAATTACTCCTCATCTCCTTTGTAAAGGTTCATCCTTTTATTCTGAGGGTATGACCTCTGGTCCTAGACTCTCCCACTAGTGGTAACATCCTCTCCATATCCACTCTATCCAGGCTTTTCACTATTCGGCAAGTTTCATTGAGGACCCCCTCATCCTTCCAAATTCCACCGAGTACAGGCCCAGTGCTGTCAAACGCTCATCATACGTTAACCCAATCATTCCTGGGATCATTCTCGTAAAACCCCTCTGGACAATCTCCAATGCTCTAAATATGTATTATATATACTAAAAATGTGTTTCCAGCTTTAAAGAAAATAACAAAATGTTCAGTGGAGCAGGAGTGTTCTTATTTTGAAGAACAGAAAGGCATTATGAAATTGGAGTGGGTTAGCCAAAAGACTCTTCAAGCTTGACATGGCTGACTTGATCTTAACCTCGGCTCCACTTTCTTGACTGGTTTCCATAGCCTTTAATTCTCCAAAATTCTAAAAATCTGTCTATGTCAGCCTTAAATATACTTGATGACAGCCTCCACAGCTCTCTGGCACAGAGAATCCCCGTGATTCATTACCCTAGGAAACAAGCTCTTCTTATCTCTGGCTTAAAATGGGACCATTTATTCCCAGTCTCTACCCCATACTTCTAGATTTCTTCACTTGGGAACAATCCTCTCAGCATCTACTCTCTGCAGTACCCTCAGGCACTTAAATGCTTCAATATAGCTTCTTCCCAGTCTTCTAAATTCTATATAGGACAGAACCAAGCTATTTAAACATTAAGACAACTTCTTAATACCTGGCAACAATTTTGAACCTTCTTTCCTTTGCTTCCAAGGCAATTATATCATACCTTAAACAAGGAGATATAATCTGCGTGGTAATCTCCATGTGTGGTTTCTCTTGGTAGTTGCTTTTTGCCCAATTTTGCTGGGAGTCCCTCTAACACCCACTGCAACCATTTTTCCATGAACGAGAAAGGGGAAAAGTTTAAAGGAGATGTATGGGGCAAGTATTTTACGCAGAGGGTGGTGGGTACCTGGGTCACACTGCCAGGGGTGGTGGTGGAGGCAGATATGTAATGGTGCTTGATAGGCTTTTAGATAGGCATGTGGATATGCAGGGAATGGAGGGATGTGGAATATGAGCACGCAGATGAGCTTAATATACCTTGGCATCATGTTTGGCATAGACATTGTGGGGTGAAGGGCCAGTTCCTGAGCAGTACTTATCCACGTTCTACGAACACAGTTCCATGGCTGACCTCTGATGCAGCAGTGAGCAGTGACTTGGATGATGGAGCAGAGATCTGCTGGTGCTGCTTGGAGGAGAGATTCCGTGGCAAAGATTTCAGAATCATTAAATTCCATAGAGAGAGAGAGGAATTCCCTTTGCAAAGCCAAAGCATTTCACATGACAACCTTGGATAATGGCACATAAAATTGCAGACGCTGGAAACCTGATATAAAAAAACACAAAATGCAGGTCAGGCAGCATCTACGGAAAGAGAAACAGTTAATGTTTCAGATGCAGGACTGCTCATTATAACCGGGAAAGAGAGAAAATAAGTTAGTTTTCTGTTGGAAAGAACGTGCGTGAAAGATGGGTAGAACCAAAGGAATGTAACTGATAAGATAAAACTAGGAGTATTAATTGAGAGACCAATGGTTTTGTTTAACCTATCCCTTCCCCGTCATCTCCGCTACTGAAACCCATTGACCCGTTTGGATTCACCTGATCGGCAATATTCCTCAAGCTCATTGTCTGCCCACCCTCCCCATCCTCACTAGCTAAGTTATTTTTCTAAAATTTCCCAGTTCTGGCAAAATGACCCAGACTAGAAAAGTTAATCATTTCTCCTTTCACAGATGCTGTTTGGCCTGCTGAGAGTTTCTGACAATTTCTGTTTTAACTTAGGAAAATTTGGGTCAGTAAATTCATTGTTCACCAGCGAGGTCCAAGTAAGATATAATGTCTTTGAAAACTGTTGCAGTACAGTAGGCTTTTCTGCTGTCTGCCGTGAACGGCCAGTTATTGCCATATAATCGCATCTAGTAACATTCAGTAGCATTGACAGCAATGTCATTTAAATCAATACCTCAGGAGTTAAAGGGTGGCATAGTAGCACAGAGCCACTGTGATCACCTGGGTTTTCCCTCTGGGTTCTCCAGTTTCCTCCCAGACACTAAAGGCACACAGGTTTGTAGGTTCTTGAAGGTTGTAGGCTGAAGAAGGATCTCGACCCAAAACGTCACCCAGTCCTTCTCTCCAGAGATGCTGCCTGTCCCACTGAGTTACGCCAGCATTTTGTGTCAATCTCAACTTTGCAGGTGGATTGGCTTCTGTAAATTTTAAATTGTCCCTAGTGTGCAGCATCGAGTAAGTGTATGGGGTGTTCGCTGGACAGCGTGGAATCAATGGGCCGAAGGGCCTGTTTCCACGTTGTACCTCTAAAGTCTAAAGTGTTAAATATTGGAAGGCATGTGGACTTCGATAGCTTTGGAAGCTGCCCAGTCGGGTTAGTTGATGAGGTTATCAGAGTGCTCCTTAGATAGTGCTGGCAACAGAAACACGGTGCTTCTCGGTCCTCTCAGACTGACCCAACGAGGTTGTAGATGAGAACTTTTGAGCTACTCATACTGTCGGTAAGAAAGAAGATGTGCAATTTTGTTACTTTCCGGGGTGCACTTTCCCCGGGAACTGATAACCAGCGCAATCTACTGCAGATTTGCATCAACGTACTGCACAAAAACCGCCACTAATCAGTCCAATTTCAAGGTTTTGCTTTCTTCACAGCATGGCCTTATTTCTGATATGATTAAACATTCTGGCTACAGAATTTTATTTATTATCTATCTTATTCAGGTTATGTATTCTTCTAAAGCTTAAGAGGCATTAAATCCAGGTTTTTGCATAAGTATTCAAGCATATGGGGATATTTCAAAACACAGCAGCTTATGACATTGATCTACTGTAAGTCATTCATGTTTGTCAGGTTTTATTATTCATTCAGGCTGTGACTGATATAAAACTAGAACATGGGTGGGTAATTAAATGAAGCTGTTATCCCTAGAAGGACATCACACAAAATATGCATTTTAGATCTCCAAACTGGGACGCTGGAGCTAGGAAGCAAGTAAAGTGGTGCTGAGTGAAGATGTTTATACCCGGGACGGACTGCAAAGTCCCTCGTAACTTTACTGCTTCTCTTTGTGCTCGCATTAGTTACGAGTTTTGGTCCAGGTTCCAAAGAAACTCTCAATTACTATCCCACACTTATGGATTTGTAACTGAATCATGTAAATAAAGTATTATGCCATTAAAATGTAACTTTATCCAATGTAAACTAGACCTGGCAGTGATGGAGTGTTGACACATCATCAGCGAAAACAGCTTGGTTGCTTTACAGAATCCGACAGCATGAATGTGCTCGACTAAATCACTTGCCCAGCAATTCTGCAGTCTACATCCTGAGCTCTTTAACGTCATTGATAATTATGCCCAAACTAATGCACTGCAACTGTCAAACCCACCTGGCAGTGGAGGTCGTTCGGCCCATCCTCTCCACATTTGCCAAAAATTGAGCTAGCATAGTTAGCCCACGTCTCGGCACCCCAGCTTACTGCCCTGGAGGGCTCAATTGCTCAATTTATGTTTAAATGTACCGTAGCTCTCGGACTTCATATCTTCTATTCTGGGTCATGTTCCAGGAAAAATACTATTTTTCCTTAATTCCCTCTTAACCTTCTGTCATTCATTCTGAAGAAGGGTCTCGACCCGAAACGTCACCCTTTCCTTCTACCCAGAGATGCTGCAGGAAATGCTGAGTTACTCCAGCATTTTGTGTCTATTCCCTAGACATTTCTCAGGTAAATAGATCCTTCATGTTCACCTAAACCGACCCCTCCCCATAATTTTACATCGTCCTTCCTGGATTAAATTGCCATGGTCTGCATTATAACAGTGCTGAAATGATTCTGTAGATATTTACTGGTTTAAGTCTCATCTTCTTGGATCGTAGCTTTCCTGCAAATAGATATTTTTTCTACACTGAATTACATTCACTGCTGAGTATTTTTGCTGTTCTTTCAAGCTCCGAATGTCATCCGACATACACAGATACCACGATGGGATGTATACTTGCTTGTAGCCAAATTGAGTATGGGGTACGATCTAGGCAGTATGAATAAGTGACAACGCTAGTGTGTGTTACACTGGCCAGATACGTACATGTACAGCGGCAACAAACATAAACACATATTAAAGAAGGATATTAAGCACAAGTTCATCATGTTAATTCAATTCCATTACACTGTGTGAACCAGCAAATCCGTTTTAAGTCAGTAATACCATGAGATCAAAATTCACTCTTTAAACAATAAACTAAATTAAAAAATAATCATTTGAAATTATAATTCTCTGCAATGTCTGGGTTCTCAAAATATGGTCTAGATGATAAGACTTCTGTAATAACAATCAATATTTGCCAAATGACCATTTTTGTGAGCAAGATTCCAACTTAACTGATATAAATTTAGAAATTAACCCATTTATTTTCAGGAGGGTAGTGTCTCTCTTGGAACAGCAGCCGGAGAAAAACTTTAATGTTCATTAAACATCCTTGCAGTAATTTCTTAATCCTAATAGATTGTTCTTTGTTCGAATGAAACTGAAGGTCCTTGCATCAACTATATACTGCTCCATATTGCGAGTAGTTGTACAGCTGAATATGATTCTTTGTACAACATTTAAAATATATATTTCAAGAGTAGCAAGGAGCAGGTCAGAGATACTATGCAAATTTATAATTACCTTTTTCAAGTTAAATCATTGCACAAAGAGGGTGTGGGCTGGGAATGTCCCCTTGCACTGTGAATGGAATATAAACCTGAAGGACTTTCTCTGCTTTTTGCAGTTCGTGAGAACTTTCACTGTACACTGTGCATTGTGTTCATGTGCTGCTCACAGCCTTTTCATGAGCTTTTCAGTGTGAAGTTGTGCTTATCAGAAGATAGAGTGATATGGGTGAGTAGGACCAACAATGCCTATGGGCAGGAAATGAGATTTTCTTTTACATTACATGAAGTGATTTAATTGAAAATCCTATTGCTTAATGTGATTGGGCACTCAGTGCTTGTTTCTCGCAGTTTGCCAACTTTGTTGTGGGGCTTCCGGAGGTATGTTGTTCCTTAGTATGGGAGCATCTAGGTATGCACAATTACATCAAACTGCTTGCAGCACCTGCAGACAGCATTGATTGCTAACACAGAAGTTCGTCATCTGAGACCAGCTTCTGCGTGGCTTAAAGGGGATCAGCCTGGCCTGGTTTTTAGCCACTGAGTCCATCACGATGGAGTCGGCTCAAGCATTTTAGTTTAGAGATATAGTACAGAAACAGGCCCCAGTCCAAGCTGACCACCGATCACCCAGTCTATGTTATCCCACCCACTCCGTACACACATTTACAGAGACCAATTAACCCACAAACCTGCATGTATTTGGGATGTGGGAGTAAACCTGCGCACACGAAGGAAACCCACGCTGTCACAGGGAGAACATGCAAACTCCACACAGACAGCACCCAAGGTCAGGATCGGCCCCAGGTCTCTGGTGCTGTGAGGCAGCACTTTCTACCAGCTTTGCCACTGTGCCACTTCTCATCCCCCTTCTTCGACCCAACTGGAATGAACCTTCTGAACCTTCTGAATTTGTAGTCGGCAGGGCAGTACTCTGCATATCGCCAACTTGGATGTGTTGTGCACACTAACGTGCTGTTAGTGCCCCCTTAAAACTGTCTAGTGAAGGTGATTTGACAATATTGTTGTCTAGTTTATTCCATCCCCTTACGGTTCTTACGGGGTGGTAGATTGCAACCTTCACGTGGTCCGCCCTGTTTTGAATAATGCAATCAACTCGACGTGCACAAACAGAAGATTAAATACAACAAGTTGTCCGACAACTTTAGGCTGTGCACGTCACATGAAAGAAGAAGAAGAAGGTTCTTACAAAGAATGAGTTCTTATAAATATCTGTCCTGGCGAATGGAGTTTCTATTTGCATATCATTATTCTTTCTTGTTCTTCTTTCTGTTGAGTATGTTATGTATCTATCTGCAGTTATGCCCACCATCCCCTTTTGAATCTTGTACAACATGGCTAGTCTGTTGCTTGCCCTTCTTGTTTCCAGCGTTTCCCACTCCAGGTCGGACAGCATCTGGGTGACACTGCTGCCTCTATTGTAGTTCCTGATGCAAAAGCATGCTGCTTTCCTCTGTACCCCTTCTAGTTTGTTGCTATGACCAGTTTTATACGGGTCCCAGGCGCATGAAGCGTATTCCAGTAAGGGTCCAACCAATGTTGTATATGCTGTGGTTTCCACTTCCATTGGGCAGTGAAATGATGGGATGGGAAGTGGCACAGCACCCTGGAAGATCCGGCTTCCATCTTGACCTTGTATGTTGTTTGTGTAGAGTTTGCACATTCTCCCTGTGACTGCATGGGTTTGCTCTGGGTGCTCTGGTTTTCTCCCACATCCCAGAGACATGCAGATTTGTAGATTCATTGGCCTCAGAAAAATGCCCCTAGTGTGCATGGAGTGGTTGCAAACGTAGCATAATATAGTACATGGTAGGGTATGGGGCGCCGTTGGGTATGGCAGCCTCACCTGCAGCTGTTCGTCCTTTCATACTTTTCTTTATTTTTAGTGTGTCAAAAGGTTTTGTTTCGGAGGTCTTTAGTCTTTTTATGTGGGGGATGGGGGGCGGAGGGAAGGGGGAAACTGTTCTTCTCAGTCACTACATGGTCGAGGATGCGTCTTTCCTCGGAGCCGCATCTTTGCCCCCTCCTCGCGGCCTACCATCTGGATTGGGGCAGCCTTTCCTGCCGGAGACCGGCCAGAGCTTCAGCTTCAACAGCGGCGCAGCACTGAAGTACCATCGCGGAGCGGGGCGATGCCTTACTGGGGTCATCGTGTGGAGCTCCGGAGTGTTGGGCCTGCCGACTTTAACACCACGGAGCTGCGCTCTGCGGAGCTTCCAGCTGTGGGCGGCGCTGACTTTACCATCATGGATTCCTGGGATCCCTTTGCCGAGGGCTGCCTGTGTTGAATCTCCGCCCAGCTCGGCCTGTGGACTTTGGGAGCTGCGGTCTCCGGTAAGAAGTGGCCGATTCGGAAACTCCAAGCTGTTGAGAATGTTCTACCGTTTCGACGTCAGAGTTTCGATCATCCCGGTGAGAGGGCCTGAACATCGGGCCGCCGTAGCGGCGACAGCGGAGGGCTCAAAAGGCCCCGACCACGGGTGAACAAAGAGAAAGTTGCCTGAACTTCATTGCCTTCCCTCACAGTGGGACACGTCGATTCCACTGCGTGGGGATGTTCACGTCTGGCACTGGAGGAGCTGCACGCCATGGTCAATAAACACCAGACGTCTTACCCCGAGGCATTTACCACCATTACTGGGGACTTCAATAAGGCAAACCTAAAGAAGTCACTCCCCAACTTCCACCAACATGTCTCCTGCTGCACTAGAGGACCAAACACCCTCGACCACTGGTACACCACCATCAAGGATGCATACCGCTCTATCCCTCGCCCTCACTTCGGTAAATCCGACCATACCGCGGTGCTGCTTCTTCCTGCCTACAGGCAGCAATTAAAGAGCGCACCCCCAGAGGTGAGGACGGTACAGAGCTGGTCAGCGGGGGCAGAAGAACAACTACAAGACTGTTTGGAGTCTGTAGACTGGGCTATGTTCAAGGACTCGGCAACAGACTTGAATGAATACGCCACAGTCGTTACAGACTTCATAAAGAAATGTGTGGAGGACTGCATCCCTATAAAAACCTTCCGAGTGTTTCCCAATCAGAAACCTTGGATGAACTGTGAGATCCACACTCTTCTGAAGGCCAGACACCGGGCATTCATGTCTGATGACACAGTGGTCTATAAGAAGTCCAGATACTACCTCGGTAAGGCCATCAAAAAGGCCAAAAGGGAGTTCTGCTCCAAGCTGGAGGATGAGACAGATGTTCGGCAGCTGTGGCGGGGACTGAATGCAATCACCTCTTACAAGACGAAACCAGGAGGCAGCTTGGATGTCGGCGATACATCACTCCCTGATGAGCTCAATGCATTTTACGCACGCTTTGATAGGGAGAACACCGATGTGCCTTCCCGAGCCCCTATTCGCTGTGATGGTATTTCAGTCTCAGTCACAGAGGCTGACGTCAGGAAATCCTTCAGGGGGGTGAACCCTCGAAAAGCGTCTGGACCTGATGGCATACCTGGTCGTGTCCTAAAAACCTGTGTGGACCAACTGGCTGGAGTTTTTACGGACATTTTCAACCTGTCACTTCTGAGGTCTGAGGTTCCCACCTGCTTCAAAAGGGCATCAATAATATCGGTGCCCAAGAAGAGCAAGGTGACGTGCTTCAATGACTATCGACCTGTGGCACTAACGCGTGTGGTGATGAAGTACTTCGAGAGGTTGAACATGGCGCAAATCAACTCCTACCTCAACAAAAACCTGGACCCACTGCAGTTCGCTTACCGCCACAACAGATCAACGGTGGACGCAATCTCACTGGCCGTCCACTCCGCTCTGGACCACTTGGACAACAAAAACTCATATGTCAGGCTGCTATTTATTGACTACAGCTCGGCATTTAACACAATCATCCCCTCCAAGCTGGTTACCAAACTCGCAGAACTGGGTCTTTGCGCATCCCTCCGCAATTGGATCCTCGACTTCCTCACCCACAGACCACAGTCTGTTCGTATTGGTGGAAATGTGTCAGACTCGATAACAATCAGCACGGGAGACCTCAGGGCTGCGTGCTCAGCCCCCTGCTGTACTCACTCTATACTCATGACTGCATAGCCGGTCATAGCGCGAACTCCATCATCAAGTTCGCTGACGACACCACTATTGTGGGACGTATCACTGATGGGGATGAGTCCGAGTATAGAAGAGAGATCGAGCGACTGTCCATATGGTGCCAACACAACAACCTGGCCCTCAACACCAGCAAAACCAAGGAACTGATTGTGGACTTTGGAAGGAGTAGGATGGGGACCCACAGTCCTGTTTATATCAACGGGTCAATGGTTGAAAGGGTCAAGAGCTTCAAATTCCTGAGCGTGCACATCTGTGAAGATCTTTCCTGGTCCGAGAACACAGATGCAATTATTAAGAAAGCTCATCAGCGCCTCTACTTCCTGAGAAGATTACGGAGGGTTGGTCTGTCAAAGAGGACTCTCTCTAACTTCTACAGGTGTACAGTAGAGAGCTTGCTGACTGGTTGCATCGTGGCTTGGTTCGGCAACTTGAGCGCCCTGGAGAGGAAAAGACTCCAAAAAGTGGTAAACACTGCCCAGTCCATCATCGGCTCTGAACTTCCTTCCATCGAGGGGATTTATCAAAGTCGCTGCCTCAAAAAGGCTGGCAGCATCATCAAGGACCCACACCACCCTAGCCACACACTCATCTCCCTGCTACCTTCGGGTAGAAGGTACAGGAGCCTGAAGACTGCAACAACCCGGTTTAAGAATAGCTACTCCCCCACAGCCATCAGGCTATTAAACCTGGCTCGGAACTCTGAACATTAATATCCCTCCATCTGTTATTTGCACTTTATTAATTTATTAAGTCATGGGTGTATTTATGTATAGAATTGTAGTCAATGCCTTCTATGTTCTGTTGTGCTATGCAAAGAAAGATTTTCATTGTCCTGTCAGGGACACATGACAATAAACTCTTTTGACTTGACTTGACTTTTGACTTGACTTGACTATTGTATGTTGTGTTCTTTTTATTCGTATGGCTGTATGATAACTCAAATCTCACTGGACTAATTGGTGCATGTGACAATAAATGTAAACTTGAACTACATAGTGTGAACGGATGATCAATGGCCGGCCTGAACTCAGTGGGCTAATGGACCATGCTGTATCTTTCAATCCATTCAATTACCCCTAGCATGCAGGTGAGTGGTGGCAACTGCACACCAGGGAGGGGGGAGGGGATTTAATGAGAACAACGGGAGGATAATTAAAAAAAAGTGGAATTAATGCATGATTAGTATAAAATGGTTGGTTGATGGTCAGTATGGGCCATATGGGCTGAAAGGCCTATTTCTGTGTTGTTTGACTCTATGACTTTGAAAAGATAACATTTGAAAATATCAGAAGAAACAGTTCCCATTATTTATAGCTGGCTCTCTTTGATTAGGAAGGGTTCATATACTTGCATATTAGGATTGGAAATGTTTGCTGGAAAATGTATTCCCAACGTACATTAACCACATCAAATACTTCAAGATTAGGTACACCACAAGCAGGATATTCTGACAACATGCTTTTATTCCATTCTCAGGAGAGATTATTTTCCTTAATGAAAGAATGATGCTTGTGGTTATGATGCAAACTTCCAATTAATGGTCAATTGTATAAAGACCACAAAAACATTTTATGTTGGACACTATAGTCAGTGAAGACAGGGATTTTTATTTAGTTTATATCAGATTGAGATACTGATTGATGAAAATAAAGTCCTTTCACTCTTTTTGGATTGGCAAATGTTCAAAATCGTGGACAATATTTTCAAAGAGCGAATTAGCCAAACATTTAGGAGGAGAGAGAAAGCAAAAAAAACTGTGCAGTGTATTTTACTCTAAATCATTGAAGTACACCACATATCCACACACCCTCTCTCACACACTCTCATCCTATTAAGGAAAGAAGAGCATATTAGGATGCTTGTGAGTATTAATATTATCCAACATCTAACTTCTGAATGACTAACCTAAATATCAAATTGGATGAGTTTGAGATTCTGTTGACAATGGTGGATCACTCATTCCTGCAATTATTCTGTTTGAAAAAACTTTTTTTTAAACTGTGCTCTTTTTTATTTTACAATAGCTGGATAAATTAACTGGAAAAATGGATAGGCAGTGGAATGAACATGAGGGTTGCCAGATTTTAACTTTTCAGATTCTTAATTTTTTAGATTTTTATTTTAAAACGTCCAGCTTTCTTTCCCACTCCCTTGCAAATAATCCATAACATCCCCCTTCCCCCTCCACTTTTTCCCGCAAGAACCCCTCCCACTTTCCTTTCCTCCCACCATTTCCCGCCCTTGAACCCTGGCTGACCTTCCCTGGTTTCTCCCCTGCCTCTCACCCTCCTCCTCCCCCTCCCACTGCACTATATTCACAGTGCTTCTCCAGTGTTCCAGAACAGTCCCTTCCCTCTTCCTCAATGATCACGAGTGTGTGCCAGTCACCCTTTCCAAACGCCCCATTCTTTTAGCAAAATGTCTTGAACAGCACTGTGCCCTTCTCATACGGCAGTAATTTCAGGAGGAGCTAAGAAATGTAAACGTAGCTGAATCAGATCTTCACGCGGTCTGATGATATCAAAAATGCAGTTAAAGTGTTTCACCGTTGCACAAAATCACCAAATGTCCTATTTCACAAGGTGATGCCAACAAATAACTTTTATTCCATCTAAAGAACTGAAATGTAATATGCTCAGACAATGCAAGACCCCGTGCTCCATTACTAATCCTACTCTTTCTCCATCTACAACTCTGGAGTCACACAACCTCGGAGGCTTCATCATATATATGGGCAGGCGCTCAGATCCCTACTTGAATGGCTGGGATATTCTTGGGTGATGTCCAGAATGCTTTGGAGCCTGTTTGGGGCTTCTCAAGGCCTGCTCCACCCTGCCCTGGGCACAGCGCAGACTTAGCCATTGGGAAGTTCAGTAGGCTAATGGACACTGACTCAATGGGAAGGGATACAATGGTTAAGAAGTGAAAATTCCTTACAATTCCTATCATTTCTCAGTCCTTCTCATTTTTTACCTCTTTTCATTTCCCTCCCTTCATTTACCTGCTAGCAGTGGAGCTTCCAAACATTCTACTGATTGGTAATGAGCTACTAAACCACCCAAGGAGGGATTATTAAGCAAAAAGTAAAATACTCCAGGTGCCGGCAATCTCAAATCAAGCAAAAATGCCAAAAGTACTCAGCAGATCAACCAGCATCTGTGGAGACAAAAGTAGGATCGATGGTTTTCATCAGAATTGTATAAGTATTGATAAAGGTCAATAACTTGAAATATTAACTCTGTTTTTTGTCTGCAGATGCTGCCTGATCTGCTAGTATTTCCAAAATGTTCTGCCTACCTTGGATGCCATTTGTAATGTGTGCATTCATCATGTGGTTGTTCCATATTCTCCACATAACAAGACTTTATCACTTTGGCCTATCGTTCAACGTCAGCCATGATCATGATGGATGCCACTGAACATTCTCCAAGTGTTCTCAATACAATTTTCTTTGTTTGCTGTTCAAGAAGGACATTTTCTGCTCAAGATCTTGAGGCACAGCATCCATCCCTGATGGGCAGAAATTGGACAGACCTTGGAGGAAAAAAACACCTAGAGCGAGAGTCACACATTGGCAGCATCTCTGTAGAACATGGATAGGTGACATTTTGGGTCTGAAGATTACTCTAGCACTTTGTGTCTTTCTGTTTGTAAATCAGCATCTGCAGTTCCTTGCGTCCACAGGTATTGGAGCATGTTCCCTATCCCTATCACCGCTACCTCTCTCTCCATAATGTGGTTTTGTTCACCCGCGATGTGTGAATCGGTGTTGGACTAAACAAGATGTTACATCTAAGCTGGTGGTGTTTGGACATAAAATCATATAGCACGAAGCAGACCCATCTGCCCAACTTGTCCCTGCTGACCAGAATGCCCCTTCTAAGCTAGTCCTTTTTGTCTATGTTTGGACAATAATCCTCTAAATCATTCCTATCCTGACCTCTCCATGGCTGACAGGTTGTGTTCAGGGGTGACAGTGCTTCCTCATAATGTGAAATCCTCTGCGGATTAATGGGAGATTGCAAACATGCATACACATGAACGTCAAGATATGAATGTTTATCTTGGTTGGGAAACTCAGAAATAATATGTTAATGTGATAGCTATGTTAAACGCAATTCACAAAATTTGGGTTTTCTCTAAAGCATGTTTTCTTAAATAACATAACACTTCAGTTTTTGAATAGGTGGCAAAAATCTCACATTTTATTTTCATGACTATTTTAATCACATTAGTTCCTTTTTATAATGCTGTCTTTGGGAAATGTAATATATCAAGGGTGATCTATATGGGCTCAAAATTAATGAGAGCCTCAAATAACTCTTTGACTTCCAAAAACATACTCTGTCAGTGTGAAAAATTGCTGCATTTTATTCGACAAAATTTTCCAGTTTATGAGTGATCTACTTAGTACAAAACTGAACACGTTGTTCAGATTTCACGTAGATGAAGAAAGTTTATGTTATCTCTGAATTTCAAACATGGTAAGATACATTATAGATCATGACAATAAAATTCTACATGAGTAGGTTATAACCTCACTACCATGAGGAATTAAGTGGACTAATGGAGCTCAAAGATTTATTGCAACGATGGCCTCTTGCTTAACGTGAACCAGATCACTCCATTAATAATGACTGCTTATGAGATATCTGTTTAGCATATTTGTTGTCCTGTACTCTTAAAACGCCACTGCAATTCTTTATGGTTATCACCCCCTCCCCCAACCCCACCCCACAAACCCCTCCCCCCCCCTCCCCTCCCCTTGCCCTTTGGGTATTATTGACCATTATTCTATTTAGATATATTTAAAACTGCTGCCTCATGAGAGAGCATTAGGGATGACCTTTAACCCTACAATATTCATAGTTCAAATGGTGTGATAACACGCAGTGAATATTTACAAGCATACTTATAATATAATAGAGTACTGCTGTGAACATTAGCACGTATTTTCTGCTCAATCAGGCTTTGATGTAGAGCTTTGCTTTTACCCTGGAGAAATTGCATTCTCCAATAAGCTATGCTACTGCAACTCCATTGAACCCAAACAGCTTGCATTACAGGACTGAGTGGAAGCTGATTAAAAAGCAAGGGTGTACTTTGTACTTTGAAGAAAAATAACAATGTCTGATTTTAAAGAATGATACCATACATAATCCCATATTCCTTTGTAATGTCATAATGTAGAGACGTTTGCTGGCTTACATGATGAAAGTCTTCTGGCAACTTTGCCCTTCAATTCTACAAAATACAAATCTACTTAGGAGTATAAATGGTTATATTTTATATAGCGTGTGGCAAATGTAGATGCCTGTTACATAACATAAAGGAAAAAATCCTGTGCATTACCAGAATGGATTGAAGATTGAATCCAAACATTACATTAACTGAAAGTATACAAAATCTCACATCTGATGGTTAGGCAAAAAAAAAAAAATCACATTTATAATTCTGACATATAATATACAACACGGCCTGGTGTAGCTTAAGCTAAGATTGCATTTTCTAGTTATTATTCTTCAGATTATGGGTATACTTTGGCAAATTGAGCATGGGCTGTTGAACTGTAAGATGAGACTGAATCTCCCATCAGTCTTCTCACTGATGTATGCTGTTTCTGTACAACACCTGGTGTAGGTTTGTAGTGACAGATATGTTAAAACCTGCACAAGAATTGGGAATGGAATTAATGATGGCCTTGCAGACAAAAGCACCTGCTGCCATAGTCTAGACATAAAGAAACGTGTTATTAGTTATTAACATTTAATTCAATATGGATCATTCATTTTTCTGGTAGCTATTTAGTCAGAATCAATTGCTGACAATTGTAAGCTTAATTTCCATTTTTATTAATTAAATATCATAATATTTGGATGTGAGAAATAAAAATGAAAAAACGGGAAAATCTAATATCAAATTGTGCCTTGCAGACATACTGACTCAGAATTTCCAGGCAGCACTAAACCACCAGTGCTTGCATCTAATGAAAAAAACCATTTGTTTATGCAGTTCCCTTAATTCGAAGTTACCGCAAAGTGTTGACTGCATCTTCAGCAGCACACCTCAGTACCAACTGAGGAAATGTTTTTTGTTAAAAACCTATGTGACTTGTTAAAAACCTATGTGTTCTTTGAATTTCTCTAAATCTGCAAAAAATTTAAATGTCAAAAAATATAAATGTCAAACTATTAACACATTTTCAAAACATTTTCAGGAATTTACCAACTGTTTAAAAACTGTTCAACAAATTGATATAAAACCTAAAAACAGTAATATCTGATCCTTCCCATTTCACTCCTTTGAAATCAATAGGATTTCCAAGCGTAATTAGACATAGGTTGTTTAAGAGTGATGAAATATCGTAATTTTGTGCCACATGCGGAAATTTGAAGCAAAGTTGGGATAATCCCAGGAAATACTGTAGCTGCCAGGAGGTTTCAGGATGTTCACATTGGTATTATCTACAAAGGGAGATTCCAACAACAATGCACACAAATTACTGACATTTTCCTTTAAAATTCATTCCAGTATGACCAGCATCATGATTTCAGTTCAGTTTAGTTTATTGTCAAGTGTACCGAGGTACAGTGAAAAGCCTTTGTTGCATGCAACCCAGTCAGCAGAAAGACAATACATGATTACAATCAATCCATTTACAGTGTATAGATACATGAGAAGGGAAAAACGTTTTGGTGCAAGGTAAAGCCAGCAAAGTCTGATCAAAGATAGTCCGAGGGTCATCAAAGAGGTAGATAGTAGTTCAGCACTGCTCTCTGGTTGTGGTAGAACGATTCTGTTGCCTACTGATTTGCCAACTGCTTCACAGCTGCAAACATATTGACCCAGATCAAGAATCTGACATATATAGGATAAAGGATTAAAACCCTCAATGATTTTTAGAGATAAAAAGTCCTCGTGATTTTTTTTTCTCGTTCTCGTTCGTGGTCAAACACTGATTTGTGACACCTCTCTCACTGTCCATCTATTTCTTGATAATTTATCGGCCTTTTTTAAGATGAGAACACTGTCCAACTCTCTTTTGAAGATCTGGGGAAATTTCACAAGCACCACATTCAGAAGCATTTCTGGCCATCATAATTCTCTTGGAATAGGTGAATCCCTAACATCTAAACCAGTTTTATTGTTGCACAATCCGTGAGTTCCCCTGAACTACCAAATTAAAAAAATCTTTCATTAGAAATGGAACCCAGTTCTTAAACCGACACCATCTATCGTAAGCAGAAAATCATAGGTATAACTCTCCACTATTCATTTCCGTAGTCTCCATACTGATCATGAAGGGTACGAAACAGGAAGCAACATTTTAAATGTAACATAACCAAGAACTTGTTCAAGACCAATTAGGGGTGGTTAAGTGGCGTAGTGGTAGAGTTGCTGCCTTACAGCGCTTTCAGCGCCAGAGGCCCGTGTTCGATCCTGACTACGGGTGCTGTCTGTATGAAGTTCGTACGTTCAGTGCCAGGGACCCGTGTACGTTCTCCTATGACTGCGTGGGTTTTCTCCGCGATCTTCGGTATCCTCCCACACTCCAAAGACGTACAGGTTTGTAGATTGTTTGGCTTTGTATAAATGTAAATTGTCCCTTGGGTGCGTAGGATAGTGTTAATATGCGGGGATCACTGGTCAGTGCGGACTCGGTGGGCTGTAGGGTCTATTCCACGCTGTATCTCTAAATCAATAGATGATTTGTTTTAAGTTTAACATTCTAATGAATAAAAACTACTGGGGTTTCTGCTTAGATTGTCTTTTCACTGTTTACTCGTGAAATACTTGGAGAAACTAGATTGTGAGCACTTTATTGACAAGCGTGATAATGTAGTGGTACAGCAAATTCGATCTGTTTGTTAAATACATTTTTGTGTCTGTCCCTATATGATAAGTTGGTAGTTGACTGGAGTTTTCATTTCCTTCCCTTAAACTCAATCCCATATTGTTATTGAATTATATGATTAAATGGTAACGTTACCCAGTGGGAAATGCAACAGTGATCAATGATGGGCCATTGAGCATCACTCCAGAATTTCAACTATGCACTTCCCAGAATGATTCATTCTTGTGCACCTAATGCAATTCCCACATCATTCACGTATGGCTGATGGCAGTCTCAACCCATTTGGGACATTGAAGAGGATTCTAGAATATGTTGGCTCAGGGGCATAGCTAGGAAACCAGATTTTAATTACACAGCTACTCAGCGGGTCTGGCACCATCTCTGGAGAAAAGGATGTTTCGGGTTGAAACCCTCCCTCGGACACAGAAACGTCACCTATTCCTTTTCTCCAGAGATGCTGCCTGACCCGCTGAGTTACTCCAGCATGTTGTGTCTATTTTCGGTGTTACTTCCTGCACATTAACCATGTAGCACTGGATTGGGAGATTGCATTTGGGAAATGCCTTATTTGCTTTTGATCCCACTGACCCCGCCACCCCTCACATGATAAGCATTCTCTCACCCTCTGTCTCACTATTGTTCCCACCTGAGCGCCAGACCCAATACCCTTATCTCTGATTCCCTGAGCTTCTCTGTGGATTGTCATCTTGTCGTGGTGGAGAAGCTTGTGTGGACCTGAGATCCTGAGAGAGATGCCTTCTGGAGCTGTGCTCCTGGTAGGGCCGCCCATGGCGGTAAGGTCGAGGGGGAGGTCTCTGACAAAGAGCAATCCAACCAAGACCGCAACGGTGGAGCAGGCGGAGGACGACGGCTGACCTCAGTGGAGCGTCACAACGGCTGGGAAGGCGGATGAAGGCTGCAGCAGGAAAGGGTCTCCGGTCATCTTGGACTCCTTTCCACTGGATCCTGACCCAGATCTGTCAAGGACCGTGGGTGGCTGTCCGTGCACCAGTGTCTCTACGTTAAGCAAAATTATGCACAGGTGTCCTCCATAAAGGGAATAGCACCCTGGAGACACCCATGGTCAGCCATGACCGAATGGGGCCTAAGAAGAAAAGAAGATTTCATGAGGCTACTTCACACCATTGGCACCTCCATCAATTGAGGTCAGCTCATCCCAATCATCTCATCTTCTGATCCCTCCATGCCTCCTATGTGTACTTCATTCATTCCTGTCCACATGTTCACTTTGCTACATTGGCAATCCCATTTTGACCATCATCCACAGTCTCCCTCTCACTGCCCACCAAAACGCTTTATATTATATAATATATGTTTTATATTATAGAGTACTGCAATACCTGGGGCACCAACAAAACATGCTGCGAGGAGCTGGCAATTGAGAAGGCCAGGCATGTCATGCTGCAAGTTGGCAGATACCAGGATTTCTTGATTTCTTGCGCCACAAGAGTTTGCAACGAGGCTGCCTTGAACGTCTTGATTAATATTTAGTTGCATTTAAAAACGATAGCCTTGTATGAAGGACCTGCTATGAGGATGGATTGTGTGAAAAGGAAGTAAATCAACAAAAATACCATATACTGTATAAATATGGGTAATAATCATTGCTAAATTCCATCTCAAGTTCAAGAATATAAAAGAGCTGGAACAATTCTGATTTACCATTGAACGCTCTGCTGGAGAGTTGCAGATTTCTGCTTGAGATGTTAACTCAAGCCAGAAAGAGTCCTTTGGCCGATTATGTCTACTCACCCATTGAAGAAGCTCACTGGTGATATGGAGAGACAGGGAACTGCAAATGTTCGCTTACAAAATGAGCACAAAAGTGCTGGAGTAACTCAATGGGTCAGGTAGCATCTCTGGAGAACATGGAAAGGTGACTTTTCGGGTCAGGATCCTTCTTCAGACTCAGTCATCTTGTGTCTATGTTCACTGCTGATTTTCTACCTTAACACAATTTTTCTTGGTCTTATCCCCATAATTGTTTTGCCAATTATCCAGAAATCTATTGATTTCTGCTGAGAGTATAATCAATGCAGGTTTCAGCCATGATCACAGTGAATGGCGGTGCTGGCTCAAAGGGCCGAATGGCCTCCTCCTGCACCTGTCTATTGTCCATTGTCTATTCACAGCTATCTCGAGGAGCGAATTTCAGATTCGCCACCTACGGAGGACAAAAAAATATTCTTAATCCTAAATAATAATTTTTTTTCAATCCTAAATTGCCAATCCCTTATTTTGAGATGGTGACCCCCTAATTCTTCTTCGCCTGGAGAAACATTCTGCCCAACGCCTACCCAATCAAGTACTGTAAAACCTTGCATGTTGCACATTCAAATCACTCATCACTTCTTTTCAACTAAAAATTTTTCTAAACAATAGAAGTTCAGCTTGCTTGATCTTTCCTTATATGACAAGCATGCTTTTCTAGGATATTTGACGGTACACAAAAGGCTGGAGAAATTCAGCGGGTGCAGCAGCATCTAAGGAGCGAATGAGATAGGTGACGTTTCGGGTCGAGACCCTTCTTCAGACAGGTTAGGGATCAGGGAAATGAGAGATATAGACGGTGATGTGGAGAGATAAAGAACAATGAATGAAAGATATGCAAAAAAGTATCGATGATAGGAGAAACAGGCCATTGTAAGCTGTTTGTAGTGTGAAAATGAGAAGCTAGTGCAACTTGGGTGGGGGAGAGATAGAGAGTTGGAGGGAAGGGGGTATCACAGAGGGGGAGCAGTTAGAGAGGAGGATATTTGTTCGTTGGTAAATCTGGTGAATCTTTGCTGCACTCCCACTGTAGCAATTATATCCTGCTTTAGATGAGATCAAAACTGTAAGCAATAGACCAGGTGTGGTCTCATGTACTCCAATCCTCTTGCAATTAAGGCCAACATGCTATTTGTCTTCCTAACTGCCGACTTCACTTGCAGTCAGTGACCTGCATACAAGAACACCCAAGTGCCTTTTAACATCACCACGTCTCAATTTCATAAATAATCGTAATTACTGCTTTTTTTTTTACCATAGTGGACAACTTCACATTTATTTTCACATTGCACAGCATGTTGCCTGCTCAATTAGCTTGTACAGATTTTGAAGCATTTTTGCGTCATCCCTACTCACATTTCCACCTAGTTTTATGACCAGACTTGAAGATGTTACATCAGACAAATCGTTGATATAGAATATGAATAGTTGGATCTCACAGTCTATGCTGCCCCACTAGTCACAGCCTATGAATTACAGATGGACAAATTTATTTTTACTCTTTGTTGTCAATCTGTCCACCAACTCTTCAATTTTATGCTTATTAAGTCTCAATCCAGATTAGTGCATTACCTTTAATATCAGCAGTTTATACAGCATACAGCAACCTTATAGAAAACCTTCTGAAAATCACAAAACCACTGTTGCAGTGGTTCCCTCGTCATGTACCCTAATAGATACATCATCAAAGCACTCCACTAGGTTAGTCAAACATATTTCCCTTTTCATAAATACACCTTGGCTCTATCCCCTCATCTTCACCATGGATGTCCAGTCACTCTACACCTCCATCCCCCACCAGGAGGGTCTTAAAGCCCTCCGTTTGTTCCTCGAAAAAATTGTTCCACAGCCCCGCACGGCCCGATTTTACCTTCTCCTCAAAATCCACAAACCTGACTGTCCTGGCAGACCTATTGTTTCTGCCTGTTCATGCCCTACCGAATTTATTTCCACATACCTCGACTCCATCCTATCCCCCCTGGTTAAATCCCTCCCTTCCCATGTTCAAGACACCTCACACGCTCTTTGCCTACTCCAGGACTTCCGTTTTCTAGGCCCCCACTCTCTCATCTTCGTCCAGTCACTCTACACTTCCATCCCCCACCAGGAATGTCTCAAAGCCCTCCGTTTCTTCCTCGACCGGAGGACCAACCAATCCCCGTCTACTGATACTCTCCTCCGCCTAGCGGTGCTGGTCCTTCCCCTTAATAACTTTTCGGTTTGACTCCTCCCATTTCCTCCAAATACAAGGCGTAGCTATGGGCACGCGCATGGGCCCCAAGCTACGCCTGCCTCTTTGTAGGGCACATCGAACAATCTTTGTTCGAAGCGTACCAGGGCCCCGTCTCCAAATTCTCCCTCCACTACATCGGCGACTGCATTGGTGCTACCTCCTGCACCCACACACAACACACTGACTTCATCCATTTCACCACTAGCTTCCATCCGGCACTCAAATACACCTGGACCATTTCTGACATTTCCCTACAATTTCTAGACCTCACTATCTCCATTGCAGGTGATAGACTCCTGACTGACATCCACTATAAACCCACTGACTCCCATGGCTATCTGGACTACACTTCTTCCCACCCTGCTTCCTGTAAGGACTCCATCACCTACTCCCAATTCCTCTGTCTATGCCGCATCTGCACCCAGGATGAAGTGTTCCACACCAGGGCATCAGAGATGTCCTCATTCTTCAGGGAACGGGGGTTCCCCTCTTCAACTATAGATGAGGCTCTCACCAGGGTCTCTTCTATACCCCGTGACTCTGCTCTCACTCCCCATCCCCCCACCTACCAGGGCAGAGTCCCCTTGTCCTCACCTTCCACCCTACCAGCTGTCACGTACAACAAATAATCCTGCAGCATTTTTGCCACCTCCAACGGGATCCCACCACTGGCCACATCTTCCCATCTCCTTCCCTGTCTGCTTTCCACAGAGACCGCTCCCTCCATAACTCCCTGGTCAATTTGTCCCTTCCCACCCAAACCACCCCCTCTCATAGAAACATAGAAACATAGAAAAAACGTGCAGGAGGAGGTCATTCGGCCCATTGTGATCATCCATTGTGATCATGGCTGATCGTCCCCAATCAATAATTCGTGCCTGCCTTCTCCCCATATCCCTTGATTCCACCAGCCCCTAGAGCTCTATCTAACTCCTGGCACTTTTCCTTGCAACTTCAAAAAATGCTCCACTTGTCGCTTTACCTCCCTCTTTGACTCCATTCAAGGACCTAAGCAGTCTTTCCAGGTGCGGCAGAGCTTCACCTACATTTCCTCCAACCTCATCGATTGCATCCGCTGCTTTAGATGTCAGCTGCTCTATGAGACCAAGACTCTACATCGATGAGACCAAGTTTAGGCTTGGTGATCGCTTCGCGCAACACCTCTGCTCGGTTCACATTAACCTACCTGATCTCCCAGTGGCTCAGCACTTCTACTCCCTCTCCCATTCCGAATCAGACCTTTCTGTCCTGGGCCTCCTCCATGGCCAGAGTGAGGACCACCATAAATTGGAGGAGCAGCACCTCATATTTCGCTTGGGCAGTCTGCACCCCAGCGGTATGAACATTGACCTCTAATTTCAGGTAGCTCCTGCTTTCTTCTCCCGTTCCCAGCTCTCCCTCAGCCCACTCTCTCCGCTTCTTCCTTTCTTCTTCCCTCCCCCCCCCCCCACCCTCACATCAGTCTGAAAAAGGTTCTTGACCCGAAACATTGCCTATTTCCTTCGCTCCATAGATGCTGCCTCACCCGCTGAGTTTCTCCAGCATTTTTGTCTACCATTGGCTCTGTTCAATCATTCTAAAATAATAGGCAGATTCAGGCAAGGATAATAACAACATTTAAAAGACTTGGACATGTACATGGATAGAAAAAGTTCAGAGGTACATGTGCCAAATGCTGGAAAATGGGACAAGCTTAGATGGGGCATATTGGTCGGAATTGACAAGTAGGGCCGAAAGGTCTGTATCTGTGCTGTATGACATTATGACTAAAATAGGTACGACATGGTGGATTCTTCTTGTGAGAGAATGAAGAAAGATCAAGCGACCCTCTGTTTAACAATAAAGGGTCATCTATTTGATGCAAAAGAGATGACATTTTGATACTTTGAGGTAAACCTGGTTTCATTGCCAGAGGCATTTTGCTCAGGGTGGCAAGATCAGTTAAGGCTGGTGCATTTCCTGCCTTGTGGGGCATTGTGAATCAAATAGATTTTTCATGACAACTGCATATGTAGTTTTGCAGTTGTTGTTAATAAAGCTATTTATTTTGTTTCGACTTTGCTTTAGACTTTAGAGATACAGCATAGAAACAGGCCCTTCAGCCCAACAAGTCCACATCAACTATCGATCATCCAGTACAATAACACTATCCTACACATTAGGGACAATTTACAATTTTTACTGAAGCCAATTAACCTACAAACCTGCACGTCTTTGTTGTGTGGGAGGAAGCTGGAGAACCTGAAGAAAACCCACGTGGCGTACAAACAGCGCCCACAGTCAAGATTGAACGCAGGTCTCTTGCACATAAGGCAGCAATTCTAATGCTGCGCCATTATGCCACCATAAAAATCTTCAATTCTTTCAGATTATTGACTGAATTGAAATCCAGTTGCCAAGGCGGGATTTGAACTCATGTTTCTGGACTGTTTGTGGAGTGAATCTTAACTGCTGCGCTACTCAGTAGCACAATTTGTGATGTTTTGGCCAAGAGTATTTATCAACGTCATTAAGAGAAAAGGGATAGGGGTAGAATCAATAATTAGGGAACTGCAATTATTGAGGATTGAAGACTTGTTCTTTCTGATGTTACCATTAAAAAGTGTTTGCATGACCTACATCTCCCTAAAAGCACCCACATTGTGCAAATGAACTTTTCAGAAACCACCCTTGTTCTGTTCCCCATGACCATGCTGCAGATCACTGGATCCATTTATTTTCAGGTGGGTCATTAACAGTATCATTCCCAAGGGTCCCAGCTGATGAGTTGCAATGTTTGCAAATTGCCTTCAATTCATCATCCAAATAAATATACAGCGTTGCCAGACAACAGATGTTGTTTTGTTGGTTTTTGATCCCTGCATTGAACAGCTTCCAATGAAAGGGAAGGGAGATATCTGTGTGTAATAATCATAGTGTGACCAGCGTTAGCTGTTGGCTATGACGATAGGCACAAAATGTTGGAGTAACTCAGGGGGACAGGCTGCATTTCTGGAGAGAAGGAATGGGTGATGTTTCGGGTCGAGACCCTTCTTCAGACTGAGAGTCAGGGGAGAGATAAGGAAGTGTGAGGTGTGAAAACAAGACATCAAGGGGGATGAGATTCATGGAAAATTTACAATAGATCATTGTTAGCTAGGAGAGGGTGAGAACGAAGCATACAGAGATAAACATTTAACCAGGGGACAGTCAGACTTCTCGTAGAAAGGGGGAGGGATGGAGCGAGAGGGAAAGCAAGGGTTACTTGAAGTTAGAGAAATCAAATATCATACCGAAGGTAGACAAAAATGCTGGAGAAACTCAGCGGGTGAGGCAGCATCTATGGAGCGTAGGAAATAGGCAACGTTTCGGCCGAAACCCTTCTTCATACCGCTGGGGTGTCAGCAGCCCAAGCAAAATACGAGGTGAGTTGTTTTGATTTTCTGTCTTTTCCCTAACCTTCCGTCCCCATTATCCGCTCTCACCCAATTTCTGTGCTTGAGCTTTGATTAATTTGACAAACTACCTCTGAGATGGAGTTTAATGTGAACAATCTAATTGTTGTTATTTACTTTGCTACTGCCAATGAGTTTTCACACCGTGTTGATGCCTGGTGGGCTTGACAAAACTGGAATCAACAAGTGTTTAGGTCCCCAGACAGCCACTCACAGGAGCGCAAGAGAAGTAATCGGAGTCCAAGTCTCTCTAGCCTGCCTGGCCATTCAATATGATCATGACTGATCAATACTGGCCTCAATTCCTCTTCCTTGCCTTCAATGCCTTAATCGTTCAATACTCTGTCTATCTCCACCTTAAATATAACTAGCGATCTGCCCTCTACCATCCTCGGGGGATAAACAATTCCAGAGGTTCACCACCCTCTGAAAGAAGAAATTTCGACACACTTCAATTTTAAATGTTGGGTCCCTTATTTTATAAATATGTCCCCCCTGCATTCTCTGCATTATATCTCAGTACTGCAGTATTCCAAGTAACATTTATACTTGTTTCAAGGATGTACCAGATGTTTTTAAGAAGGAACTGCAGATGCTGGAAAATCGAAGGTAGACAAAAGTGCTGGAGAAACGCAGCGGATGCAGCAGCATCTATGGAGCGAAGGAAATAGGCAACGTTTCAGGCTGAAACGGGTCCGGCCCGAAACGTTGCCTATTTCCTTCGCTCCATAGATGCTGCTGCATCCGCTGATTTTCTCCAGTATTTTTGTCTACCTGTACCAGATGTTTGTTGTTACCCTTGTGTTAGAACATAGAACAGTACAGCATAGGAACGGGCTCTTCTGCCTACGAACATGATGCCAGGTTAAGCTAATCTCATCTGCCTGCATACAATCCATTTTCCTCCAGAAGGGTATCGATCCGAAACGTCACCCATTCCTCCTCTCCAGATATGCTGCCTGTCCCGTTGAATTACTCCAGCATGTTGTGTCTATCTTTGGTTTGAACCAGCATCTGTAGTTCCTTCATACCCATATTCCTCCATTATCTGCATATATATGTGGCTATCCAAAAGCCTTCTAAATCATATATGGCTCCACCACCACATCTGGCAGCACATTTCCGGCACTTGCTGCCCACTGTGTAACAAAAAACTTGCCCCAACATCTCCTTTGAACTTTGCTCCTCTCACCTTAAATCTATGCCTTCAAGCCTTTGATATTTTCACCCTGGGAAGAAAACCTCCACTGTCAATCGGACCCGTGATTCTCATTGTAGATCGGCTATTGCATAGTGCTTGTTAATAGTAGCCCCGCCTAATACATACTTTATAATATTAAGAATCCGCCAATGCTGGGCAGTAGATGTAGCAGCTCGGAGATGTAACGTACTGCAGATCCTATGCTGTAAGTGTTTAATAAAGATGTGTTGTATCTTTACGTGCGTTTGAGTCTTGTAATTACACTCATGATATTATATACTTCTATCAGGACTCTCCTCAACCTCCAGTGTTCCTGAAAAAACAATCCAAGTCTGTCCAACCTCGCCTTATAGCTAATACCCGAGAATATATGCATTATCTGGTAAACCTCTTCTGCACCGTGTTAAAACCTCCACATCCTTCCTATAATGGCGAGACTAGAAGTGCGCAAACTGCACCAAATGTGGCCTACCTACTGTGCTCTCGGAAAATCATGTAACAAATAACAAAGATGATTTGCTTGTAATTGTTAGGAGATCCTTGATCTTTAATTCCTCTTCCGCCCCGGAGCAGAAGAGTCCACATCGCAGGGCTGGAAACAGGAAGTATCCTGAGCTGTTTCTGCTGCCACCATCATCTGCTGTGACCAGTGATGGCTCCCATTGATTGTCGCTAGAAGCTTGCGTCCTTTCCAGGACGGACGATGACAGCGAGTCCAACATTTGTAACAAGATGGACACGAAAAGTAGAAGAATTCCTCCTCCCTCGTTTTGTTTTATTGCAACTTTGGATAAGTGAGGTGTTTAGGTAAAACATGTTCTCAGGATATGGCAGTCTGGTTTCACCCAGTACTAGTTGCCTTTACATAGATGGTAGAAAAACACTTTCATGATCCACCTTCTGGTGAAAATATTATTACAGGGCCAAGATTTCAAGGATCTTGAGCCAGCGGTGGAGAAATAATGCAAATATGCTGTATGTCCGAGTTTGGGAGTTGGCGCAGAAATGTAATGCTGAAGATAGACAACAAATGCTGGAGTAACTCAGCGGGACAGGCAGCATCTCTGGAGAGAAGAAATGGGTGCTATTTCAGTCGAGACCCTTCTTCAGACTGAGAGTCAGCGGAGCTCCAATGTAATGCTAATCCTAAGTATCTCTTTACTTTTCATTTTACCGGTCAAGTCTAACACGAGTACTATGTGAATTGACCTTTATTGAGGTGCTCAAACCAAGCACAAATAAAAAATCAAACTTGTAAGAGCAGAACAAATTACCACCGCTCTTACAGTCAAGTTATTCAACCTGCTGTGTGATTTCATCTCATGCATTGACCTCTTTAAATCATCAAAGCTGTAATCAACACAGGTTCAGGCCTTGCATACAGAGCCTTAATCTGTGATGTCGATGTAATTTACCCTAAATAACAAAATAATGGAAAATGATCAGTTATTGTTAGTTTAGTTCAGTTTAGTTTAATTTCGTTTAGTTTAGAGATGCAGCGCGGAAACAGGCCCTTCGGCCCACCAAGTCCACACCAACCAGCGATCCCCGCACATTAACACTATCCTACGCACACTCGGGACAATTTACATTTTTACCAAGCCAATTAACCTACAAACCTGTACATCTCTGGAGTGTGGGAGGAAACCGAAGATCTCGGAGAAAACCCACGCGGTCACGGGGAGAACATACAGACTTTATACAGACAGCACCCATAGTCGGTATTGAACCGGGTCTCCGATGTTTTAAGCGCTGTAAGGCAGCAACTCTACCGCTGTGCCACCGTGCCGCCTTAGTTGGATGAACTTTGTCTTAAAAAAGATAAGGCCAAATATTTAAATGGCTAATTTCTGTACACGACTAGCCTTATTCAGAACAATAACAGTTAAGGCAAGATTGGTCAACTATGAACAACGTATGTCACTAAAGAATCACAACTAAATTATTTTAAAGACAGTGCTTGAGATTGCAATTGTCATGCTTACAAGGACTCCTTTAGAATTTGAATTTTAAATGTTTTAATGTTAAACCAATTTAAATTAAAAGTGCACCAGATGTTCATGAATTCCTGTTGATTTTTTATTGATGCCTGTTTGTCTGTGGGATCAGGAGGTATCACTGAAGAAACCTTGGGAAGTTGCTATAATGCATCGTAAATCCTGTTGTTGCAACTGCAACTTGTAAAAGTTAATGGACAGTGTTCTATGACACTCCTTTCCTGTGTGTTGTAGATGGGGGGATTGCATTGGGAGCCATGAAATGATGCACTCACCTAGAAATAACTGCTTTCTGACGTTCTCATAGCCACATATTTATGTGGCTGAATCGGTTGTGTTTCTGATCAATGGTTATCTCTTAGACATTGATGGTTTACAACTCAACTGCGCTGGTTGCATTTAATGAAAAGAGGAGGGGGTTAGATTCTGCTGTGTTGATATTCATTGCCTGGCACATGTAGCACGAATATTTCTTGCCACGTACTGGTTAAACCCTGAATTTGGCCACATCTTGTTGCATGCTGCTTCATTGTCTGAGGTATTATGAATGGAACTGAATACTCCTCTTCATCAGTGAATTTGTTATGATGGAGTGTTGAAACAGTTGAAGACACTGCACTGATGAATTGCTGCAGTGTTTCCTGGTGCCATGATGATTGACCTCCACCTGCAACAACCACAGCAATCTTCCTTTTGTCAGGTGTGTCTCCAGTCACAGGAGAGGTATCAAATGATCTGCACCAACTTCGACTTTACTGGAATTCGCTAATGTCACAGTCGGTAGAATGCGGTTCTGGTTTCAAGTGCAGCAATCCAGAGGTGTAACTCCACCATTGCATTTCAGCAATTTAATTTTTTTTCTTTCCAAGTTTGATCAAGCATTGTAATTGGAGCTGGAGCTGACAGACCCTAACAGAGCCTGAACTGAGCAATGTAAGCACTGAACGATGCTGATGACTTCTACCACTTTGTTGTTGACAATGTGGAACTAATAAGACTCAAATCGGATTTGTTGTATACCCTGTTTCTTCTTGTGGTTGTGCAGTAGAAATGAGTTTCTACTGAAGTTCACTCTTGTGGTAATATTTTTTAAACTGCAATCAGCTATTTTAATTTTATTGGCCAAACATTTGCACTCAGTTAACCAAGACCTCTGGGATCTCCCGTTGCTAACCATATTAACTCCTCTTCCTGTTCTCATGCTGCCCCTTCAGTCCTGGGCCTCCTCCATTGCCAGAGTGAAGCCACATGCAAGATGGAGGAACTGTTCCTCATATTCTGCTTAGGTGGCATACGACCCAACAGTATGTACACTGCATTCTCTAATTTTAGGTAACTACAAAACCCTCTCACCCTTCTCTCCCTTCTACCCCTAACAACCCCCTCCATTCTCTCCCCTGTGCCCCACCTGGATTCACACCTATGTCTCCCCTCACCCTCCCCTTCCATCGACAGGTACATTCCTTCCATAATTTGCAACTCGTCAATCCTTTTGTCTCACACCTTCTGTCTTTTTGTCTGTGGCCTTTGTCCACCATCAGCCTGTCAAATGAAAAGTCCTCACCTTTAACATTTCACCTGCCAGGCTTTGTCCTGCCCCTTCTCTCATACAGCTTTCTTCCGCCCCACTTCCCAATTAGTTAGTCTGACGAAGGGTCCCAACACAACACGTCACCCATCCATGTTCTCCAGAGATGCTGCCCGACTGTTGAGTTACTCCAGCACTTTGTGTCTTTTTTTGTAAACCAGAAATTGCAGTTCCTTATTTCCCTTTATTTCAATAATATCCATTCAATCTCATTCCTTTAATCACCTTGAGATCAAAACAACTTGTCCGCAAGTTTTATTATACATCACCACTATTATTATTACTACAGTTATGATTGAAAATTAAATCTTTTGCGATTGAAATTTTAAGGAAACACAATTTGTTCTTAAATATAGTCAGCAGCACATCAAAATAATACATACAGAAACTCCAAAAATGATTTAGATGTGACACATAATGTTATGTTTTATTGAGATTGGGATATCTTCTCCTTTTATGACCAATTAATATTAATTTTTTTGTTTTATATATACGAAAGCATATTGATAAATAGCTGTCCAGCTTCCAAATATACTATTCTTTTTCATTATAAAGTATTTAAATGTAGTTCCCAAACAAAGAAATACAGTTCATCAGTAACAACCTACTCAAGATTATGAGCAGCACAAATTAAACGATGCTTATTTTAAAATAGCCCAAACTTTTCAAACAGAGCGTGTAATGTTAGTCCATCACTCATCTTCCCCCACAGCTTATCACATTCCCAGTCAACATTTATCCCAAATAACATGGGCTGTGACGCCAATCAAGCAATTAATTACTACTGCTGCCCATGTGATTACAGTGCAAGGGCACAGACTGCACATCCAACCACAGCTTTTTTCCAGCAGGAAATCAAAGTTCCCACTGGATCAAAAATAAAACAAACAGAAAAATGTGTAATCATCTCCGGAGGCCAAATTTGGATCACTTTCTGTTCCCATTTGGTTTGACTCTCATCCTTATTCTTAGTGCACTAAATAACCTTTGTGGTTGAAAAGTTTAATAGAGAAATCAATGTTTAATGTCAAGGAATTATTAAGAAGTGGCTTTAAATTTATTTCAGTGTTTCTGCACACATATACCAATCAGCATATTTTACCTCCAAAATTACAAAGTTACAGTTTTTATAAATAGCTGTACAATGATCCAGAAACAAAGTCATATTTGAGACTCCACGTCCTGGTTAAAATCGATGTTTGTACTTTTTTATCGTGCTGCTGGTTTAAGAGCTCCCTTTAGAGTTTTCTACCATGGCCGTTGTGGGTTGGAGGAAGCCAATGTGGCTTGCAGAGCTATTGCTTTAGATAGTCACAAAATGCTGGAGTAACTCAGCGGGACAGGCAGCATCTCTGGAAAGAAGAAATGGGTGATGTTTCGGGTCGAGACCTTTCTTCAGACTGAATGCTCCAGCATTTTGTAAATAACCTTTGTGGTTGAAAAGTTTAATAGAGAAATCAATGTTTAATGTCAAGGACTTAATTTTATTCCTTGACATTAAACATCAAGGAGTTCCCCTCGCCACGGGTACCGTGTAATCCCGTGCTACCTGCTCCATGGTCGGAGAGGCGGCAACTAAACCGTCTCCCCCACCTGGTTTGCCAGGTAAGGAGGGGGCTGTGGATCCCCAGCAGGACCAAAACTAAGACCTGTCAAAGGGAGGGTGAGCTTCTAGCGAGCCAACGGTCATCCACACTTCAGGAGAAGTTGCGATCACTGTCGTACATGGCATTGCAAGGAATTCCCGTTGGAAACCAGCACCACTGCATCGCTAATGTTTTCAACGATGATGAATGAACGATGAATTGTATTTACCTTCAATTTAAATCAGCATCTGCAGTTCTTTCCTACACGAGCTATTGCTTTATGCAGTTGTGTTCCAGAAGAACCCACCTGGCAATAAGAGATGTTGTCTCAAAATGGCAAACAAGCACATGGGCTCTGAGATAGTAATATTCATAGAGAGTTTTCATAGATGAACATAAAGTGCTGGAGTAACTCAGCAGGTCAGGCAGCATCTTGGTTACTTGGTCCTCCATCGCTGGAGAAAAAGGATGGGTGACATTTCAGGATAGACGCTTCTTCAGACCCATTACAGATATGGACCAGATACTGTTGTCCTTCCCATTAGAGTTCATTTATGTGCCCCTTTTCCTGAAGTATAGGATGTAAATTGCACAAAATGCTGCTGAAAACAGGCAATGTGTTTGTATCTGCATTAGATCACACTGTAACTGGTGCAGTTGGCTAGCATTGATGAATCTTGGAAACACAGATTATGTTGCTTAAACCATATTGTGTGACAACCAAATTATGCGCTTCCAATAACCAAGGATATATTGTCCTCAACTGCTCTCGCAACTAACAACGATATGAACTTGGATACTGTTTGCAAGAGGCAGACGGAGCAAATTTTAATCTTTAACCAACCACTGTGGCACTGACAGAATACAGCTGAATGTTGGTATTGTGTCCAGATCAGTCTTTTATGAGGTCTAATAGGACTATTCTGTTCTAATGAGCAAGAGGTGGACTTTCGGCATTGCCTACCATCCGGAAATACTGTAATCTATCATATACATTTGTAGAGTCTTGAAATGTTAATATTGGCCTTCTTGCTTCATTTTACATGTTAATTCTTTAATCTTCAGAAAATACCAGATCAAAAATAATAATAAAACTAAGCCAATGATTCAAACTTGCAAAGTACAATATGTTGTTATCTGATGGCATTGTGCTAATACTTCATTATAACCTTATTCACTTCTTGCCATTATTGAGGAAATCTTTGTTTGCTGGTCAACTCGTTAATTTAATTCCCATCTGTTTGCTGGAGAACCACAGTAAATGTTCTAACGTTTTGAAGAATTTTCCTATTTATAGACTGAACTAATCTTCACCCCTTTTTGCTACAGGCCAGGTTTTGAACAGTCTTTTAACTATATTGATTATCACTTTCCTGTCTAACCAGCAGGCTGAAGATTAATTGTTGACGAAGATGAAAAATTGTCACCCATGTAAAAAAAAGTACAAAAAAGCTGTGCTTCAGATATACAGTAGTTGGATTAAATTAAAGAGTAATTAACTGTTGACCAAAGGGTTATCCAAAGGGAAATGCATAGAGAGTAATATAGCTCTTTGGCTACCCTTTCCACACCAAGCATCACGAACCCATGCTATGTATATGTAGAAATGTGGGATAATATTCACTGGTTTGCTGATTCAATTCATACAATGGTCTTTACCAGCTTAACCTCTGTGTTATTGGCTCGGATAAATGTGTAAATAATTACAATCTTGAAGGTATTATTCCACAGATTTATTAAACTAAGCTACTCCCTCATTGATAAAATCTATAAAATAGCTTTAAGGGCCTGTCCCACTAGCGCGCGATTAGACGCGACAAGCGCGACCTACCGTGGTCGCTTTAGTCGCCCGGCCTCGCGTGACCCTGTCCCACTGCGATCGCCGGAGTCTCGTCGAGTTGTGTGTAGCTGGTGTCGACATCGCGCGTAGTGTCCAAAAACCGACACTGCTCAAAAAATTACGCGCGGCAAAATCCTGTCGCGCAGAACGTGATTAACGTGATGACGTTTTGACGTTGTGCGTCTTCAGCGTGGCGTTGCGTGATGACGTCACTGCCCGACGTCGTGCAACGCGCATGCTCATGCGCATCGTCACGTGATGAAAAATAACGTCCTTCCTTCGGACGTCGCGCGTGTAATTGCGCGCTAGTGGGACAGGCCCTTCACTCGCACCGGGATCGCCTGACCCCCACGCGACCCCCGCGTCCGAATTTGTCGCGCTTGTCGCGTCTAATCGCGCGCTAGTGGGACAGGCCCTTTAGTTCTTTGCTAAGTAGTAAGTTTCCATTCTTGAACTTTATATTTGTTTAGTTTTAGTTTAGAGATACAGTGCAGAAACAGGCCCTTTGGCCCACCGAGTCTGCACCGACCTGTGATCCCCACATTAACACTACCCTGCACACACTACCAAGCCAAATAACCTACAAACCTGTATGTCTGGAGTGTGGGAGGAAACCGAAGATCTCTGAGAAAGCCCATGCAAGTCTTGGGGAGAACGCACAAACTCTGTACAGACAAGCACTCATAGTCAGGATCGAACCCGGGACTCTGGCGCTGTAAGGCAGTAGTCCTACTGCTGCGCCACCGTGCTGCCCAAATAGCAATGTTGCAGGGGATTGATGCATAAAGGAAACCTCAAACTTAACTGGCAATGTTATTTGTAATGCAATAGTTCACGCAACTTACTCATCTTGCTTATTTTTCTTATTTCTAGAAACAGTTGCATGATTTCTAGCCAAGAATTGAAAATGTGCTCTGATTCATTTTGTACATTTGCTCTCAGAAGCAACATTTAACTGAAAAGGTGTATTTTGATAGTTTGAGTTTCTTAACAGGAAGGACACTTGGAGAACAGCAGACCATAGCAACAAAAATACAGTACAGGAAACAAGGTATGAAAAACCAACACAAACAGTCAATAGATAATGAAAGAAAACCTTCAGTACTATAGATTGGGATCTATTTTAAATTGAAAAAATATTGCTTGTTTAAAGTTGTCAGATGTACTGTTTTTCAAACTACTGTATCCGTAACAGTAAGTATTATCAGGATAGGTATCACATAGATCAATTTCTCTGTCTTATTTTTGTTTTTTCTCCCCAAAGAGCAGAACACGATTTTCCTCGACTGAGATGAAAACAACGTATCTCATGACACCTATCAGCTGCCTGATCAACTATATACCAAGCTAAAGCCCACTCTGAGGATTGCCTTTGATATAGAATCAAAAACAAAATTTGCAGGCTCTGGAAGTCTGAAATAAAAGCTAAAAGTATTGGAAATACTCAGCAATTCAGGCAGTATCCTTGGAAAGAGGAATCAAATTAGCATATTAGATCCAATAATTGATTTCCAATTCTGACAAAGGGTTTTCAACCAGAAAGGCTAACCCAGTCTCTCATTCGGGGTGGAAGATAGCAACCTTCACGTGGTCCACCCTGTTTCGACTAATGCAATCAACTCGACGTGCACAAACGGAAGATCAAATAGAACAAGTTGTCCTACAACTTTAGGCTGTGCACGCCACACGAAAGAAGAAGAAGTCTCTCATTCCACAGCTGCTGCCTGGTTTGCTAAGCTTTTGCAGCATTTTTATATTGTCTTCTCTTTTGAGATACCCTGATGTATTTTGGCTTGTGGATTTTGCATTGCAAACGTGCAAGTCAATGATGATGAAATAAGTAAACTAGATAGCCCATGTTCAGACCCAGAGATTAATGAACAATGTTTTACAACAATGCAGGACAAGGTAGAGTGAACGGTTCAAGGTTCAGAACAAACTATCTTCACTGATGTATCATAGCTGCTATCCTGCTTATCAATGTAAATTAAAATGTCTTTTGTTCATAGCTGGTACAATAAATTAACGTGAGGAATCACAATCTGGCTTCTATTGAGCACAAAACTGACTATAATATTAATTTGCAATCATTTTTCGGTCATCCTCTGAGGCCATTGGTTTAGGAAGCGGCAATGTCCTACTGATCTAGATGGGATAACAATAATGTTTGGTAGAATGTTATCTGACCCATTAATTCAGTTGGAAATTATGTGATTCCATGCAAGAGTAGAATTTATCTTCCAGCCTGGATAAGGATACATATGAAAATATATATTTACCAATTAACCATCGTTATTGGGGAATCTCGCAGAATTAATATGTAGGAAGCAACTGCAGATGCTGGTTTACACCAAAGATCGACGCAAAAAGCTGGAGTAACTCAATGGGTCTGACAGTATCTCTGGAGAATAGGTCAACCCGAAACGTCACCTATTCCTTATCTGACCCGCTGAGTTACTCTAGCTTTTGTGTCTGTATCACAGAATTAATGTAGAACTTGGGATTTACGAGTAAGGGGGAAAGATAATTGTGAGCAGGTTTATGGGGGTTTAGAGGCAGGAAGATAGCCAAACAAATTCAACATCAGCACTTTGATACACAGTTTATTTTAATAGTTGAGCTTGATATTGCTCCTCCAGCCAGCTGCCCACATGCAGTATAAAGAGGCAGATGCCAAATTTCAGATGCATATAAGTCATGGGATTCAGAGGATACCTACTGCAAAAATTGGAGAGGACAATCAAGGGTGTTTCCCAGGTAAAGATATACAGGGTGCACAGAAGGCACTCAGACTCAAAATATCTTTCGGAGTGATTCTGCTCTCCTGGCCCTAGCAGGGATTATTTTTGACTTAGCTTAAAATTCCACAACATGAGGCCATTCGAATGTTGCAGAGTCCATTATGCATTAATGAGTCTTGCATCCGCATCAGGCAGATAACTCAGTTAGCGGGAAAAAAATCCCAGCCACAATGACAGCAGATGAGTGTATATAATAACGGCAACAAGGTGGAATATCTTTGCATTTTATTCGTATGCTTACATAGATTGAGTGGGTTAAATTTTGTCCTAAAATTCCTGCACTGATGCCTCAATTGGAATCTAGAGAAAGGCCTTTGCAAAAAAAAATACAGACGTGGGTCAAGATCATTACGATAAGGCTGATATTTCTTCAGAGCACCACCTCATCCAAATGAGACAGTAAACTATTTAAAGGTGAAGACATTACATGTGCACTTTTACAATAATTTATTACTGTACATATCACCTTTGATAGTGTTTAGCAATTGTGTTTCACATATTTCTCTGTAAATCATTTGTCACTTGATTAACCTACATGAGGAGCTAACATATAAAATATGGTTCTGATTTCATCTGCATCTCTGTTCAGTCATGAGATACTTAAATTGCAAATTCACATGAACTGTGACCCCAGTCTTATGACTCTTGATGCCACATTTCCCTGTAGATCATCCGTCACCAAACACATGTGTCAAAATTAGAGTGTGAAACTTTTACCAAGTAGGAGGTTTAAGGTACAGCTGTATGAGTAAATGCTAGAAAGACAAACTCATTATCTGGGTAAGTGCACATGCTGGTGTAATTCTAGAAATATATTTTTTTACAGAGAAATGACATGTAATGTGAATATAATCTTTTATTGAGGTAATCTCCTTAATTATTTTGTCATTTATGAACCAGTGATAATTGCTGGAGTTAGCAAAGGCAAAAATATGAAGTCTGGCGAGAGCATTTATCAATACACTGACAGGCCTCTGGAATATCAGAGCCTGCAATAAGGCAGATGTAAGATGCTGCATTCCAACTATTGTTTCAAAGAAAGACCTTGAGGGGCTCCTTGAGTGTAACCTTGTTCAAATGAGATCATAATTAGGGCAGAGAAATGAGAAGGGAACACATCACAAGTGTCATCTCTTTCAGAATCATCTAAAGCAGATATTAATCAGGTCTCATTAAATTAAACAACATGAAAATTAAGTCTGGACAGCTTTTCATTCTTTCAAATATCCACCTCAAGATTCTTGTTTTGTAAACTTTTAGTTTTAATTTACACCGTCAGGAAAGTATATATATTTCACCAACAAAAGAAATAAATGTTATTTATGGCTGCAAGCAAATTATTGTTTCTGCTACATAATTATCTTCCATTTTCTATCTGTCATGAGACACATTTTTAGAGTTAGCTGATATACTTGCCCCTTCAGATCTAATTTCAGGTCTGGTGCACTGTTTGCACTTTGTGCAATTCCTAAATGATGTGATCCTAAATGCAGTCTCTCATTATCCCTTGGTTCCCCATGTGGATCAGCTTCAACCTTTCACATTTTTCCATGATAGTAATGTTAAAATCATGAATCCTTCACTTAAAAAATTGTTGGCCTGAACCTGATGTGGATGTACTTTGTTTAATTGCCAATATATTATAGAGCTGCTGCACTTTCACGAGTCCATGGGGTAGAAATTGTATAGCACTTGGAAATGGGCACAGAAATGTTAAGGAGGAGTGACTCACACGGGGGTATTGTGAATCCAGGGTCTTCAGGAACTTCACGCAGCGTTAACAGACTTGTTGGAAGTCCAACAATAGTGGAAGCTCTTAAATTATTTCTCAACAAAAAAACTGCTGTGTTGTGGGCTTGTGTTGCGATGTCTAAACCTGGAGTGGTGGGTTACATTGCCAACAGAAAATTTGCAACATGTCAAGAGTGTTGTACACCTTAGTGGAAGCAGTGGAGTGACTGTCTCCAAACTCTTTATTAACTTGGCCATGGAGACAATCCAAGTATTTGAGTTTTAAGTCCTTATTATGCTGATTATTAAAAGTGATGAGTGAGGAAGAATATAGCTGGTGAAATTTGATGATGTATTTGATGACCTCGCCAAGGCATACGAGGACATGAATCCACTTACAGACCTTCCGTTTAGGATCAACACCTTATATTGACTTAATTTTATTTTCTCCCTTTTCTATTTGACTGAGCCTAAAGGCCCCTGGTCCCCTGCAGCTAGAAAAGCTTTCCTTTCCACTTTCTCTATCAAGGCCTCCAGGCTGTAGATAAAAAAAATGAAGGTTGTGTAGTTGACTGTGTTTCGTGTTTCTTCCATGAAGTTGACAAGACCTCTAGAATGACTTTTAGCAGTCATCAATGGGTGACCCCTTTGGCAATGGCTCAAGTAAAAGTGGGCCATTTCCTTGTGTGGAAGCTGATCTTCATCTTCCCATTAAGACGTTTTCATGCCTCAGATGTTTTCTTTGACGCATTAATGCACTCCAAAGCATCAAACATGAGTTTTATACCGAATGATATTCACCACATTTCAGCCAACAGTCTCCATGTGCAAGTGTGTAATCCATCCAGAAATTTGCAATTCAGGGATGAATCACATATTATATTACTGATATCACTTTGCACGTTATGCTGGTCAGATGGTGCATAGAAAACATTTACTTTGCGATTGAATTTCCAGGCTAGTTTCTCTTCAAGAAAGAAACAAAGAAAGTGGGTGGGCAAGACCCAAGAAACCAAAAATCAGTTTGTTCAGCTTTCACACAGAAAATATTCTGCATTATTAATGAATGCAATACCCAGTATCAGTTTAATTCAATCCACAAGTGTATTCATTACAAATAATGGTCATCATTGAGCTAACTGTTTATACGCTTTAAGAAGCAGGCAATGTTTATTTACTCTAAGATAAACTTAACATTTTAACCTGATTTAAACCTCTTGAGAATTAAAAATTAAATATACTGCAAGTGGATGATTTACTTGAAGTAAATTATTTTCACAGTAAGGAAGTATGAAAGTCTTTTATATTTGTATTCAACTAAGCTTTCACTTCAAGGTCATTTTGATGCATTTTCCAAAGCTTGACCTTTCTGGCTTAGAAAATCTTTGAACTCTTCTTCCAAGAGGACTTCTTTGAATAATCTGTAGATGGTTCGTAAATAGCATATCAAAGTTATTGGATTAAAAGGCACTTTCTAGCATTTGTAGACTAACACTGTTTTGGAAAAAAAAAGAAAATCAATGTCTTTATCATCTAAACACAGCTTCAATTGGAAATAAACTGTATATATTTAAATGAAAATGCACCCAGTGCAGCTTCTTCTGACCACCAAAACATATTCATTAAGCTTGATTTCTTCCCCCAAATTACAGTATAGTAGTATTTTCAGTGAGTTGAAATTTCCCACAGGATTGATGCCAAGTTAAAGCTGGAATAAATGAGTTTAAAGTTGAAAAATCAATTTAAAATGTTGAAAATCACCCAAAGATGGAAACTGGCCAAGAATGTCTTTGGAAAATCCCCAATATCTCTTTGGATTGTTATTTTTTTGTGAATCTGTTATGCACCAGATGAAGTCACAGTGTTTTATTAAAGGATAAAGTAAACAATTCCTCAATCATTTCCAAGCCCTACAAATAATGGTACTAATGCAAATTGTGAAAAAAATGTGCTTTGAAATTCAACACACCAATTGAGTCATACAGTGTTGATCCAGGCCCTTCAGTCCAACTTGCCCAAGCTGACCAATATGCCCCAACTATATTAGACCCACCTGCCCGCATTTGACCCACATCCTTCTAAACCCATCCTATCCATGTACTTGTCCAAATTTTTTCAAACATTGTGGTAGTACCTGCCTCTACTACCTTCTCTGGCAGCTTATTCCATATACCTACCACCCTTTGTGAACAAAAGTTGCCACTCAGATTCCCATTAAATCTTTCCCCCCTCACCTTAAACCAATGTCCTCCAATGTTTGATTCCCCCACTCTGGGAAATGATTGTGCATTTACCTTATCTATTCCTCTCGTGATCTTATACAGCGCTATACCATCACCCCTCATCCTCCTGTGCTTCAAGGGATAAAGTCCTAAAAGTCCGACTCAATTGAAAGACATAAAGTTACACAAGTTCTGCACAGATGAAAGATTGAATAAATGGAATGCTCGAGTCCCAAGGAGTATAGTTTCCATGTTGTTTATTGTAGATATATATGACTTGCAGGTAACCATGAATATGATCTGTTCCATACAACCTGATAGAATAATGGCAACTTTTTTTTAATACACTCTGCTCAGTTCCCCAATTTCGATGAATTTGTACATCCATCCTTTGCTACTGTCACTGATTTATTTTACTTTATTCTGAAGGAGGAAGATGATGGTATTTGAGCAACACGATGTGGCATCTGTTAGAGCTGATAACTCAGAACACCACAGACATGGTTTCAAACTTGAACTTGGCTGTGTCGGGGTGAAATTTGCACATTCCCCCTGTGACTGTGGGTTTCCTCTGTGTTTTTCAGTTTTGTCCCACATCCCAAAGACATTCAGGTTGGTTGGTTATTTGGCCACTGTACATTACCCCTGGTGCGGAGGTGAATGTTAAGACAGGGGGGAGTTGATGAGAATGTTAGGAGAATAAAAGGAGGATCAATGTAGGATTAGTGTCATGGGTGATCGATGGTGGGTAGAAGGCCTTGTTACTGTACCTTTCTATGTCTTCATGGCCCTGTGCAATATCTAGATGTAAATTCACAAAAGCTGCAGAAAATTTATATTAAATAAGAAAACACGAAAAAACTTTTCTCTTTTAAATGGGAAGCTTTGCTTTCTAACTAAAACCTTTCTCCATAAATGCTTTATCGTAATTTGTAAGATAAAGCTGTGTGCAAATAAAAAATGTTTTTCTATGTAGGAATCTTTACTTTCACAAATAAAACCTTTCTCCAAAAATGCCTTATCTTAATTCGTAAGATAAAGCTGTGTGTAAATAAGAAGAGTCTTTCTTTCTTTTAATGTAGGAATCTTTACTTTCTAAATAAAACCTTTCCAAAAAAGTGCCTTATCTTAAATTGTAAGATTAAAACTGTTTGCAAATAATGCATGTAAATTAGTGGCAATAGCTTCAATGCAAATGGGTTAAGCATTAGAATTCATCCAAGAAAAAAATAAGAGATTGGTTTGAAAACAAGAAAGATATTAACAAATAAATCTAATTCAATCCATATTAATTGGTTTGCAAAAAAAAAGGTAAATATATAGCATGGTTTTGTGTGCAGGAGAGGCAATCCCCCCATTGAGTAACTGTTTTACTTCGGAGTCATGTGAGTGACTTCGTGAAGACCCCGCCAGCACGCATGCGTGACATATCGTCGAACACATGCGAAGCGACAGGCAGGGAGGAGGGTCACTCCTCACCGGAACGGACCTGCAGGTAAGGAACAACTAACCAGCAGTCGTTTTTTCTTTCAGGGACTCTGTGGCACAGAGTACCCCACCAACGGGCCGCCTCGAGAGACTGACTGCGGACCGCGGGAACGCGGGCAGTCAGCGGCGTCAGAACTTCTCTACTGACCCGGAAGTCGGGCAAGCCCGTTGAACCGGCAGGAGACTCGCCGTTCGCAGGTAGCGACGGCGGAGCGGCAGCCCCGACTTAAAGCCACAACAGCCTGCAGGAACGTCGGACTGGCGGCACAACGACCCGGAAGTGGGGCAAGCCCGTTGACTCGGCAGGGTCCGAGCTCGGAGACTCGCTGTTCGCGGGCAGCGACGGCAGTCTATAACCCCGCATGGAGTGGATGGGGAGCACTAGCTCCAACGTGACACACTCCAGCAGGAGTCTGGTCACCGTGGGTCTCATAGCAGTCTCACATGGTCTGAGTGCAGGTAGATGGGACTAGGGGAAAATAAATGGTTGGCACGGACCGGAAGGGCCGAGAAGGCCTGTTTCCGTGCTGTAATTGTTATATGGTTATATGGTTAGAGGAGCAACAGGAAGCTCTGGCACTCTCCTGCATGGTCAATTGAGATCAACTATTTCAGGAAGAATACCATCCGACCTACACTAAACCCCAAGTTCGCGGGGTTGTGTAGAACCAGCAGTGCACAGCCGCCTACTCTGTTATTCGGGGACAACCTGCCCAAATAGGTAAAAGACCTCGACAAAGAGCCAAAAGCCATCGGCATGATTAAGGTGCCGGCCGCTACCAGGTCCTCACATATTTGGCCGCAGCACCCCTACGCATCCACCAGCAGGCAGCGTTATCACACCGAAAGAAAATCTGGTGAAAGCTCGAAGGCCACACAACCGACACAAGGGTCTTTTTCAGGCCATGTCCCAGAACGGCCTTCTTGGAAGATGCGCCAACCCCACACCACAACGCCTCCACCTCCCAGGAACCAAGGAAGGAGAAAACCAACACAGCAGCAGCGGTAACCATGGAGGTAGGTGGGTCTGGTTACCTTCGGAACATAGCATGTGTAACTTCTTCACAGGTTGGGGAAAGGTTACACTTGTTCAGGGAATAACTTCTGATCTTTTCATACAGCACAGTATTCAGCGATTCAAAATTGGAATTGTTGACAATTCCTTTCCGGTTCACCATGCACCTAGCTGAAAGTTTGTGCTTTCACAAAAAAGAGAAAGTGGAAGGTCATGCGGAACTGTTAAGACTATATACAAAAGGAGCAATAGAGGAAACCAAACATGAATCTCTTGAGTTTGTATCAAACATCTTCACCTAAATACAAAAAAGATGGTGCATGCCGCATCATTTGATTTGATACAACTGAATACTTTTGTGCAGTACACCCACTTCAAAATGGAAACTTTTTGTTACTGCTAAAACAACTAGTTTCCAAGGGGTACTTCATGGCTTGCATCAACCTAAAATATGCATACTACTCAGAACCAATAGACAAAGATCACCGCAGATATTTGAAATGTATCTGGATGGGATCGCTCTGGCAGTATAAAGCGCTGCCTAATGGATTAGCATCAGCCTCCGACTGTTTACAGAAATATTGAAACCAGCTTTGGTGTTTCTTCGGAAACAAAAAACATATTGTCATGGCATATCTAGATGACATCTTATTGTGGGGATAACCTTGGAATTGGCTAAATTGGCTGTCTCAGCCACCAAGCTCCTATTTCAAAAATCAGGGTTTATTATCCATCCAGACAAATCTAAGTTAAATGCCTTCTGGTGACTATGGATTATTTGGGGTTCACGATTTGTTCATATGTCTGTCACCTTGCCAAAGGACAAAGCAACAGACTTGATAGAGGCATATAACAGCCTTGTTTGCCTCAGTAAACCATCTATTCGGCAAATAGCCAGGGTAATTGGGAAGCTCATGGCTACCGTTTCCCAGCCACAATTTGGACCCTTACATTACCAAAATCTACAAAGGGCCAAAATCGACAATACAGCACTCAAAACACCATGCTGACCATTTTGACAAACCAGCCAAAGCAAATTGGAATTACGATGGTGGATTAGCAATGTTCGACATTGCTCTAAATCCCATCACACTCACAAACCCTTTGGTTGTGTTACAAACTGATGCCAGCACTCCCTGCTGGGGAGCAACCAATACCACCTCCAGTTGCGGTGGTAGATGGAATACACATGAGTTAACCTTACTTCAGGGCATCAATCATCTAAAGATGTTGGGAGCATTCATGGACTTTGGGCTTACTGTTTCAGACATGTATCATCTGCATGTTCGCCTACAAATTGATAATACCACCGTGGTGACATACATTAATCATATGGGTGGAATTAAGTCGATATCTTGTGATGAATTGATCAATACAATCTGGCACTGGTGCATAGGAAGAAACATTTGGACATCAACTACTTACCTTCGGATAAGCTCAATACAGTGGCGGACACCAGGTCACGCAAATTCAATGACAACACCGAATGGATGTTGGACCACCAGTTATTTACTGACATTATAGCTCGGTATAGAACGCCAGATATCAATTGTTTTGCATCAAGACTTAATCACCAGATACCACTGTATGTTGCATGGGAATCAGACCCTGGGACAGTAGCGATGGACGCATCTCGCTATACTGGGGGAGGGGATTGTTTTTTCTATGCATTTTTTCCCCCCCCCTTTCTGCCTCATTAGTCGGGCCTTGCAGAAAATTCAACAAGACTCTGCATCCGGTATTTTGGGAGTACCCGATTGGCCTACTCAGCCATGGTACCCTGTGGGACTCGACATGGTCAGAGCCATGGATTCCGATCTACAAACGCCCGAGTTTGCAGGTACACCTGTGACAAGGGAGAGTCATCCGTGCCATGACCGAATGAACCCATCCATTGAACGAAGAGACCTCTCCTGGAATTTGGGCTGTCGGACTGAACCATGAATATCATCACGGCATCATGCAGAGACTCCACCAGGAAACAGTACCTCACCCATATTAAAAAATGGGAGGTATTTTGTTCCAGGACAGACACAACTTACAACATAGCCACCATCACGGTTGTGCTGGAGTTCTTGGTAAGTCTACACTTCGATGAAGGCTTGAGTTATAATGCAATCAAATCACAAAAAGTGCCCTATCCTCATACCTGGGACAGGAGCTAGAACACCATGGAGGAGTATCTCACCCTCTGGTGTCAAAACTCATGAGGGGATTTTAACACAATCTTCCCCAGGCCTCAATATACCCGGACCTGGGATATTGGCATTGTCCTGACCTATTCAGAAATTGGGCACCAGCCACATCCCTCTCACTAACACGTATAAAATAGTGATGCTGATGACACTTGTAACGACGCAGCAGGTCCAGTCTCTGCACAAACTAGACTGGACGCCATGGTAACATTCCAAAATAAGGTAACCTTTCACATTTTTACCAGCTTTTTGTGTAACCCTTGATTCTCCAGCATCTGCAGTTCCTTCTTTAACCTTTCACATTTATGAGTTACCTAAACAAAACAGGCCTGGGTCATCTGGCCTCAAATTGGAGTTCCTTGCTTATCCTGTAGATAGACGCCTATGCATAGTGAACCACCTCCTACATTAACTGGAGGTCACCAATAGTCTCAGGGGAACGGAAATGGCTCTATTGATAAGTTCAAACATCCTCGTGCAGACCATATCAAGATGGCTCAGGGTGGTGTTCGGTGCAGCAGGGGTGGACACTGATATTTTAAATCTCATTCCACCAGGGCTGCAGCTACATCATGCAGCGAGGATGATGGAAGTCCCTATGGGCCACGCACTTCCTCCATTTGTTATTACATACTTCCTCCATTGGTTATTATGACAGTGTGTGAGCATGGACTCATTTCCAGGGCATGAAATCACAGAGTTTTGAAGTCTTCATGTAGTCACACACGTGACTTCAAAGTAAAATACTAAGATTAAACGAGAACTTACCAGTTCGAAGTTTGATCCATATTTTATGAGGAGTTACGATGAGGGATTTTGTGCCCTACACTCCCAACCCTCTATTATAAGGTCAACTGGTATGTTAGTTCTCTTATCTTACTATCTTCAGTCAACTCTACTATCTGTGATTTCACACCACTGCTTTGAAGAATGTCGCGCATGCGCGCTGGTGGGGTCTTCACGAAATCCCTCATCGTAACTCCTCTTAAAATAAAGATCAAACTTTGAACTGGTAAGTTCTCGTTTAATGTTACTATTTAACAATAATCAATATCTATTTATCAATAAGCCACAAACATGTGCCGGAAATGAACACGGGCCCTGTTAACTTAGGAATTAACAAGTCTTTTTCAGAATGGCAGGCAGTGACTATGGGGTGCTGCAAGGCTCAGTGTTGGGACTCCTGTTATTTACAATATCTATTAACGATTTAGACTAAGGAATTAAATGTAACATCTCCAAGTTTGCGGATGACACAAAGCTGGGTGGCAGTGTGAGCTGCGAGGAGGATGCAATGAGAATGCAGGGTGACTTGGTTAGGTTGGGTTCGTGGGCAGATGCATGGCAGATGCAGTATAATGGGGATAAATTTGAGGTTATCCACTTTGCTGGTAAGAAGACAGATTATTATGTGAATGGTCAGATTAGGAAAAGGGGAGGTGCAACGAGACCTGGATGTCCTTGTACATCAGTTATTGAAAGTAAGCTTGCAGGTACAGCAGGCAGTAAAGAAAGCTCATGGCATGTTGGCCTTCATAGCGAGAGGATTTGAGTATAGGAGCAAGGAGGTCCTACTGCATTTGTACAGAGCCCTGGTGAGACCACACCTGGAGTATTGTGTGCAGTTTTTGTCTCCTAATTTGAAGAAGGATATTTTTGCTATTAAAGGAGTGCAGCGTAGGTTCACCAGGTTAATTTGTGCGATGTGGGACTGACATATGATGAAAGAATGGATCGACTGGGCTTATATTCATTGGAATTTAGAAGGATGAGAGGGCATCTCATAGAAACATTAAATTCATATGGGATTGGACCAGCTAGATGATGGAAAAATATTCCCGATATTGGGGAAGTCCAGAACCAGGGGTCACAGTTTAAGAATAAGGGTTAGGCCATTTAAGACTGAGATGAGGAAGAACTTTTTCACCCAGAGAGATGTGAATCTCTGGAATTCTCTGCCACAGAAGGCAGTGGAGGCCCATTCAATGGGTGTTTCCAAGCGAGAGTTAGATATAGCTGTTCAGGCTAACGGAATCAAGGGATATGGGGAGAAAGCAGGAACGGGGTACTGATTTAGGATGATCAGCCATGATCATATTGAATGGCGGTGGTGGCTCAAATGGCAGAATGGCCTACTCCTCAACCTATTGTTCGATGTTTCTATGTTTCTCCTCCTACACAATCCCCATGATTATATGAACAATTTACTCTAAGATGCCCCTGCAAGGCATACTGAGAGATGACTGGGCAATGTGAATATGATTAAAATACATTGAACTATATCAGAATAATTAAATAAGTACGTAGAGTGAAATTAAGAAAAGTAGAAAAATCTTAATTTAAACTTACTATTTTAAGAATATGGGTGTCACCATGAAAATGAATTGTGTCGACATTAATATACATTTGCCATGGCTGCAGCACCTGCTATTCCTCAGAATTCAATATATATGATAAGAATCCCTGGTGACTCAGACTGACCACCATGTCTCAGTGTAGAAACAAGGAACTGCAGATGCTGGTATATACAAAAGGATACAATATTTACTCAATGGATCAGGCACCATCTCGGGATTATTTTAAAGAAGAGTCCCGACCCAAAACGTCACCTATCCATGTTCTTCAGAGATGTGGCCTGACCCACTGAGTTATTCCAGCACTTTGAGTCCCACCATGTCTCTCACCTCTGCTTCGTTTTGGATAGACACTGAAGTTGGTTGTGAAAATAGGAGGATGGAGAACAGTGGGCTGATAAATGCTTCAACTTGCTCTGCATTGGAACCATTAGTGGCCTTGCCAACCTTCTGTGATATACCTCACCACCATCAGGCAACAATAGGGATCATTTTGCAAATGTATGTTGATGAAAGATCACGACTAACTCTCTTCAATTCTACATTATCAGATGTTTATCTAGCACTGACTCATTGATGAGCAGTAGTTTCCTCCAACTAAATGTAAGGAAGAACAAATCCTTTGGCATCAGTTCCTGCCAAAGATTCAATTTGGTTGATAACTATCTGATGCTGAACCAGAGTGTTTGCAGCCTGAGTATCACAGTACACACCATCAAAGATTGACCATCTCTGTCTGAAGAAGGATCTGAACACGAAACGTCACGCATTCTATCCATCCAGAGATGTTGCCTGTCCCGCTGAGTAACTCCAGCAATTTGTGTCCATCCCCAATTTGTAAAGTCACCTGATCCTGCCCATTTTTTCAAGCAAATACTGTGAAAACTCATATCAGAATGTTGAGAAACAAGGGAGAGATTACAGACATGAACATAGTGAGAGAATGACAGCAAGGACATTAGTTATTTCACGGATTTCAGATAGGTTAAAAGTTTGTAAAGACATACTTATTTAATTTTGGAGACTGAAGGTCCTGTGAGTGTGGTTGTGGAGGAATGCAAGAGACAGCACCTGGCACAGAAAATCCTAAACTTGATCACATCAACGATAGCACAGAAAGCCAACAAAATAACTGGTACCAGTTGGTGAGGACTACATTTCAATAAATAATTATATTAAACGTTCTGCAATGCAGATTGAGAAAACTAGTTCAGATTTTAATGGTATTGTATAATTCTTAAAGTGCTTATTGACAAATATTTATCAAAATATGGAAAACAAGTATTTGAGAGAGATATGCTGATAATCCCTCATGACTCATATTGAATTAAATGTGCTAACAGTTACTTTGAATACCCTAGTAGCATTATATTAATCGAGGTACATATGATACCCACAAATAGCCAAGTAAAATTTAGCCAAAAGTCACCCTTTGGCCTGTTCCCTTGAAGTCAATTGTCAAGGCACTTCTTAAATATCACAATTTGAAAATCAAACATCAATGGTTTTACTTTTCTCTTCTGAACAGCCAGACTCAAATTGTCGAACTCATTTAATATGGAAATCTAGAATAATATATTGGTTGAGTTTAAATCCAGTGACTTTGTAGCAACATTGAATGAATGAACGAATAAGAATGAATGAATGAATGAATGAATAAGTGTATTGGACAAGTATTCACATACAAGGAATTTGCTTTGGTGCTCCGCCCGCAAGTGACAACATGACATACAGTGACACTTTGGAATGACACATAAAACATTAAACATTGTACTATATCTAACTGGGAGCTTATCAATGAGAAGAAATGAGAGGTCAATCATTTAAGATTGAAAAGCTGAGTCCAAAACATAACTGAGTCCAACAAAAATTGTGAGAGTTGCCATCTTAGTAAATGTATTTGGATGTGCGCGACAATTACTTCAAATAGGTGGAGTAACCAGAATCATTTGACAGCAGTGCTAAATTGGAACTGCATACTCCAGGCAATGCGCTTGGACATGCGGATGCAACAGTAAATGGCTTGAATGATATCTGCTTCCCACTCTCGCATTATTACCATCTCCAAGAAGAGACTTTGTAACCAACTACCTTTCAAGCATAAAGGAATCCTGTCATTTTAACTACCTGCCGTAATAAACGCATGCTTGGGTACAGTGCATACCATCTGCAAAATGTAATGTAGTAATCATGCAATATTTACCAGCTGTCTAATATTCTTTAGAACAATTGCATTTTGATAGTTTCTGAAATGACTCCTTGTGGATTGTTCTGTGTGCCTTTGCAGTGTTTCTCTACAAGCAACACATCGCAGGAGATCCTGATGTTTAGGACGGTGCCACTGTGGCCGTGCATACAATGAACCCCATTTTGAGAAGGACAATAGTACTGTTGGCTAAGCTACTGGTGCGGCTTTTATTATCGTGGAACTCAGCAGCATTAACTTGAAGAGACACAGACATCAGGCCAAGCAAGCAGAGCTCTTTTCATCAGTGTCCTCTCATTGTCAGATCTCATCTGTGCTCATCTTAAAGGGAGTTATATAAGGCCCCAAGAGATATTGCATTAACTATGAGAAAGTTAATTGCATTCACAGCACAGAGTAAAACCCCTTGCAAATCATGAAGAGCTATGTATCAAAAGAGGGAGAACAGGTGTATCTTGGGAAAGTCCACAATGCCAGTGTCTGCTCCACTGAAGTAAAGCAGAGATGTTATTTCTCCCAGAGCATTAAGCATCAACTTTTAAATTATTTTCTGGGAGGTGCACCTTACTAGCAGCCCTTGCATTCATTGACCATCACTAATTGCCCCAGAACAGGAAGTTGCAAACTGCCTTCTTGAACTGTTGCAGTATAATTGGATGAAAGTACTCCCATTGTGCTGTTGGGTAGAAGGTTCCAGGGTTTAGACCCAGTAGAATGGCAGTATGTTTCCAAGTTAGGATGGTGCATATCTTGAAGGGAACCTGTATGTGGTGGTATTTCCATTCACTTGATGCCCTTGTTCTTTGTGGGTTTGGAAGGTGCTTTTGGAGTAGTCTAGGTGAGTAACCACAGTGCACTTTGTCATGGTACATAGCTAAGGTACTACAGTGGTTAAATGAGTGTACATTTAAGGTAATGGATTGCTACCAATGACATGGATTACTTTATTCTTGAGCTGTGGCTGGTTAGTTACCATCTTCTTGGAGATGCAAATTTTCTGCTTTTAATGCAATTTTCATCTCACTCCAGTATGTGGTCCAGGTCTTGCTATAAGAAGCCACAGCTGTTTTATAATTTTGGGAGTAGCAAATGGAATAAAACACTGTGCACTAGCCAGTAAACAGCTACATTTTGACCTTATGGTGGAATGGAAGTCATTCATGCAGAGAATACCAGGGCCTAGCACACTGCACTGAGAAACATATTCAGTTCTTTCCGGGAGTTGGTATGGTGGGCCTCCAACAAACACACCCATTCTTCTCTGCATGGTTATTCTCCAATTATTGATGTATTTACCCTTTGATGCCTATTGCCTTTAGTCTTACTGGGGTGCCTAATACCACACTCTGCCAAATGCTCCCAAGTCACCTTTGGAATTCAGCTCTTAGGTCCAAATTTTGGTGAAGGCTATTATGAAGTAGGGAGTCAAGAGGTCCTGACAGAATCTAAATGGAGCATTAAATAGCCAGCTAATGATTACTAAATGCTCCTTGAATACATTGAAATTGGGACACTTTGCTGATGGCTGGAGGTGATCCAATGATGTTGTAATCCTGCACCTATTATCTATTGTTCTTATCAGATGGTCCTATTCTCTTTTGAGGAGGAAACAAGGAGGGTCGTTGAAGATAGTTGTTTGATATAATATACATGGATTTTAGCAAGACCTTTAATCAGGTCCTGCGTGGTGATCCATGGTTCATCGAAAGTGAATTCATTCAAAGGCAATCGGGTAGTAAATTGGCATCTCTAAATTATTGGCAGTACAGATAAGTTGCAAAGTCCACGTGGCCGTGTGGGTTTTCTCCGAGATCTTCAGTTTTCTTCCACACTCCAAAGACGTACAGGTTTGAAGGTTAAATGGCTTGGTATAAGTGTAACTTGTCCCTAGTGTGTGCAGGATAATTTTTATGTGCAGGGTTCGCTGGTCGGTGCGGACTCGGTGGGCCAAAGGGCCTGTTTACATGCCGTATCACTAAAACAAAATCAAAGGAGAATTAATGAGCGTGTGAGAGATAGTGCATGGCTGAGCCATAAGGACATAAGATTAGGGGGAGTGGGATTGATGCGTTGCTCTGCCGGTAGTTGTCATGAACATGATGGGCAGCATGATCTTCTGTGAAGTCATAAATAAGCAATAGTTGATGCAGATTCGTGTGACTGTAAGGATGTTTGCGGTGTAGCTTCATGCGTTTTTTTAAAGTTATTTTACCTTTTTATGAGTGTCCATGTTACATATAAAGAATTTATATTTAAATGGTGATTTAGTTAAAAATTTTGAAAACACAATATTTGTTTGTGTGGTTGACAGCAAGAAGACAGATGGCTATTATGGAAGAACATCAATGGGCCATGAAGGTGGGCAGGAAAGTGTTAAATGTAATTCAGTCCGTGAGTAAAGTATTTGGGGGAAAAAAATACGATAAAGTAATACAGGACAATATAGAAGCATGCAGGGACTTCTGAGTGTGCGTTTTAGATCAATGAAGATAACAAAGTAAGTGGTAAATAAGGTGTACAGGTTAATTTACTTTCTTCACTGAAGCATAGCAAATAAGACCAGGCAGGTCAGATTTATCTGGCGTTGAGACATGTTCTTTTTCAACTAGCTAGTTGTGATGGGGTAGGGGAAGGGTCTACGTACTTTGCAAGTACACTTAGATAAGTACTTGCAGTTCCATAATCTATAAGGTCATGGACCATAGATCAAAACATGACATTAGGCAGGATAATATATTTTTGCCAGCACAACAATCAGTAGTTTGAACTATTTTTATGCTGTACCTTTTAATGGTTGAAAATGTAACATGGAAGCCCATTAAAAATAATTTTCCAAGACAATTTGATTGTCATAGGTACCTAGGGGTGACACAGCAGTAGAGCTACTGCCTTACTGTGCCAGAGACCCAGGTTCGATCCTAACTATGGGTGCTTGTCTGTACGGAGTTTGTAAATTCTCTCTGTGACCTGTGTGGGTTTTCTCTGGGATCTCTGGTTTCCTCTCACACTCCAAAGACGTACAGGTTTGTAGGTTAATTGGCTTGGTATAAATGTAAAATTGTCCCAAGTGTGTGTACAGTAGACTTAACATGCGGGGATCGCTGGTCGGCACGGGCTCGGTGGGCCAAAGGGCTTGTTTCCGCGTTATAACTCTGAAACAAACTATTTGATCAGCAGCGGTTATTATCCTGTTCCTTAACTTTGTTCAAGGCAGTGGTGTGTGCCCATCGATGAGATGCACCACTGCTGTTTACAGCAGCTTCTTTAACTACTCCAAAAGCCACAACATTAACCACCAAGGAGCGCAAGGGAGCATTGTCACCAAATAATTATCCACTAAGCTGCATGCCACACTGACTTGGAAGTATACTCCTTGTCTGACAGGCAATCCTCCTGTAATGACTACAGTGCTTCAAGATAATACCTTATCAACACTTTGCTTAAATGACGATATGATATGATGCGATGCGATAGAACTTTATTTATCCCAGGATAAATTGGTTTCCCAACAGTCAAAAAACACAACAAGATACATGAAACATGAAATTAAAGTGACAAATGGAAATTCCAGGACTGGGGATGTACAAAGATTGGGGGGGAGGGGGGGTGGGGAAAGGGAGTCAAGTCAAAGATGGGGATTATCTGTTGAACCTGAATGGGTACTTCAATGTTGACGTGGTAGGACATTGAAAAGATTTTCAACCTTCAAATAAATAAATCTTTCCTCATCTCAGTCCCAATTGATCAACCACTAATCTTGAGGCTAAGTCTCCAAATCACCCAATGTGAGGAAATGGCCTCTCAGTACTCTAGAATGAATAGCCATGGAATTTGCACTGACATCTTTTATTTTAGAGATACAGCGCGGAAACAGGCCCTTTGGCCCACCATGTCCTCACCGAACAGCGATCCCCGCACACTCACGCTATCCTACACACACTAAGGACAATGTAACCGATGCCAATTAACTTACAAGCCTGTACATCTCTGGAGTGTGGGAGGAAACTGGAGCACAAGACGAAAACCTACGTGACCTATTAACCCTCGCGGCCTGTTCTACTAACACACAAAGGCTAAGAACAGCTGACTTTTTCTCTCCCCAGTTGGCTAAGTAGGATGTTTTAATTCACGTCCGACTAATTATACGGCTCTCAGAGTAACTTGGCTGCCTGTGAGATTGTTGATCCTGTCAGTGTATTTGTGAATCTTAGGGATTTGTATTCAACATCTGCATATCCAAGTTCAAATATAGACTTAGGATGATTGGCTGAAATCAGATGTTGATTTTCTACATGACCAGATTTCCCTTTTTTCCCCAAATTTCTTGGCAACTCCATGTCTGATTAACGTTATTTACGGGGTTTGTAAAATAATTAAATTTGCAATTGATGCAATTGGCAATGAATGAATGCTACATATATTTCCACACAGCCAATAATGACTCAACAATTAAACATATCCACAAATTAATTATATTATGTCATCTCCCCCCTGTCATAGAGTCATGGAGTCAAATGCACAGCATTAGCCCCTATTGCCCAGCTTATCCATGTTGACCAAAATGCCCTATGACGGTCCCATTTACCCACATTTGGACCATATCCCTTCAAACCTTTCCTATCTATGTGCCTATCAAAATCTCTTTTGTGTCTGTTATTGTGCCTGCCCCAACTATTTCCTCTGACAGCTTGTTCCGTATATCCACCACCCTGTTTATGAAAAAGTTGCGCCTCAGGTTCCTATTAAATCTTTCCCCTCTTGCCTCAAACCTATGCCCTCTAGGTCTTGATTCCCCTACCCTTGAAAAATGTATCTGTGCTTTCAACCTGATTTTGCCCCTGATGATTTTATACACCTCTATAAAAATGCCATCAGCCTCCTGCACTCCAAGCAATAAAGCCTGCCCAGGCCTGCCCTCTCTCTTCCCATAGTTCAGGCCCTTGAGTACTAGCAACATCCTCATGAATGATCTCAGCACCCTTTACAGCATTGACAACTTTCCTATAGCAGGCCACAACACTCCTACGCTTATCTAAATTATCTCCATTAACCGTTCCTCAGCCCACTTGCCGAGCTGATCAAGATCCCACTGTAATTCTTGATAACCATTTTCACGGTTTACGATACAACCTATCTAATCTGCAAACTTACAAATGATGCCCTGTGCATTCTCATCCAAGTCATTGATGGAAACCACAAACATCAATGAGCCTAGCACCGATCTCTCAGGCACGCCACTAGTCAAGGAGCCTCTTGTCCGAAAAGCAACCTCACACCAACACCCTCTGATTCCTACCATGAAACTACTTCTGCATCCAGTTAGCTGGCTCTCCCTGGATCCCATGCCAGCTAACTTTCCAGAGCAGCCTACCATGAGGAACATTATCAAAGGCCTTGCTGATGTCCATATAGACAATGTCTATGGATTTGCCTCTGTCGACCGTCTTGGTAACTTCTTCAAAAACGTAATAAAATCCACGAGACGCAGTCTACCTCATTCAAAATCATGCTGACTATCCATAATCAACCCCTGTATGTATAACTTATCCCCCGGAATACTCTCCAGGAACCTTCCTACCACAGATGTTGGGCTCACCAGTTGTTTTGTGCAACCCTTCTTAAATAGAGGCACATTAGTCACTTTCCATGCTTCTGTCACCTCAACCATGCCTAACACTGATTTACAGTATATATCTGCTATTATCCTGCTATTTCATCACTAGCGTCACCATTTCATCATAGTGTCCTTGGATATATTTTATCAGGCCTAGGAGATTTATCTATTAATCTATTTTCACATGTTGTAGGGTGTTCAGCGTCTCCTGATTGCAATATGGACAGTCCTCACGACATCTTCATTAAGTGTCCCAAGTTCCCAAGTCTTCATGTCTTCATCAATATTCATTGTGTACCTTGACCGTCTCCTGTAGCTCATAGATACATGACTACTTTGGTTTCTTAGGGGCCCTATTCATCTCTCTCCTCTCTAGTTACCCTTCTTCACCTTCATACACTTAAATTATCTCTTTGGATTCTCCTTAATTTCATCTGCCAGAGTTAACTCTTGCCTCACCCGAGAGCTATCTCGAGTTTGTAGAAATTATGAATGATGCAATTCAGGCCTAGGAACTGAGACTGTGTATATTTAGTAATTTTAATCCAGTCATTCCAAAACAAGGTATTTCAGGTTGAAAGATGGATCTGTGCATTAAATTAAAAAGTAAATAGTTTTATCAAATAATGTATTATTGTTCTCATTAATAAACACAAGACATATTGTCTGCTTGAATACATGTAAGATAGACAAATTGAAACTCAGATTTTCAATTTGCTAAACATTTCATGTTCCAGTGCAAATATTAACCCTCTATCTGGTCCAGTTTAGCTGATGAACACATCTCGCCATTCTGATCCTTGCACCAGCTATTGTATAGACAAGAAGACAAAAGGTCATATCCTTTTCAATTCAATTTTTTCAATTCAAGTTTAATGTCATTGCACAAATACAAGTATAGGTACAACGAAATGCAGTTTAGCGTCGTTCTTAGTGATAGCGATATAGAAAAATAAATACAGAGTGCAGTGGTACCAATATGGAAAATAAATAAATACAGGGTACAGACAAATCTATCAGCGGGGCTCCGAGTTCAGCAGTCGGATGGTGTAGTTGAAGAAGCTGTTCTTCGTCCTACTGGTGCGGGACCTGAGGCTCCTGTACCGCCTCCCTGATGGGAGGAGGGCAAACAGTCCATGATTAGGGTGTGAGGGGTCCTTGATGATCTTCCCGGCCCGCTTCAGGCACCGTTTTCGGTGGAGGGCATCCAAGGCAGGGAGCGGGGCACCGATGATGTACTGGGCGGTTTTCACCACCCGTTCATTCCTAGCTTCCTCATCTTCATTAAGGACAAGTTAACGACGGATTTAAAATAACTTTCAAATGTCCATCAGTGACTATGCCAGAGTGGTGAGAAATATTCAGCATTTGTGGTTTATGTTTCACAACTCTTTTTCTCGCTCCACAGATACTGTTTTACTTGCTGAGTCTTTCCCGAATATTCAGTTTATATTTTAGATTTCCATCATCCCAAGTAAAATTTGCTTTTCATCTAACGTGATGATATTTTCACTGCTTACCTCTCATTCAATCCCAAATATCCTGCCGTTACCCCATAATTTTCAATTTTAATTTCCTGTATTATCCAGCCAGTAGGATATTGTTGGCATCTACAAGTCCCTTGATGCTTACATATTGTTGGCTGAAGAGAACAGGATGGTATAAAGATGCAGCTGGTAGAGCTGCTTTCACACAGAGCCAGAAATCCGGGTTCAACCCTATCTTTGGGTATTGTCTGTGTGGAGTTTGCACGTTCTCCCTGTGACCATGTACGTTTCTCCGCTTGCTCCGGTTTCCTCACAAATCCCCAAAAAATGCGGGTTTCTATATTATTTGGCCTTTGTAAAATAGTTCCTTATATGTTGCAAGTTTATGAGAAAGTGGTCTAACATGGAACTACTGTGAACAGATGATCAATGGTCAGCGTGGGCTCGATGGGAAGACGGGCCTGTTTCCATGTTGTACCTCTAAAACTAAATAAACCTAAAAGCCTGGGCAGAGTCTTGGAAAGGCAACAAATGGACAGGGAGGCTAAGAGTTGAAGGTTGGAATTTTCTTTTCATAGGTTGTGGCTCTAGTTTGTTTATGATCTAACCATTAGCTCCAGGAGAAAAAAAAAACTTTGGTATCCCGCCAGGTGAAGCAGTTACTTTATTGTAATAGTTGTATCTACAGGTAAGTCCACTTTTCAGCAGCAATAATGATTTGTGTTGAACATTAGTGAGTAAAGAGTCCTGGACAATGCCTAATTATAAAATTATAACATCTCTAGAAGGATATCAAACTGAGTAGCTGCACACTGCATGCAGATTTTTCACTGTGGTCGAGAGATTTAAATTCCAGCAAACAGATGTTGAAAGGGAGCAATATGGAAGCAACATCTGGAAGTTTTTTTTCATCCAGACAGCAACATAATTATGGACTTAGTTGCTGGGTGATGGCGTTAAAACAGAAACCGAACAGTTTGAGGAATATACTGGAAAGGAGTGTCAGTCTGATTAAACTGGGATCTAAAATAAAATGTTTGAATGAGACTGACAATCATTCCCAGTGTTCAAATATATATCCCTGTGTATATATAGCATTTTACAATTCAAATGTTCTGATGGTAAAGTAAAATACTTTGGAAAAATTGAAATATGTTTTTACTTATTTTCTACTTTATTCCATCTTTCCCGTCCACTGCTGTTGATGTCACATGCAGATTCAAAGAATAACATATTATATGTCATCGTCATAAATTAATACAGTGCAGAAACAGGCCCTTCGGCCCAACTCGCCCACACCGGCCAACAATGTCCCAGCTACCCTAGTCCCACTTGCCTGCGCTTGGTCCATAACCCACCAAACCTGTCCTATCCATGTGCTTGCTGGACTGCAATCAGTTTTAAATATATTCTGTGGAATATTTTGTTGTTCCTTGGCCCTGCTGTTTTTGATGTGAAATTTATGTGAAAATCTTTGTGTGGAAATATTTGCCTCCTAAAAGACAGAATTTAGTTGTGTAACATTGTCACCCCAGCAAAACCACGGATCCAATATTCCCTTTAAATGAAAGAAAAATAAATTGGGGATATTGCGAAGGATTCACAAGCCAGGTTGGTTCATAAAAATCATTAGCATTGCTTTTAAAGGCATCAGAATATATTGGCCAGATTTCAGCGCAAGCAAAAATAAAGAGAGTAAATACCACTTATTATGGTGGTGTTACAGTATAAGGTTTTTGAAAAGTCAGAACACAGCAAACTTTCCAAAGTGGATGCGCCTCCCCCCACAATTAGCTCAGTTGTTTTTTTTAGTGCAATAACAGTCGGCATTTACTACTCATGTCGTAAACCCAAGTAAAAAAAAATATGGCATGGCATTAAAACCATCAAAAGAGGCATTAACACCATAAGCGCTACTTTCCATCTGGAAGCAGGTTGATGTAAAAACTAGTGGTACTTTGAAGTGTTACTGGCCAGCATACAGTACATTGAAATCTAGTCGTTCAGTGTATTTTGATTTCATTTACTGCTGGCAGCGTTCAAAATTGCCATTAATGTCTAGAATTTCTTTATAATCACCCAAAAACTTCCTTGCAAGGAATCTTTGTCTTGACATGAGTGGCTCTTGACATTTATAGCTTAAGCTAATATTTTAATCGGGAGTATTGAATTATACCATGTTCAGTTGGTGACTAAAGGACGTTAATGATCACTTAAAGTAACTGATGAATGGGATCAATAAATGGGATGCATTCAGCGTGGAATCCTAAACAGAAAAAAATAAAGTTGAGTGCAAGACATCATTAAGTCCATCGGTCGCAGATCAAAGAACTGGCGCAGTCCCTTTGGTCGAAATTAAAATAGCTCCCCTCCTCTTCTCCTCCCCTTTCCCTTTCCACAGCAATCTTCCTCTAATTATTCAGAAGAGTTTAAAAAGATAATGTTAATAGGATCCAACAAATCGTTCCGTGCTTCTGTTGAGCCAGGGAGGGGTCTAGTCACAATTCTTACCTTCTGAGAGGCCGACTGAGGAAAGGAGGAGGAAGAAAGTAGAGGGAGATGGCCAACACTTAATGGAAAAGAAAGCCACAATTTCATCTTCAATTTAAATTTGCATTGAAAAATCTTGATTAAGCTTTCTGTACGGGATGTGACTGTATCTATTATGTGGAAATGCAACCAGTATATTTTGCTGTGAGATTGCAAGAGCTGGAGAGATATTCCATTAAGAGGGGTAAGGCTTTCATAATTTTTAATTTCTGCTTGTATACCTTCATGGTGGGTAAATAACTTCACTGGTCCTCTCATTAATCTTTTATCCCATTGTTCAAGATCAGGCCATCCTCTCTTACTTCCCTGGCAGCTTGCCTTTTCCTCTGCTGGAATGAGTCATTCCAAGTGGTTTATTGGCAATGCTGAGCATTTAATGACTCCATTATCTCAATGGTCCAGCTGTGGATGTCATTAGGAAAAGTTGAAGTCCTTGCCAGTTCTCAGGATTCCACGAGGTGATGTTTGTTTTGGCAGACACAGCTTTTGTTCTGTCTGCGGGGAGTAGCCGGATGCTCTGGCCAGTGAGTTGCATTGTTTTTGTTTTTCCACTTTAGGACTTTGGCAACCATAAGGTCCCCCTCATTAACCTTAAAAATAATTGATACATTTCGAAAGTTAATTTATTTTCTAACGGAAAATAATACACAGCCATCATGATGTCGCATTTTCTGCAGTGTTTTGACCTGTTTGGCTGATTTATTTTTTTTAAATGGGTGCATGTAATCTGATAATGTAACTCTTGCATATAATTTCTGCATTAAGTTGTTTAATTTATTGTTATCAGACAAAAATTTGACACGGGTTTGAATCTGCAATATTTAACTTGGGTAACGAGGAGAGTAGAAATTAGATCTCAGTCACATGAACCAATGCATGATTCCATATCATACACCTGTGGCTGTCACCCCTATAATTCAGTTCCTTGAAATGCGGTGTTTAGTCTACGGACACAACTAAAGGACATATACAAGAGATACAATTGAAGATGAAGTTCCACACTGAGATGATTTTAAGTATATTAAGTTTTATGTTGGGTCAGTAATAGGGATTGGGACTGTGAAGTGCCCTTGCCTGTTTGACTTGACACAGGCAACATGCCAGATCCGAGCTAAATGCTCATTATGAAGATCACAGCATCCAGCCATTGCTAAACATGATTTTGATTAGCTTAGCTGCTCAGCATGGGACACAAGTCTGAAGTACCCATCAGTAAATGTGTAGAGGGCTGTGCGGCTCGGAACTTGCACGGGCCAGCTGCCAGGTATATTTGTGGACATCTTTAATCTCTCCCTACTCCAATGTGAGCTTCCCACCTGCTTGAAGAAGACCACTATCATTGCGATGCCAAAGAAAAACCAGGTAGCGTGCCTTAATGACTACCATCTGGCGGATTATCACAAAGCACTTCGAAAGGCTGCTCATGGCACACATCAATCCGAGCATTCCCTAATTCTAATTGATCCATTCCCTAGTGAAGTCCAAGTTTGAGGTTTTCATGACTTTGGATAATCTGGACCTATGTAGGAAGTCTTGCGAAGCCTTTAGGGATTGCTGAGAAACAATTAATTCCAGACCAAGCTAGAGTCCCAATATAGCTAATACACAAATACCGATTGACTGTGACAAGATTTGAGTGCTATAATGGGCTTAAAAGTGAAGTCAGGCAGAATTGCTGGTATCAATGCATCCCACCCCATTGAGCACAATGCATTTTGTATAGTGGAATAATGTCACTTGCCTCAATATCCTTGGGTATACTTGTACCCATGGTCACCATTGCAGATATTAGATCAGCCTTCCTGAGTGCTGGCCAGTCCATCTGAGAAGCTGCTTCCTGCCCTTGGCTCCATCTGTCTTTGTGTTGCCTTAGGAACGCAGCCAACATAGTCAAGGGTTGCTAACGCCTTCATCATTCTCTCTTCTTCCCTCTTCCATTAGGTGTAAGATTAAAAAAAAAGCTTGAGAGTCTGTACCATCAGAGTTAAGAATAGCTTATCCCCCCACTATTATCAGATTTGTGTGGACTTCTCATATGTTAACATTGAATTCCCGATCTTCCAATCTACTTTGTTGCGACCATTTTACTTTTTTTATTTCCACTATGTGGACATACCACTATATTCTGAACCCAACGTCTAATGCAACACATTCAAGGGTCACTCACACCTTGGTCAAGCTCACTTCTCCACTCTCCCATCAGGCGAGAAGATGTATGGTATGATTTGCCTGGATAGCAGACAGAATTTCTTTTTCCCACTGTATTTTGGTACACGTAACATAAATAAACCATTACCAATGAGTTTGCAGAGTAATGTGCATGAACCAGAAAGCAGTTGTTAACATTTTATCATTGTTGGGAAAATAAATAAACAAACATCATTTACATGATGATGGAAAAATAAAACAGCATTATATAATTGCATTTCAAAGCAATGTTGTCCGCATTGGTTTTAACCAAGCATTTGACGAGGCCAACGTGTCACATTGTCCCAACAAAGTAAAAAGCAGATGAGATCCATGGATAAGTGGCTCAGTGGCAGAAAGTGAAGAGTAATAGTCTGAAGAACGGTCTTGAACCAAAACGTCACCCATTCCTTCTCTCCAGAGATGCTGCATGTCCCGCTGAGTTTCTCCAGCATTTTGTGTCTATCTTTAGTAATGGTTGACAGTTGATTTTGTGACTACTCCTATTGGGATTCCACAGGGGTCAGTACCTTGCCAAGTCCCTTGTCTGTTTCTACTTAGATGCATTTATTATCTATTAATTGTGTTAGATGTTTTAGATATGTTGGTTTTTTTCTGTTTAAATAAGATTCCTGTGATAGTAGATTAATTGAACATTCCATGTAGCAGGGTCTAGCCAAGGGGAGGGTGCACATGCCCTGATAGTGGAAGTCAAAGGAGAGAGGGAAATGGATGGATCCTATTCCTCTAATGATATTCTCCAACAACATATCACCAAAACATTGCACTTTGGGTTGCTACCTCAAAAAGGCAGCCGGCATCATCAGAGACCCACACCATCCTGGCCACACACTCATTTCACCTCTGCCAAACGGGAAGAAGGTCCAGGAGCCTGAAAACTGTAATGTCCAGTTTCAGGAACAGCTTCTTCCCTACAGCCATCAGGCTATTAAACACTACAACCTCAAATAAGCTCTGAACTACATAGAGTATATGTGTATGTGTATATATATATATATGTGTGTGTGCACTTGTGAATTTGTGCATATATACACACATAACTTTTTTTCTTTCTTATTTGTCATATTATTTACAGTGTACGATGTTTACATATTCTGTTGTGCTGCAACAAGTAAGAATTTCATTGTTGTATCTGGGACATATGACAATAAAACACTCTTGACTCTTGACTCAATATACTTTTCAAAACAATTGCCAATTTTTCTCGTGCTGTGAGGGGTGAGATCACCCTGTCACTAAACTTGTTATCCCTGGATTATTGCACAGATTGAGGCCTGATTTACACCACATCTCTTTGCTGCCTTTGTACCTTTAAGGAGGGCCTTCACTCAAGGAGAGGGGAATTAATTCTGCCTCCTTTAATTGAAGCAAGCAGTCTGTGCCCATATGTAGCAATTTCTTAGCCAACAATCAAAATAGCAATGATCAGTGAGCGACAAGCTTCCACTGCGCCACAGACACATGACTACCAATGCATTTAAACATTTCCCCTTGATGTTGTCTGCTCTCCCACCAACAACATCCTAGGGATTACTATTGTCCAGAAACTGACCTGGGCCAAGAGTTCAAATACTATGTTCATATATATGGAAGCTGTGGAATTTGCAACGAGGGACTCCACAAATGAATTGGCAAAGACATTAAGTCTTTACAAGATAGGAGTCTGGGTTGTTGAAGGGCATTCTCCCGGTACCTCTGATACAGCAGTTCCAAAGATATTGAAGAAGAAGCTTTAACTCATTCATTACAAAAAAAAGACTCACAACTGGACGGCATGGTGGCACAGTGGTAGAGTTGCTGCCTTACAGCGCCGGAGACCCCGGTTCGATCCTGACTACAGCTGTTTTCTGTAAGGAGTTTGTAGTATTAGTGTGCATGGATTAATGGTTGGCACGGACCCAGTGGGCCGAAGAACCTGTTTCCGCGCTGTATCTCTAAACTAAACTAAACTAAACTAAAAAGCTAAGCTTTACCAAACTATCAACCATGCGGACATGGTTTGAACATCCCTTCCAACAGAACTGGTGTGACTTCTAGCGAAGGCCTGCAAGCTCTCTGCACCTCCAATGAAGTCTGTGGGTGTCAGGGACACTTTGGTTGTCTCAGACCTCCTTGGTGGAGGCCAGAAGGTTTATTCCTGCCACGTTCCTGGCATTGTCCTCTGCACACATTAAATAATTTTGCATGCAGACCTTTCTTGAGGATTCAACATCAGGTCCTATCTACTATCTATCTCACTGGAGACCCTTGGACTATCTTTAGTCATTCTTTACTGGACTTTATCTTGCACAAAATGTTATTCCCTTTATCATGTATCTGTACACAGTAGGAGGCTTGATTGTAATCACATAAAGCTTTCCGCTGACTGGTTAGCGTGCAACAAGAGCTGTACCTTGACATTAGACATTAAACTAAACTACACCGCCTGGCCTATAATCCCCACCAGCCAAACAGCCATCAGCCTGGAATTGAAGGGTAGCTGATGATGACTTTAACATTGGCCAAGAAGATTGCATGTTCCAAATGTCTATCTCCACTCCTCAGTTTGAAGTGGATAAAAATGAACCAAGATTAGCATTGTGAATAAATCTCCTTGTTAACATCCATCTGCTGATTATCTCAGTGCCTGATGAGTGCCAATTAAACAACCAAACATGCCAAATCATTTCGTGCAGCAACTGAGTACAGGGACAAAGTTGATACATTTCATGACAATTCACCCTTGTGAATCTTCTAAGAACTTGTGTTCCACGTTCTTTTGCCTCTGGTCGAAGTTTCCTAGATGATTGCAATCAAGTAGCTGGACCCTTGTTTATTTGACATGGTACAAGTTGCAGATAGCTAGGAATTATGCTGTGTGCCTCGATCTATCGGCTTTAGACTCCACTATCTCACCATGATCAAGCACATTCGATCCTCAAGACGGTAAAGAAATTTTAGAGCAAGACTGGCCTGGAAATTAATATCAAGAAGGCAGTTTGCCCAAATGGTCAAAAAATCGTGGGCAAAAACACAATGATTAATCACCTGGGGACAGAATAAGGGTTCCTCCAGATGACCATTACGAGTGGATGATTATTCCCACTTTCTCTCACATCAAGGTTGCAGTCCATGTTCACCTCTCACTGAAGAGATGCAAGTAATAAATAAATAAATCAGCACAGATCACTTTCAATTGGTGCATGGAACTCCTGGAATTATTCCTTGTTATCGAATATTAATGGGAAAAGAACTGCAATCGCCTAAAGCAACTTGAGTATGTGTGTTCGCATGTCAATAGTCAGGAACAGAAAGTAGGAAAGGTGCCCATAATTTCTGCAAAATATAATCTCATGCCTATCCCGTTGAGTTACTCCAACGTTTTGTGTCTATCTCTTGCTGAAGATCTCCTTATCAAACCTTTTGTAATCTAAAAGTGGAAGATAGATACATAATTCATTATGCCATCAAATGTTTACTTTGGGCTGCACAGTGGCGCAGTTGGTAGAGCTGCTGTCTCACAGCACCAGAGACCTGGATTTGATCCTGACCTCAGGTGCTGTCTATGTAGAGTTTATACTACATTCTCCCTGTGACCGCATGGGTTTCCGCCAGGAGCTCTGGTTTCCTCTCCCATCCCAAAGGCGTATGGGTTACAGATAAATTGGCTTCTATAAAATTGCCCCTAGCGCGTCGGGAGTTGATGAGGGAGTGGAATGATATAGAACTATTGTGAACGGGTGGTCAATGGTTGGAGTGGACTCGGTGGGCCAAAGGACTTGTTTCTGTGCTGTATCTCTGATCATAAACATAATAAATGTGGCAATAAATGTGAACTTGAACTAAACATAAACAAATGCATCGACATTTCTGAGCTTTGACTGAGCTCCCTGATTGTGCATGGTGTACAAATTATAAATTGTCGGAAAACGTCGCACAATTTAAATTCCCCACACTCTCAACATTGCTTAGGATATAAAGATTTGAAGAGAAATCCTTTTTGTTTAACAGTAATCTAATCTTGCATGTAAAATCGATTCTCCTTAAATTTACGCAACCAAAGATTGAATTATGAGGTTGGATTTACAAATAGAAATATAATAATCAGATCCAAACATGGGGATTCATTTCTTATTGTCTAACATAAAAACATGCATTATATTGCTGTTGTAATAATAGTAAAGACAAATTTACAACTCACAGCAATTCTCTCGGTATTATTTTGAAGTGTTGCATAATAGCAAATATTTTTCAGGTACCATGTAGTCGGCCACTAGAACGCTTGACTAGTCAATCAGTTTTAAGTGTTACCTATCAAGAGCAGTGATAGGCCAATATTATATTTAGTTGCAATAGCACCTTAACTATGAGAAGGGCGGCACATAGAGTGGGACAATTGTGCAGCTCGTAGAACTGCTGTCTCTTAGTGCCAGAGACGCAGGTTCAATCCTGAGCTCAAGTGCTGTCTGTGTGGAGCTTGTACGTTCTCCCTGTGGCCTAGTGGGTTTCCTCTGGGTGCTCTGGCTTTCTCTCACATCCTAAAGACATGTGGGTTTATAGGCTAATTGGCCTTATTAAATGGGTGACTGATGGTTAGCTTGGACACATTGGTCCGAAGGGCCTGTTTCCATATTGCATCTATAATCTATTATCAGGAGGCAGACAATGTCTCAGACGAGTGCAACTTCCAACCACGTTGCACTCCATAAATTCTGTTCATGAGTACCAGCCTAATCTCGATTCTATGCTTAGGCAATGTCTCTGATTTGACTCTGATTTCTGATTGAGCAAATGTGGACACTTTACCTTTACTGACTGCTCTGAATGTATAATGGTCATCGTAGCAGGTGTGAAGCTGCCACATTTTGTCATTGAAAAGGCACTGCCAGAGACTGAGGCCGGTCCCGGAGTTTAGGCAGCCTTAAACTGAAGGCTAAGGCCTTGAGCTGGATTGCAGAACATGTATTGTGGTTAGAGTAGTAGGATGGTAACAATGAAGGGATTGTGTCTGTTGGAAAGATTGGGCTGGAGTGAGGAGTCCAACGGAAAAGGTTTGTGCTGAGATAAGGAGGCTGTTGAGGGTGCCGGTCAGTTAAAATATGCAGGCAAAGGTGGATGGTGAACATCTGGTAAATTGCCAAGGAGCAGGGCCTGGTGACAGGTTACTGAGGATGGATCACGGCAGGGTAATATCAAGCCTAATACGATGTGGCAGATTTTGGTAACTGGAGAGTTGGAACCATAGGGGATTGGTTGGTTGGAGGTTGCCATTTGGGCTTTGGAGTTGTCATAGGTAAGATTGATGATAGCAGAAAAGGGAAGCATTTAGTGTCACGTGGAGGAGATAACCCAAACAATGGTTGTTATATACAGAACTTTACTTGGCTTCCAAATCCAGTGATGCATGATTAAAACAGCTGATGGTTGCTCCCTGGACAAGATTGGTCTAATATATTGAGAGATTTTCCAAAAGGAGTGCTCCGTGGGGACTAATGTCATCCCATTTGATTAGAAGGGTTTCGACCCTGAAATTGTTTCACAAGTGAATATCCTGGGAAGTTCCCCAATCAAACTTCCAGAATGACACAAACCAACCAGAAAATTGACGTTAAAGCCAATTATCAATGTAGTATTATGTGGCTGAAGGAGTCAGGACTGGAAATTTTAACCAACCAAAGTCTGGAGAAGCCTTACGCCCTGTCCCACTTTCACGACCTAATTGGTGACCTCTGCCGAATTTGCCCTTGACTCATACTTGCAGCATGGTCGCCACGAGGTCGTAGGAGCTTATAGGAGGTCTTCGTAACTCTTCCTCATGCTCCTGAGTGGTCTCCACATACTCATGGCCTCAAGTAGGTCACGGCGCTTTTTCCAGCCTGATAACAAAATGTCCACGAGTAAAAAAAAAAGGTCGGCATGGTAAAAATGGACACTTTTTACTCGTAGGTTGGTCGTAGTTGGTCGCGATGGTAGTCGTAGGTAGTCATTGATAGTCTTAGATAGTTGTAGGTCGGTAACTGGCTGGAGAAAAGAATGCAAACATGACATCATTTTATCATGTGATCATTTTCCACTCATAGCTAGTCATAGTTGGTCTTAGGTGTGGAAGACTGAGGTCGAGGGGGGTCGTAGGAGGTCATAGACATAGTCGTAGGAGGTCGAAGGAGGTCTTTTACTTCTGCGAGTCAACACGACCTTGACATTTTATTCAACTCGTCTAGGGTCTTCTAAACTTGTAGATTAGGTCGTCCAAGTGGGACAGGCCCTTCAGGTAACTGGAGAATTGGAACCGTAGGAGATTGGTTTTGTCTGAAGAAGGGTCTCGACCCAAAATGTCACCTATTCCTTTTCTCCAAAGATAGTGTCAGGCCCACTGAGTTACTTCAGATTTTTGTGTCTAAAGTCTGGTCAACTATGAGTATTATCAGCATTAAACAAGGCCATATTCTTGCCTCATTTTTAATATTAATATTTCAAAGATATTCTAAAATTGCATTTGTTTTGTATTTCAAAGCCATGAACCTTTGATACATTATCCTGCTTCATTACATGTTTGTTTTTTAAAAAAAACCATCTACTTGAGTTTGAGTGGAATGTTTAACTTTTTGTCTACTCCATCCTGTAGCCTGGGAGACTGAAGAGATATTCAGAGATTAATTATACCCTCGGTCCTGGGCCTCCTCCACGGCCAGAGTGAGCATCACCGCAAGCTGGGGGAACAGCACCTCATATTCCGCTTGGGGAGTCTGCATCCTCTGGGCTTAAACATTGAACTTTCTCAATTCTGTTAACCCTGGCTGCCTCCTCCCCTTCCCACCTCTCCCTCAGCCCTCAGGCCCTGGCATTCCTTCTCTCTCTATCTCTCCCCCACACAAGTCGCACTAGCTTCTCATTTTCACCCTACAAACAGCTTACAATGGCCTGTTTCCTTTATCATCGATACTTTTTTGCATATTTTTCAGTCATTGTTCTTTATCTCTCCACATCACCGTCTATATCTCTCGTTTCCCTGTTCCCTGACCAGTCTGAAGAAGGGTCTCGACCCGAAACGTCGCCTATCTCCTTCGCTCCTTAGATGGTGCTGCACCCACTGAGTTTCTCCAGCTTTTTGTGTAACCCTCGATTCTCCAGCATCTGCAGTTCCTTCTTTAACAATTATGCCCAGCACTCTGACTTTCTTTGTGAGATAAATATTTGAAATTTAAAACATGAATCATACATATGAACCTTTTACTGGAAAACCCAAGTCTTCATTTTGAATGGAAGCAGGAGAAGTCCAAGGAGACCTGAAGGGTTCACATGCAAAGATCATTAAAATGTCAGACACAAGCACAGAAAATAATAATGCTATTGGAATCCTCATTATGTCTCATAGACTGGAGTACGAATGAGTAGACGTTATGCCACAAAAATATCTGGGTCTGGTTAGACCACATCTGGAATATCTTGAGAAACTCTGGAGGTCAGTTTGTAGGAAGGATGCAATGGTATTGTGCAAAGTGTGCCATGGGTTAAATTTTGAGGCGAAGCTGCATAAACTGGGGTTATGTTTCATTGAATCTATAATGTTTTGGGCTGACTGGCTGAAATTTCAAGATAATAAGGCGTAATGATGGATTGAGAGAATCTATTTCCGCGGGCTTGAAGATTAATAATAGAGGCCGCCATCATGAAAGAAAGAACAAATAGAAAAGAGGGAAGGAAGTTTTAAAAAAGTAAAGGGAATAGGGTAGCTAACATAAATCCTTTAGAGGGTGAGACAGGGGAATTGAGAATTGGAAAGAGAGAAATGGCAGAGGTTTCAAGTAATTATTTTCCATTGTATGGTGGAAAACACAAAAAGACATTCCAATAAAAGTAGGTAATCAAAGGGCTATGGGAAGGGAGGAACTTGAAATAATCTCTATTGCCAGAAAAATGGTGCACTGAAAATAATGAGGCTGAAGGCTGACAGGTTCCCCAGATCTGTTGGCCTGCTTTCCAGGGCAATGATTATTCCTCACTCCATGAAACATGAAACAAAGATGTTCGATGTTGTGTGGGAGCTTCCTGCGCACAAACTGTCTGTCTTGTTTCCTGCAGAGCCACAGAAACTGCAGTCCAAAAACACTTCAGCCAGGTTCAGCTGACACCACCCTCTTCTGCTTGGCTGAAAATACTTCTATATTGAATAGTTTTTCCTGAATTCCATTCAATTTTTCCAAATAAAAGCTATGGTAACCAATACAGTTTGCAACACAATCCCGGTTGCCAAGCATTTTAACTCCACTTCCCATTCCCATATTGACCTTTCTGTCACTGTCAGAGGCCACACTAGTGAGGTACCACAAGGCTTGGTGCTGGGACCGCAGCTATTTACAATATACATTAATGATTTAGATTAAGGGATTAAAAGTAACAGTCGCAAATTTGCAGATGACACAAAGCTGTGTGGCAGTGTGAACTGTGAGGAGGATGCTATGAGGATGCAGGGTGACTTGGACAGGTTGAGTAAGTGGGCAGATGCAAGTTTCACCATACTTGTCCCTTCGTTATCACCTCTTCCACAGCCAACAATCGACCATTGTGTGCTCCACCTTTCCATGGTAATTGGTGTTGGTCCTGATTTGTTCTGTACCTTTTCATGTCTTTAGTGTCCCTCTCCCCGTCTCTCAGAATGAAGATGGATCTCAAACTGAAAAGTCAGTTCTTCCTTTCATCCAGAGATGCTGCCTGTCCTGCTGAGTTACTCCAGCATGTTGTGTCTATCTTTGGTGTAAACCATCATCTGCAGTTCCTTCCTACACAGTTCGTAACTTTGTTGTTATCTTGTGGTATATCTGGGGATTTCATTCTTCCTGACTTACACAAGTCCCCTACTTGGATAATTCTTCTAGTTCATTAAGGACTGATTCACGGGCACTTTCTTCTCTTGGTTTCATTGGGAACTTTTGTTAACTTTCCTTCTTACATCCATCCCTCCTTTATTTTCCATGTGGACCATCCCCTAACTCTTCCCTTCCATTACTTAATTACTTTCCCATTTGTGACCACCAGAACTTTGGTGAAATGCCATTGGACTGATACATTAACCCCGTCCACAAAATCTGTCTAAGTGTTACCAGCTTTCTCTATGTTTTGTTTATTACAGTGCAGAATAATCTCTGCGCTGCCCGAGCAATCTGGCTGAACCTGAGGTTGCATTGAAAGTCTAAAGAAACGATGATATCACTCAAGACATCTACATCTGTCAGGGAAGAATCAGCTCCCGTCTGGGTGGATTCAAAACTTGGATCCCAGAGCTGAAAGGACAATGCTTACACTCCTTTCCACCCACTCCCCAAGGTAGGTGATTCCAAAAATCTGGATTACCACAGACTCCAGAGTATCTTCACTGCACTGTCATGACAAGTAGAAAGTAATATGTTGCAATTTCATGGAATCATAGACAGAGAGTGATACAGTTCAGAACCAGGCAATTTGGCTACAAAGCAGTGCTGTCCATCAAGCACCCAATGGTACTCAACTATTTCCTTCAACCAGAATATATATTGATATATGGGTAGAAGATGCGATCGTGTGACCTCCAGTACAGAGCATAATGAATGCTAACTTTTTATTTAATCCATTTATAAGATAAACTCCACCAAGGATTTCCCGGCGTGGGAGAACCACCATGAGGGGGCCGGGGAGGGCAGGTCACGGAGGACCTGAAGCAGGATTTGGTCGGCGTTCTTTATGTGACTTGTCACATGTGACAATAAAGTATTCATTCATTCATTCATTTCATAGCGAACCATGCCTGTAATTGAGAGTTTGGTTATCTGGGGGTGTGGGGTTGGGGGGAGGGGGATGGGAGTTTAAAGTGGTCAGATGTATCAGTAGCCCTCTATGTAAGAGGTCTCTCCCAATGTTAGCAAGGCAAAGGAGATTATGATCGACCTGGAAGGGATGTAGTGCACTCACACCAGTATACATTGATGACACTGAAGTAAAGAGGGTTCAAAGTTTCAAGTTCTTAGCAATAAATATCACCAACAATATATCCTGGGCCAGCGACATCAAAGCAAAGGCTAATAAAGCACACCAACATCTATACTCATTTAGAATGCTTAAGAAGTTTGGCATGGCCCCCAAAAGCTCTCAGCAACTTGTACAGATGCGCCATAGAAAGCATTTGATCAGGATGCATCACTGCAAGGTTTGGGAACAGCTCCATCCAAGACTGCTGGAAATTGCAGAGAATTGTGGACATAGCCCGGATCATCACACAAACTTATCCCCCTTCCATTAACTCCATCTGCACTTCACGCTGCCTCGGCAAGGGTACCAGCATAATTAAGGAGCAGTCACACCCCAGTCACTCTGTCTTCTCCTTTCTCCTATCAGGCAAGAGATACAAAAGATTAAAATTGCACACCTCCAGATTTAGGGACAGTTTCTTCCCAGCTGTTATCAGGCAACTGAACCATCCTCTCTCCATCCAGAGTGCAGTCCTGACATCACATCTACCTCATTCGAGACCTTTGGACTATCTTTAATTGGACTTTATTAGACTTTATCTTGCATTAAACATTACACACTTTAATCTGTATCTGTACACTGATTGTAATTATGTAAGGCTTGCTTGTAATTATGTAGAGTCTTTTCGCTGACCGGATAGCAAGCCACAAAAAGTTTCTCACTGCACCCCATTACACATGACAATAACAAACCAAACTAAGCTAAACTACGAGGTTGCACTCTCAATGCTCCTTTCAGTTTCAGATGATCGAGTATAAAGAAGAATATTATGCACTCTGTCATGGGATGGGAGGACGTCTCCTAATGGACAGAGGAAAAGATTTAAGGATGTGATGTGCTGAAAGACAATATCTGCACTAACACTTGAGAAAATCTAGTCCAGGAGCGGAGCAGAAGCACTCAGAATGGTATTGAGAACTTTGAGGACACATATTAGGAGCATGCAGAGGCTCAAGCAGAAGATAGTGTGGTTACCCATCTACCCATCTTATCAGGCACTGCTTGCCCCATTGGTGGAAGTCTGCAGTGAGGCCCAGTGCAGGTTGGAAGAACAGCACCTCATATCTCGCTTGGGCTTGCTCTCCCTCTCTCTCCATCCCTTCCCCTTCCCGGTTCTCCGACCAGTCTGACTGTCCCTCTGATTACATTGCATCTCTGTTTGCTTTGTTGTCACCTTCTCCGAGCTAACAATGGTCTATTCTACATTTTCCTTCATCTCCAACTCTTGTGATCTCTTACGCTTCCTCACCTCTGTAACTCCCTCTCTCCTGACGCTCAGTTTGAAGAAGGGCCTTGACCCGAAATCTCACCCATTCCTTCTATCCAGAGATGCTGCTTGTTACTGAGTTGGAGGTCTGAAGAAGGGTCTCGACCCGAAACGTTGCCTAGCTCCTTCGCTCCTTAGATGCTGCTGCACCCGCTGAGTTTCTCCAGCCTTTTGTGTAACCCTGCTTGTTACTAAGTTACTCCAGCATTTTGTGCCCATCTGCAGTTCCCACATTGGCCTCACCTGCCACCATGACCAGAGGTATTTTCTAATCTCCAGGGACTGCTTAAGAAGAAGACCTCTAGTTCTTTATCATCAATAGAATATATTCGTTTTTGTTTTCCTTGGAAGTGATGTGGTGTTTTGAAGCTAGAAACCTGCAATGGTGCTCTGTCCTTGATAGCTTTTAGGTTGTTGATGAAAACAACCACACTTATGCTATTGCTGCAGGACTTGGTTTGATAAATCGTGGCACCATATGTAAACATATCAATTTCAAAAGTACACTAATGTTCAATGCCATTTACAAAGACCAAGAACAAGGTCGGTCTGAACACATTGCCTGGAGCTACTCTAGAATTGACCTTCCCCACTGAAGGCACATGCTCAACTAAGACAACACTCTGGAGCTGGACAGCCAGCAGGCTTTTAGCTCTACATTCCTGAAACTTTGCCATTAGACCCTGGTGCTGCACTCAATCAAAACTACAACCAATATCAGCAGACCTAAGTGGGTTTTAGATTCAGAACTGATATATTAATGTTGTGAGGGGTTATATGCATCTACAATTTCTTGTTAAATCTGAGTTAGGATATAAATGATTGGCTGTATCTGTTAGTTCATTATTAATGTATATACATGTTTTAATTTGTGAACACCATTGTCTTCTGCAGCATTCATACATAAATTAATAAATACCGTTGTGTTGTACATATTTTTGATACAGATGTGAAGAACAACTATATATTGCCTATTATCTATGGACAACTGCCTTTTATTTGTTCACAAGTCAATTATGTTATTGTTCTGATCCTCTAAATCTGACACGAGGCAAATTTACATTTCTGTACTCCTAATTAGCCAATAATCCTTAAGGATTTGAATGATTCATAGCCCAAATTATTTATTTATTCACTAAATGTGAATTCCATCTCCTCCAATGCACACACGCGCTCCCACTGCCCACATTCAGTACATAGATGCACGTGTTCACTCATTTATACACATGCATATGCCCACACTCAGACACTCCACACAATCGGATAAAGAAGTCTTGAACAATAGCCCAAGAAATCGCAATACTGATTGTGCTCTTATAATGGACGCTGATATCAATGATATCAAAGAATTTTATAAAGATTCAAATCCTTATTAATGATAAAAGGATGTATTAAAGTTTGGCGGGATATTAATTTAAATGCAAAGTCAGTTTTCCATCTAACTTGGTAATCCATAAACGAATGCACCCTCTGAAAATTCTATAGAAACATTTACCTCTGAAAAGTATAGTGTATTTATTATAATTTGAATATAATCGTTGGTAAGCTTTGATCCTTTGTTTTATGCTGTATTCAATCTCTGTTGTATGCGATTGAGACAATAGTACAATTCATTTGATGATTCCATTAATTCAAATATATCACTGAAATAATTAAAACAAGGAAACTTAAAATTAAATGTTGATTGATAATTGCTCAGTCTGTAATCTTATTCATACGTTCCAATGTATGGTGTAGATCATGACCTTCATACAAACAGTATTTATAATATTAAATAAAGTGATGTATTAGTATTAGAGCACAGCTTTCATCTGAAAAGGAAATCCAGGCATGCTAAATGAGTGTGGCGAGTTGGTGTGATATTACTCATATGGTGAACTGACACAAACCGATAATTAAACATTCTACACACTATTACATTTTTTATTACCTTGACAAGCAATGCAACAATTAGTAGCCACTCTATGCATCCAAATGTATTTTGTGTCATACTTAAAAATAAGCTTGTGAGAAAAATCTGTAATAAACATTCTTTTGAGTTTTGCAATTATTATTGTATCTTTGTGACTCTATAACTCTTTGTCTATGACGCTTATTGCAATTTATACATCATGATTGACTGTGGTTTAATAGTTGAAAATATTCATTATTTCTCTCTCAAAGTCATAGTGTTTTTCACACCTTTCTGCAAACTATCATCTTTTGGTCCCATGAAATTTTCATCTGTCTTCACTTGCTCAGCTCTGGCCCAGGACTCCAGTAAAGTCTGGGACACATGTGTGAGCAACCATTTTAACTTTGCTTCTTGTGTAACTTGGTAAGTTTGTCCTCCTGTTAAAATGGAAAATAAAATGAAAAGAATGTCAGAGATTTTTTTATTCCACAGGTACTAAACCTTAGACAAGGGTGAGGCTAATACTGAAAAAAAAAATCAGCAGATGTTAATTGCTCTGTTGGTGAAATAAACCACATGTTATAAAAGTACAGTTCATGTCCTTTGTATAAAATCTAGTTATAATGTTGACTATGTGTAAATTTAATAATGATTCCAAGATGTTACTTGGAATGGGTGACAAACCTCTCAATCCCAAATTCCAATCCACTTTATTAATTACTGGTTTTGTTTCCAAGCCTCAAGCCTGGCCAATCAAAGGTTTTTTGTTTGGACAAAAAAACCAATGTATATTTCTTATCAGACACATACTTGGAACTTAATCTTAAATATGTTTGGATGTGAATAGATTCTCATCCATTGTTTTATGCTGGCACTTTCCAAGTTACTTCTGCATAGGACTGAATTGAATGCAATGAACAACAGGCTGAATAACTCGACAGATGTTGTTGCTCCAAATTTCAGTTTTGCTAGATTGACTCTGTCTTGTATTGAAGGAGGTTGATTATGTGTAATGAAACAGCACATGTAAGATTATTTTTAAATGTTGTTGGAAAAATCAAATCAAAAGAAAAAATGCACTCTTCACTTGTTCTGATTTGCAACCATTGGCAATAAGGCCCAGTTTAGATTCAGGAATGGGGTATCAGTATTGTCAATGATAATAGTACGCACACCACCCATTCTGCATCCACTGGCCCAGTGTATCAGAATTCCAAATTCTACAAAACAGGGGAAGACAAACATCATCATAAATTCCACTACTTGGACTGAAATTCAATTCATTTTGCACGAATCCGTACCCTCTTGCAGCGAGCTGTGCACCAGTATAGATAACTGCCAAGATGCCTGGTTGTACACTATTACGATTAATTTTGCACTACGGTGCTCGACTATGCACTGATTCAGCAAGTGGCATGCCATTGCAGCTAACTGCTCTGTTGTTGGAAGGGGATCATTTGTTTACAAATGCTGAAATACATTTGAACGGCTGACTATTATCTTCATCCTGTTTGTATGGATGATACTGGTTTATCTCATGCATTTTTCAGTGTAAACCTTGACTGAGTCAATAAACATTTCCAAATGAATATTGCTGTCATTATTGTACAATTCATTAAATAACTGTTGCTTCTTAACTTTATCAAAATACAATTCAAGCAATTTCCCACAGTTTGAAAGCCAGACACATCAATCAGATTATTTTATTTATGATGCCTCACTCTTGCTGAACTAATCAAATTCATGAATGAAACTATTTTAACCTATTAAATACATTACTCTGAAGATACACTGTAAGTCAATGATGTTAGAGATGTCATAATACCTGTGTCACCAGATACATAGCACATTTATGGTTATAGTCCTATACAGTTTGATGGATTTTTATATTCTTCCCAAGTCAAGATTTTACACAGCCAGGTTTATTATTTAGTAATTTACAGTGCAGTCAGGCATGTTTGGTTTAATGTAGGATAAACTTATAAATCTATTGTCCCTCCAGTGACTGGGGCTGGTGTGCAATGAACTAGCTTGATGCTTATACATTTCAGCCAAGCTTATTTCTTTGATGGGGAAGAAGGCAATAGATAACACAGTGACAGTGGTGTCCCAAGGGACAGCAAAATGTGAGAGCAACACAGACTCAGGTTAGTAGGTCATTATTGTATGAGCAGTGAGCCATTAATTGACTACTGTACTGGGCTCAATCTGTGTCAGATTATGGCCTTCGGCTATAAAGGCTCAGTCTAATAGCAGACTAAGGTTTCTTCAGTATCATTTTGTTTGTCTACTCAGTGATGCAGGGTAAATGTTACTTTGTACAAGTTTATAATCCCAAAATATACGTGATGAGTGAGTTTGGAAAGTGCATGTACATATAACATCTACTGACACTCCTGCCATTAAGATAATTGTGGATAATACCTATTTTTAAATTTGCTTTGATTAGATAATAAACTGGCGGGCTGAATAATAAATACATATTTTATTTGTGTACTTTGAAAATAAATTTGTTGTATTTATATTTACAGATTCATAGACAAATTGTGCTTATCATAAAAAAAACAATGAAAGCCACACTATCTTATTTATTAAAAAAATCAAATGAGGTAAAAAAATATATAATCATGATATATTGTAAATTCAGATGTAGCCTCAATTATTTTTGGTCAAATGTAAAAACAAACGGTTCAATGGTCACCTTGCACGCGTCAAAGGTTCCACGATGACATTGGGTAATCTGGTAATTGTAATCAATACAGAGTTGCTAGCTGCTTAATTGGTCCAATAATTTGAATCCTGTTTATTTTCTTTGTTGGTCTTTTACCATTTATATACAAGCAAAGATAATATATGTTTTGCTTGATTGAAAGGCATCCCACATAGTTTGATTTTTTTTTTGCAAAGATAACTACAGCCCAAAATGGAGGATGATATTCAAAGCAAGATTCAATATCGGTAATTTAATTGGCCCTGGAACAAGAAAGTAATGATCAGGTGAGTTAAATGCTGCAATGTTAGTGTTATTATTAAAAATAATAGTCATCACTATAGTCATGGTTACCTTATTCTGATTGTTAAAAACAAAGCATGTACTCCTATAATTTGCCGAACATGACTTTAGAAATGTAGAGATTAATTATATATTTCATTCTTCGTCCTTTCCCAGTTCATAAGACCCCGTGAAAGCTGGTTGTGGGATTTTATGTTGGTTTCTCTGCTTCATTTAGCTTCTTTTCTCTTAGGAAAACACATTATGATTTTGTACAAGAGTTGATCGATTTCTTAAGAGGTCTTATCTGATTGCTTTTATATTTTATTGATTTTTCTGAATTAAGTTTTACAGCCCTCAATTATATCCTTGTACGATTGGTCAGAGCTATGTATGTGTACCGCGGAATTGCAGAGCTGTATGATTGTGCCTGGCTAATAATCCCATTTTAATATATGACATTTTCCTTTTCATGAGATTATCTTACATATGCAGGCAGATCTTTTGAGTTTCCTGCCTTTGATATAAACTCAAATCACACAAGCTCTTATTCACTATAGGGGCCACTATCATATGAGTATGACAGGCTGACAGAAGCATTTACTGTGGAATGTTGTGATCATCAGCTTCATTAGGAAAGCATTTAACAATCATAGAAGATGATTTTTATAAACCTGCTGTTCTGCTGACTGGGGGATACAGCTATCATAGCACAATTAAGTTTAAAATGGATTTTGAACACTGATGGCTAATATAATTCAACACTAGCAGTAGACTGTTGCATTATACAATCATTTATCATTTGGGGCAATATTCTGACAGTACTCAAATGTTAGGCCCTCGATTAAACTGTCTCTTCGCTGTAGCCTTTACCAACCAGCCCAATCTGTTTCTTCAGGTGATGTTTAAGAATGTGTTTAAGACGAAAACAATTGGCTGAGGAGAAGTTTAATCAATTTATTAAACGAACTGTGCACTATAAGATATTTTTCTTATATAGTATATGTCTATCAAAGCTGTCATAAGTGACACTGTAAATGGCTGAATGCTTTATGGTGACTAGATAGCTAGCATTGTTCTAGGATTTTTTGAACCTGCTATGAATATAAATGTATGGTTGGAAGCTTTCCCGGGATGCCGGTGTACCTTTAATGCTATTTGTATGCAGTGCAGCATATTTGTGCTTCCTTCCTTCACAATGTTACAAAGTGGTAGTGTTATTTCATATCGCTAGAATTTTTATTATTTTTACATAACTGAAGTCTTTTGATCTGCATTTATTAAAGAAAGAGAGACACAAAAGCCTAACCCATTTTGACAGAAGTGCTGCAATATGTTCATTTTCTCTCACTACAATTCAATATATTTATATTCAGAATCCTTTATCTAATAGTGGTTATTAGATTGTTTTGGCTACAGCTGAAAAGCAATATATCACTGAAAAATAATAGGTATGTCTTTTCGAGACTATGATATGATTTTCTTTGGCTCTAGTAGCATGAAAACCATGTCTTTCAATAATAAGAAGGTACTTCTGATGAACAAATTTTCTTGTCACTACTGACAACAACAGAGCTAATTTTTCTTACCTTTGTTACACGTGCACTATAGATTCAAAAGGTCATGTTGGTTCAAGTGACAGGCTCTACTTTTCACTGGTAACATGTAGGAGCGAGTTACAAGGCTGCTGCCCATTGAAGGGGCTCGGGTGACATCACAGGCTGCAAAGCTGAACTCTTGACTTTGGATAAGTGATTTTTGGCATCTTGCGTTTGAGAAGGCAGCTTAAATATCTGCAGTTCTTGGTTTCATGCCTAAAACAACTAAAACAGGTACTGGCTTACCAGAGTAACTTTGCTGCACATGCTAAAGGTCACCAGCGGATTAAATGTGAATGCAAAAAGCAAGTCTTTGTGACATAAGCAAATGGAAGATATCAATCATTGGCCTTGTAGAAGACCATACCAAAGCTGTCTTTCTTTCGATGAAGTGCCATATTCAGCACTTAATTTTTAAAAACTCTTTGACCACTCAATGCTTGCTTCTGCGATTGTCTTTCACATGAAATGATCATCGCACATATAGCATGGAGCAAAGAGTGCTCTCAGGAAGTTGTTTCTTCGCTGCCAAAGGAACATAAGCCAAAATAAACTACATGTTTGAATAACTTACGCAGTCTTCTCATGAGTAAAATAATTTAAATCAGAGAGTGTTAGTGGTGCAAGGTTGTGTTTCTTGGAGAAGAGTTTAAAGACTAACCCAGAATCTCCACTATGGCACAAATTGTAAAGTTTTAAGAAGGTAACAACATAAGCAGTAGGAGCAAAGGAAGGCCATTCACCCCCTTGAGCCTGCTCCACCATCCAAAACAACCATGGTTTGAATACCATTTTCCCTCTCTGCCCTCCTATCCCTTGATTCCATTAATATATAGCAATCTAGCAATCTATACTTTGAATGCAATCAATGGCAAGGGCCCAAAGGTCATCCTGTACCGAATTCAAAAGTTTCACCTTCCTTTGAATGAATACATTTTGTTTTATTGTAGACGCCTTGATTTGAGACTATGACCTCTTGTTCTAGATTCCTCAACGAGGGTAAATATTCTCCAGCATCTACCCTGTTGAGCCTTCCAAAAATGGATCATATTTCAATGCGGTCATGTCACAATCTTATCAACTCTAACAGAATAGAGGCCTCGACTGTTCAATTCCTCTTCAAATAAAGGAACCATCTCCCAATAAGTCAGTCTAATGACTATTTACTGTCACACTATTCCATTGTAAGTCCATCCTTTTTGGGACTAGGAGACAAAAACCTCTTCACGGTATTCTCGGTGTAATCTCATTAAGTCTCTACAATTGCAGCAAGATATTATTACTCCTGAAGAAACGGGTGAAGTATTAAATGAGTATTTTGCATTGATATCCAGCAAAGAGAAAGTCGTGGAGGACAGCAAGCTCGGGAGGGAGGTATCAGCAGGAAGTACATTAAAATGGATGTCCCCAGTGGCTAATTGGACCTACCCCAAGTTATTGAAAGAGGGAAGAGAGGAAATTGCTGCCCTGACAGAGATCTTTGATCCTCTGTAGCAACAGATGTGATCTGAGAGGACTGGACAATAGCCATTGAGCCGTACATCAGGGATGGAGAAATTATTGGAGAAGATTCTTGGACAGGAATTACTCACATCTGGATTGGATTGGACAGGATTTACTCATATCTGGAAAAGCATAGATTTACTTGGGATAATCAGCAGGGCTTAAATTGTGAGGATGATTGATGAGGGAAAGGCAGTGGATTTTTTATACAAGGAGTTTAGTAAAGTATTTCACAAGCTACTTCATGGTAGACTCATCCAAAAGATTAAGGCACATGGGATCCTTGATTTGGTAGATTGGATTCAAAATCAGAGTACAGTGTTGGAAAGGTGTTATTCTGACTGGAGGTCTTTGAGCAGTAAAGCCCAACAGGGATCAATGCTGGATCGTATATGATTTGGTTGAAAATGTAAATTCAGATTAAGATTCAGATTCAGATTACTTTATTGTTATATATACACCAGGTGCAGTGAAATGTGTAGGAAAGAACTGCAGATGCTGGTTTCAATTGAAGGCAGACACAAAGTACTGAAGTAACTCAGCGGGTCAGGCAGTATCTCTGGAGAGAAGGAATGGGTGACGTTTCGGGTCGAGACCCTTCTTCAGATTGAAGAAGATTTTGTGACCCGAAACGTCACCCATTCCTTCTCTCCAGAGATACTGCCTGCCCCACTGAGCTACTCCAGTATTTTGTGTCTGCCTTAGGTGCAATGAAATTCCTTGTTCACATGAAGCTCACAGAGTAAACGGCATACATACAGTAATGATCAAGATACCAGTGAGTGCAAAATAGTAGAATGGTGCAAGATTGAAGTAGTAAATCTGCGTATGAAACTATAATATTCATTATTACAAAACAAGGTAGTGTTAAGGTAGACAAAAGTGCTGGAGAAACTCAGCGGGTGCAGCAGCATCTATGGAGCAAAGGAAATAGGCTGAACCGAAACGTTGCCTATTTCCTTCGCCCCATAGATGCTGCTGCAACCGCTGAGTTTCTCCAGCACTTTTGTCTACCTTCCAGCATCTTCCAGCATCTGCAGTTCCTTCTTAAACAAAGGTAAGGGCCTGCAGTACCAGCATCCGACTCCATGCGATGAGCGTGATCAAACTAGAATCGGGGGCCGTGCGGAGGTCAGATGATCCCTGTACAGGGCCGTTCCCACCAGCATGCGCCTGCATGCGGCAAGCACGACCAAACCGGCAGTGAGGGCTGCGTGGAGGTCGGGTGAGTGGCACAATGCGGCGCAAAGTGAGGCGAACTTGGAGCGAAGTCTGAAAGGTAAGTTCGCTAGGACAGAGAGGGGCACACAGAGAAGGCCACAGAGCCACACACATAGAGGGTCACGGAGGCACCTACAGAGAGGGTCACGGAGGCATGATGTTGAGACGGTGTGTAACGCGTCGAGGCGACTGCGAGCTGACAAGCCGTTACCGCACGGAATCTTTGAACATGGTCAGTTTTTCGGAGCCCCGCGCAATGTCGGGACGAACTCCGCACAATTCCGCACGGCTCCGGCGATCGAAGTGGGACTGGCCCCGCGACGCCAGACGGCTCAAGCGACCACGTTAAGTCGAGCTCATCGCATAGAGTTGCATGCTTGTAGGACAGGCCCTGGAGGCTTAAGAGTGAGGGTAAGCGGCAGCACCTCCAGGAATGAGGTGAGAAAGTGATGAATGGTTCAGGAGTCGGGTGGCAGTCGGGGAAAAAGCTGTTCTTGAGTCTGGATCGCTGAGCTTTATAACCCGTGATATCTTTTCACAGAAAGTGAAAGAGAGAAAAGGGAATGGCCAGGTTGAAAGACATCCGTGGTGACACGTCCAGCCTTCCTGATGCAACGCACTGTGAAATGGATTGTATTGAAGGAACAGACATAGTTCTGGCCATTGCAATACAGGAAGGATGCGAAGCTTGGTTGAGGATGCAGAAAACGTTCATCAGGATATTGCATGGATTAAAGAGCATTAGCTATAAAGAGAGGTTGGAAACATTGATTGTTTTTTCTCGAGTGATGTAGCCTGAGGGGCAATTGACAGAAAGCCATGACATTATAAGATAGGCATAGAGGCATAGATAGGGTAACACCTTATTTGCAGGGTGGAAATCAATAATACTGGAGGGCATGGCTTTAAGGAGAGGGTGGTAAGATTAAAGGAGACTAAAGTGTCGTGTTATTCTATACTGGGAGTGTTCAGTGCCTGGAACATGCTGCCAGAGGAGGATGTAGAAGCAGATATAAGAGCAATGTTTAAGAGGCCCATAAACATGCAAAGAATGGAGAAATATAAACCATGTGCAGGTAGATGCTATTAGTTCAAATTACCATCATGGTCAGCATAGACATCATAGGTGAAGGGCCTAGAAACATAGAAACATAGAAAATAGGTGCAGGAGGAGGCCATTTGGCCCTTCGAGCCAGCACCGCTATTCATTGCGATCATGGCTGATCATTCCCAATCAATAACCCCTGCCTGTCTTCTCCCCATATCCCTTGATTCCACTAGTCCCTAGAGCTCTATCTAACTCTCTCTTAAATCCATCCAGTGATTTGGCCTCCACTGCCCTCTGTGGCAGGGAATTCCACAAATTCACAACTCTCTGGGTGGAAACGTTTTTTCTTACCTCGGTCTTAAATGGCCTTTCCTTTATTCTAAGACTGTGGCCCCTGGTTCTGGACTCGCCCAACATTGGGAACATTTTTCCTGCATCTAGCTTGTCCAGTCCTTTTATAATTTTATAAAATTATATAAGATCTATAAGATTCTCCCTCATCCTAAACTCCAGTGATGTTAAGGCCTGTTTCTATGCTATATGTTTCTATGTTCTATGTATTTCAATCCTCTACCAATGAAGCCTAAAGCCCCTGTCCCACTTAGGAGACCTGAACAGAAACCTCTGGTGACGTTGCCCGCCACCCAAGGTTTCCATGAGGTCGCAGGAGGTTTTGGTCACTCTCCCTAATGGTCGAAAGTGGTTTCTGCGTGGTCGAGGCTTCATCTAGGTTGCTGCTATTTTTTCATCATGATTAAAACCGGCCTCGACTAAATAGGTTGCCATTTTAAAAATCGATAATTTTTTTAGTTGCAAGTCTAGTCAAAGCCGGTTGCGACGCTAGTCCAAGGTAGTCAAGGGAGGTCGAAGGAGGTTTTCTTCATAGTCGAGGAAGGTTTTCAACATATTTGTGGGAGGTGGTAGGAGGTTGCAGGTCACCTCGATCTTGATTTTTTTTGGGTTGCGGGTAAGGTCACCAGAGGTTGCTGTTTATGTCTCCTAAGTGGGACAGGCCCTTAACACAACACTAGACTTCCTACTTGCTTAATGTTAGCTGTCAGTGATCTGTGTACGAAGACAGCAATAACCCTTTGATCATCAACAATTTCCAAACACTCTCCATTTAAAAATTACACAGAATTTCCATTTATTCTACTAACCACACAATTTTCCACAGTGTTTTCCATCTGTTGTGTCAGTGCCGACGTCCTAAGATTGTCCTGGTTGCCTTGAAGTCTTTTTGCATGCACATCACTTTCACGTTTCCAATGATTTTTTTTAACATTTTCCAAACTTGTCCCCTCAACCTGTCATTGATATCGATTGTAATTAGTTGAAACTAAGCACTAAGCCGTGTGGCACGCCAATAGTTACAACCTGTAAATGTAAGGAGCATATCATTTCTTTCCTGCTCGATGCTTTCTAGCCTACTCTTGGTCCACGCTGGTGTATTAACACGATTCCATTTGTTCTAACCTTGATCACGAACCTGCTATTTGGGACCTTAATGAAAACCTTCCGTAAATCTAAATACACCACATCCACTACTTTCCCCTCAATCATTCCACTTGATACATCCCCCATGATCTTCAATAAATTATTCAAGCTTGATTTCCTTTCCCACGTTCACTTTGCTCAATCATTTTTTAATTTCCTTAGTGTGTTCATATTGCATCCATGATCATAGATTCTGGCAACTTCTTCCGACTGATATAATGCTGTCAGCTTGGTAATTCCCTGCTTACTCTCTACCTTCTTTCTGGAATAGTGGGGCCACATCGGCTAACCTCTAATCTGCACGACACATTGCAGAATTACACAATTCACAGAATTTTTGAAGATGATAACCAGAGCATCTCTTTCACAACTCTGGGATGTGGCTCATTGGGATTTATCAATTTCAGGTTCATTAACCTCTCCAGTATCATTTCTTTACCAATATGTTATTTTTTTAAATGTCTTCATTCGCGCTGGGCCCCAGGTATCTCCATTATTTCTGTGAGTATTTCTTGGTCTTTTCCCATGAAAAGCATTGGAAAGTATTTGTTTAGTTGCTCTACTCTTTAACTTATTCCTCATTATATATTCTCCCACCTCTGTCTAAAATAAACCCCCTTTAGCTCTTGTGGATGTTTTTCTACTTACAGGCCGATAGAAATTCCTAGTCTCATTGTTTCTGTTATTACTCTTGCACTTAATTTTCATTTCTTTATCAATTTCTTGGTTATCCTTTGTTGAACTATGAAATGTTTTCAGTCCTCCAACCTAATGTTTCTTCTAGAAACATTACAAATCTTTTACTCGGATTTAATACTATTAATTGTTCTTGCAATCAGCAGCTGGGTAGATTTGCCTGTTGTGTTTTATGCCGTAAAGGAATATGTTTGTTCTAAATCATATATTATTTCTTTAAAAGTAGCTATTATCTGTCGACTGCCATGGTTGCACAGTAACCTGCCCCTCAGACCTTCAAAGATTTCTTTTTTTAGCCTAGGTTTGGTTTGAAGTAGTTTAGTTTAGTATAGTTTATAGGTACAGCATAGAAACAAGCCTTTGGCCCAACAAGTCCACGCCGACCATCGATCACCTGTTCACATTGGTTCTATGTTATCCTATGTTATCTGTAAATGGGCAATTTACAGAGGCCAATTAACCTACAAACTCGCACACCTTTGGGATGTGAAAAGAAGCAGGAGCACCCAGAGGAAACGCATGCAGTCACAGGGACAATGTGCAAACTCCACACAGCGAACATCGAAGGTCAGGATTGGCTTAGGTTACAAGATTTATTTTGTTAAAATAAAGATAACAAGCTTCAGAACAAAGATACACACAACATTAGTCTATCTGAAAGATGCAGTGGCTCGCTCAGGCTAAATGGTCTACTCATACTTTTAAACTGCAGAGAAAGGAAATGGGTCAATTCCTGTTAGTTTTGGAAGTGTAATGGTTAAAAATATCATCTGACCTGTTATTTTCAGCATTAGCTGAAGAGTAATTTTGAAACATTCTTGTATTTTGGAAACTCTGTGCAGTTTCAGCTGCCCAAGGACACATAATGTTTTCATACTGCCATTTGGAATGTATGATTACTTTTTGGCAAAAGTTAGTCAAGGGCAAGCCAGAAAGTGTTTCTAGGTGGATACCTTGGCATTCAAAAGTTATTGCTTCACATGACAACATTCAACATTCTAAAAATTATGCACCTCGTTTCAGCACAGGCTGCCAAAGCAGCGTTATATGTTAACTAGACCAAGTGCGAACCCGTCGGACCCGCTCCCCCAACGCAATATTCCACCAAACTGCGCATTTGCGGCTGCCACGTTCAAAGTTGTGCCGTTGTCGGCTGAGATTAAGTTAAATTTAATGATAAAGTGAATAGAGGACCCGTGAAGGCGTTTGTAAAGTAGAAGGAAACATACCCGTGGATCCGTTGGGACCCCGTTGTGAGTACACCCAAAAAGAAACCATGTCAATTAAAAAAAAATGAAATTTGGGATCCTATTGCGACCTCATTGTGATTTTGTATGCGGCTAACCGGCAGGGCAAGCGGAAAAGTGATTTTTGCAAAAGTGATTTTTGTAAAGTTTAAAATAACGTAAAATATACCATCAATCTGAATGAAACTTGTTTCATTTACATCACAGGACAATGTTGACTCAAGTGGGCCAAAAATTGTACCACTATCGTGTATCGTATTGGCGGGATTTCGGGGACACACACACACACACATATATATATATAAATATATATATATATAACTAAAATTCTCATCTTGACCACTTTCTGTCTATGTTGTAGTTAAATGTGCGCAAAACAATCCTCCATAGCGCTACGATTTTTGGCCACCTTACTCACCATTCTCTGCTGCAAGACAAATACGTTTTGTACCGATCGGTGAAATAGTACAAAAGTTATGAAGGTTTTGAAGGTTTCCCCCCTCCCCCACACACCCCATCCCCCACAATCCCCCACACCCACCCTCCCCCACACCCCTCTTCCCCTCACACACCCCCTCCCCCACATCCCCCCTCCCCCACACCCAGATTGATGTTATAGAACTTGACACAAACCACCACAGGATAATTATGAGTAAGGTGGTGCAAAAATTGTAGCGCTATCATGTACTATTTTGGGTGTATGTTCATGATCACAATTACAGACAGACACACACACACACACAGAAACAAAGAAGATGAGAGTTTTAATAATATATAGATAGATAATGGAGCTTTCCTCTTCTACGATATTGCCATGTTGGTGTGAGCAACGAAATAGGCTTCCAGGGCTCATTTCATCTTTTAGGCTCCCTATTTACATCTGCAAGGAGTCCATTCCACTTTTGAGTCACCCATAGGTTTGCCATGAGTCATTTACTCTGTTCTGGCTGCACTGAGCCAGCAGAGGGTCTTCAACAAGGTACCTCCAGCCCATCTCAAATAAAATGACACACCTAAACGAAAGGCTCAGATGAGCATGGATGCTCCTTCCATAACTATGACCATGGTCTTTGGCTTGTTAAAGCTGTCCTCCTATTGCAATATTGGCATAATCACTAATCATTACCACTGAGTTAGTCCAGCACTTTGTGTCCATTGTTGGTTCCGTTGTTATTTCCTTATGTAGCCTGCCATCTTAAATCCCTGTTCATATGATCCGCTCAGCTTCCATTCACTGGGTGTCCTCTCTATTCAAAACTGCTCATGGATTGTCCCTGGGAAAGTAGAGGCATAATGCGTTGGTGACAGACCCAGGATGTCCTGCAAGAGTAAATCAAAAAATAACGCTGACACTGCAAATTTGAAATAAATACAGAAGATGTTGAAAACACTCAAGAGGTGGAGCAGCATCTGAAGTTCAGGACTCTTCGTGACTTTCATTATTCTACGGATACTTCCGAAGCTGCAGGTTTTCAGCATTTTCTCTTTCATGAAACTGTAAGAGATGATGGGTCATCATTAAAAACCCAATATCGGGAGCGTCTCACACCTATCTGCTCCAGTGCACTTACAGAACGTTTCCTTGGTATGCATGATCTCCAATCCTTCTTGATCTACCTAACAAAACCTCTCCATGTACCTGGTTGAACACATGTAATACAATTCTATTTGTATTATTTTGTTTATTTGAGGCAAAATCTCACAAAGAAATTAAATTGATTTAAGGATTCTACAATGCATTAAGGACAATACTTTGGGAGAAACCTTCTCATAAGTCATATAGTTGGGGATTATTCCATTTAACCTTCCAAGAATGAGTGTTCAGACTCTGACCATAATTACAATGCAGATGGGGATCAATTAGGCAGGATCTGTTACTGTAATTACAAACACAGCCTTATAACACATCTGTTTTGTGCTTTCTTTGTAAGTTAATGGATGTAACCCTGTTCTCACATTCTGACATAAAACTGTAATAAACATGTTTGACTAGGTCAAATGCAAGGATATTGCTTTTTAAGCACTTACTCAAAGTAAAATATAACCAGGATGATTTTATTCTCCCTAGAAATCAAAACCTCAAATGTTTGGAATTCTAATGTATCCCTTACATTTAGCCTCAATATTCCACTAAGAAACTTTTTTTTGGAATCAATTTCTCATACATTACAAATGATTTGGCACTTCACAGATAATGGGCTTAACTATTCGTATACAGATGTTCCACGCCAATTTAGCTTCCCTGAGTTTAACAGCAATGCAATCAATTTGAATAATTCCCTACTCACAGGGACTCACAAGGACCTGCAGATGCTGGAATCTTGAGCAAAACACAAAGTGCCCGAGGGACACAGTGGGTCAGCCTGCATCTGGAAAGGGAATGGATAGGTGACGTTTCGGGTTGAGCGCCGTCTTCAAACTGATTGGCGTGGGGGAAATAAAGCTGGAAAAGAGGGGAGATGGGGGCATTTCAACTACTTGTCATAGCAACAAAAGTACAAGAATGAATGCAATAAGCACTCCTTGTGCAAAGCTATCAATCTCAATCATAAAGTGTTCCATTAAAAATAAGAGCTGACAATTTTAATCAAGCAAGAGGAAAGCTGCAGGATTGTGGAGTGAGGAGGATTTCAAATATGACATTATATTTGTGTCTTATCTCAAAATATTGAGAACGTACTGGGAAAATGCTGCCTTAGAAGCAGCATTCTAAGTTTCAATGGATTCAATCTACTAGAACATATGTTTAAGTAGAAACACCATGTGTGAAATTACTAAATGAATTCAGGTTAGCCGATGGTGGCTTCAGTAATTTGGAACTTCCATCTGAGCTCAGAGAAGGTTGGCAATGGCAGAAGGGTGGACCCAGGAAAGAGGCAATTGCCTGTTCTTCATTTGTTTATTATGAGGTGTAACATACCTCTCCTTTGCATTGGCCTCTGACAGACTGTGAGGCTGAACATAATAAGGAGAGAGTCTGGAGGAACACTGAATGCTGAAATTATATGATCTGAAAGAATGTATTGAATCTAGATTGGATTCACCAGCATAGACTTGATAGGGTTGGATTATGAATGGAGGGAAACACTGATCCGAGGAAGAAACGGAGTGGGAGTGCATTGCACTTGAGATCTGTGGATTTAATGGGAAAAGTCAATGTATGATACATTAGGTGCAACAAATTGGATGTGATTAGAGAAAGAAGTCTATAACACTGATCTAGCTTTGGTGGAAGGCTGTATGATGGTAATTAATTTAGCATGTTGTGTGCTAATCATCATCAAAAGTTCTGGAGATGTCTTTAGGTCTTTCATAATTTAGGTGACAAAATCACCAGGGAATCTATTATGTCAATACATATGCTGGTGTTCAACTATGATGGAATTCTCTTAAATTAAGGAATATTATGAAAGTTAATAACCTTAACTATTGACAATACTTACAGTAATATTCAACAAAATCAATTTGCAGATGCTATCTAAGAAAGAGCTGATCCTTTGCAAGGGAAGCAAACAAAACTGACATGGTAAAAAAAACCCAATGATTTATCAAGGGGAATCTTTGACTGTTTTACTTTAGGGCTGAGGTCAAATTATCTGTTAAAATGAATTCAAATGGAAATACTCTGCTGATCCTTTAAATATTGTTGCTGAGAGACTTCTTACAGCCAATATGCTATTGGAGCGAGCTATAAGAAACACAGATGCTGGGAAGCCATGACTACTTCATATGAGCATGTAAACAATAAGTAAACTTTACCTCAATCTTCTACTATAGTTGAATAAGCAGATATTCATGAGATGCAAAGATTTCTGCACACTCCCCTATTCTGCACTTGGTTCCATACATTTCATTGCAAACTTAATCCTATTTTATTGACAACATCAAGGGAGAACAATGTCTTGCCTCTTGTATGTCTATGGCCCTTGCTGTTCTGTATCAGTTAGTAACAGATCGCCTTCTATGAGGCAGGAAGGTTATTTCTGCCAATTCCTCTCTTCTGAGGTAATGCACTCCATGACCCCAGTGGAATTTATCTCTTGTCATCTGGTCGAGTGCCAGTGAAAAGTGGTTCAATTTTACAGTCAGTTGGAGTCCAATATATAAACCTCAGGAAAAATACAATTACCTATCACTGAAGCTGCAAAAACTATTCATTCAGTAATACAAAACAAGCAATGAACTAATAGCATCCTCTCTTTATTAAGAATACAACATTTTAATCTGCAATTATGAAGGCTATGGTTTTACACACAAGAGAAAGAGGAGAACATTGTATATCTGACTATGCATTGAATCTCTCTGGTCAAAAACAATTTCATTTCCCACCAATATACATTTCTGGAAGCTGGTCTCCAGATGTGAAATGGCAATAAAGGGGAATACCTGGCTGGGTTCCTTGACTGAAATGTGAAGGTGCGGATGAAGGAACGAACTGTGGCTCTGTTTGCACAGCTGGTATATTAAAGTTTAGAGCTTTCCCACCGAAGCCTGTGGGTGGCCGGAAAAATGTCTTCATAGCCTACGTGATGTCCATTCATATTGTGTTTTGCTTTGTCTTATGCTGATGAATGGACCAGGCTCCTAAAAGTGGTATTTTTGAGGAAGTGGACCTTCACCTAGCTGAGTAATTTCACTCTCCTGATAACACAATAATTTTTCCTGAGGTTAGCATTCCAATAATTAGACCATGGACCCCGTTTGTAGTTTTTCCCACAGCATCTAAATCGGAATCAAAAAGCAATAGAAGCTAAAGTATTACCTTTCTATTCCCACTGCTTTAACATTTTCACATTCCAGGGGGAAAAAAATGGTTGATTTAATAAGTCTTAAAACTCCAGTGGCTACCACATTCTCTGACAAATGTGTTGAAACTTTTCTGTTGTGTGGGGAGGTTGGCCTAAACTTCAAAGTTACTCCATGTTCCTAAGCAACTGAGTTCAAGTTTTTAACGTAGTATTAACATTCATTTCAAACATCGGGGCTTCAGGTTTCTGGCATGGCAGAATATTTTGTGCTTTTCATTTGTCTAAATCCTGATTGATAGCGTGATAGGGCACACTCGCAATTTGAGTTTGGTTCTATGTGCGTATGACAGGCTTACCCATGGAGGCTGCCGGGTATGTGTTGCAACATCAATCAGTGAACATGCTTGTACAATGTCGTTTGTGCAACATTCTATCATTCACACACTACTGGCAAACATGGCAGGTTTCATCCACAGGTGCAGGTCTTAATCATAGAGTTGTGGCTTGCTCCGGCATTCATTTAAGGACTTGTTGCTACCGAGGCAGCCCGAGGCCCCTGAGGAGACGATCCTTCTTACGATGAGTTTCTGTTTTGTCTCTGCACTTGGAGTGATTGCTCCTGCCCATCCCCACATTCCATCTTCCTCCTTGCTGAGGTTCTGCAGCCCCACAATCCGCTTTCCACAAATTAATTTCCATCTCACATCTCATCTTAACTTGGATACATTTTCTTATTTTTTCTCCCATTTGCTCAATTTCCCCTCTGACCATCTCCCACACTGGGATCAGCATCCCCCCCCCCAACCCCCCAACAACCTGGTCTCATTTCATCTCTGAAATACCACTCTCTGCTGTATAGTTTTGTTTAATTTGGAGATATAGTATGGAAACAGACCCTTCAGCCCATCGAATCCACATCGACTATTGACTACTCTTTCACACTAGTTCTATGTTATTCTGCTCTCTCATCCATTCCCTACACACTAGGGGACAATTTACAAAGACCAATTAACCTTCAAACCAGCACATCTTTGGGATGTGGGAGAAAACCGGAGCACGGGAGGAATCCCATAGGGTCTCTGGCGTGGTGAGGCAGCAGCTTTACCTACTGCTCCACTGTGCACTTCATCCACAAGTGCTCCTGCAAGGCTGTTCCTAACGAACACAACACATCGTAGCATGAAAAGCACAGTTTAACACTGGTACGTCTAGTAAATCAGAGCCTCATTGCACACAGACCATTATTACATACTCTGATGAATCCTATGTAGGACAACACTGATGACATTAAATTCCATGAGGGATAAAATTCTGCACCATTCTTTGCAACGTGAATTATCATGGTTACGATTAACTTTGTTTTATGAAACTCCATTCAAGGTGAAAACATTTGCGGACCATAATTTATGTCAAGGATCATAATAACTTGTTACAAACATCATAAAAATCAACTCCTAACTACTTTTGAATTTTATCCTAAGCTGCCTTTTAGTTGGAGTCCATCTGTTTATAATCAATAGAAACTTGAAACTGGGAGTGAAGAGCAGTCGGATTGACTGGGGAATGCTCCGCGCATACTCTTTCTATTTACAGCTTCAAGTTTTACGGCTTGATGTTACGACTGATTGCATTCACCCAGGGAACTTCAGATTGGTTTTTTTTTTTGCTGTTTTTTGTAAGGATCACCAGTATTTTCCTTGAATTTAAAAAGTGCTTGAAAATGCTTTCCTTTTAACCAAATGTCCAAGACAAATTTCCAAAAAGGCTGAACAATGTTAGTGACTTTGTAGTCCAGCTCCTGCTTCCTACCAAGTCAGCTATGTACAAAATATCGAGGCACATTTTTGAACTTTCAGCCTAGAAATTTGCTCACAGAGTATAAAAACCTTACAGTGATTTGATGCAACATTTTGGATGTAGTAAGCGGGTGATCTGTCCCATATGTTAGAAATTCCATAGCGCAGATATGCAACCAAAGTTAATTTAATTTTGAATGGGACACAATGTGACCAATTGAACAAGGTCGTCTTGTAAATTTAACTGAGCATTTTAGGTTAAGATTCACTGTTTGAAAAACTGTTCTGTTTTGTTTTCACATGAATGGGCCTGTAATGCTACAGCAAGTAAGAATATAATTGTTCTGTTGCTGGTGCATATGACAATTAAACTTTCATGACTCTCGACTGTTGCCTTGTCGAGAATTTTGAACCATTTCCATGATTTCCATGTCAGATAAAATGGTGGTAATGTATAACCCAATGTTGTGCTCTTTTATCACCCAGCAGTGCACGGCATTCCCAAGATAGCTAGGCCATCAAACAAATTACTGGATTGGAACCATGGCAAGAAATATGTAACTTCATTCCTTCTCCCATAAAGACACTGATCTCTCCTCCATGACCAACTGGGGGCAAATTCTCAGAACTACAAAGTGAAATGACCCAATCTCACATCCAAATAGACAAATATAAAGGTGTAGTAATTTCTATCTCGATTACAACTTTATGACTTGCGCTCAGTTCTAAAATTCAGTTTCATTAAGCTTCATTGCACAGTTGCCAAAGGAACCTGTTGGCTGGGTAAAAAGTGATGGTACACAACTCACATCCTGAGCAAACTAAATTGTGGCCAGTTTGGTTTCCTGGGCTACCACTACTCAGTTAGGAGGCCAGAGAAAGATTTCCAAGAGTTTCCTTTACCAATGTTGGCTTTTTGGTTATTTTTAATGTTTCCTTCTTTCCCACTGTAGGCTACATGGCTGCAGTGGGTGAAAATCTTGTAAATACTAACTGCACACTGTGTACATGATTTTATCATGTCGGTGAGAATCAGTCTTGGTGGAGATATTCCTCAAGTCATACGGCGGAGAAACAAGCCTTTTAGTCCACCATGTCCATGTTGACCATTAACTGCGTATCCACGCTATTTTCACTGACTGAACATTTCATCTCCATTGTTTTAATATCCGTGCCTATATGGTTATCATAGAATCTGAGGCATAGTCCAAGTGTTAGAGCAAGCCTTTACAGGGTAAAGTGAGCAAGCACTATCACAGTGTCAAAGGGTGTTTGAACTCTTGTCTGAAGGTGACAATTATTCCTTATTTCACTGATCAATTTAAATCAGAAAATAGTTGATTTTTATTAAGCAAAAATGTTAAGGAATTTGAGGAATCAATGAGGATTTGTGGAGTTAGTCGTGATCTCATGGCTTGGGTAAATGGGTTATTGCTAATCCTATGTTCCTGTGCCAGTTTGTCTTAGTTTTAGGAATTCTCATAACTTTTATGTTCAAATCCACTTGAGTGCTTCTCTTGAATAGAAGCTGATCTATACAATGCCTTAGTACAAACTTGCAGAAAATACATGGTTCGCTTTGTTATCTGATTATAAAGCTGCATGATTAAAACCAATTAATTAGTTAGAACAGATTCCAGGCATCTTTCCCGTTTCAATTGAAATCCATTTAAAATAAAAATTATTTTCTCTCATCAGAGATGGCAAATCACAACTTTTCTTAAATCAGTTTCTAAACTTATATAGGTCTGAAATAAGCAACAATGGTTATGTTTTTCCTTTAACAAATATAAAGTCAAAATACATCATGGGAAGATTCCACTTCAATCCAAACATTTACTAAGATGAGATAAATGATGTACTCTTCAAATAACTAGACTTTAAAATGAAATTTAAATGTTGACACTATACTCAAGACCCTTGTGGCTGTCAGTCACATATATACAAACTCATTCTTCAAGCATTCAGGGAGAATTATACCCATCTTGATTGAGTCATTGCATAAGTACTTCCCTAATTCAACATGCCCAAATGTAATTGACTTGTGCATAAATTATAAGAAGTCGTGACTTTCTGAGGAGAGGTGGCTGTAAAACGTCAAAATGAATCTGTTCTTGCCATGGAAAGTCCAGCGATTTGTATCATCAATTGCACTATATTAGCTTGTAGCACCCTTTTCATATACTGTAAATGTGAAAAGAAAAATGAACATTGAAGAGCAGGAACAAGTACTAGTCCACCCAGGCTGTTTAACCCTCAGGTCATTGTGTTTGTATTTCACTTATTGGATTGTTAATAGATTTTCTTCATTTGTGTGAGACATTGTGAATGATGTGCTGAGGCCTTTCCATTATTTCAACATTGGTGCCTGTGGCCCAACTTTAAGAAGATAGTGTTAAAAGCTGCTGGAGTTTCCACCTCTTGACAACATCCCAGCTGTAGAATAGCAATAGCAATCCTCTTGTGGCAGTTTTAATTATCGGCACTGGCGATACCATCAGTAAGTGTGTAATTACGTGTCAGTTTCCTGGCTGTTGGGTATGAAAAGTGGAACCAGTGAGATGATGATTGTTGAAACTGTAGACTCATATTTAAACAATTCAAAATGTGTAACTGGCAGTGTCATTAAACAGAGAGAGCCTGACCCTGGCTGTCAGTTACTCTTCCTTTATGCAGATTTCTTCAGCTGTCTGTCAAAGTGTTACATGCTTAAAATGGGATGGAACAGGAAGTGTAAAGCTTGGAGTGCAATACTGCCACTTCATTCAACTCCAACAGAGTGAGTTATATGCTCTGAATAATGACAGCTGCACTGATTTTTTTTTAAATTCTAAAACTCTATAGACTTCACAGGAAATTGCTTACTTCTGGGTGCACATAAATAAACCCACATTATGATGACAATATAATTTTATATACAGAATAATGCTCTGGAGACCCATCATTCAGATATTTGGCCCTACAGTCAAGATACTCTAAGAAGAGTGTCTTACAGCAACAATATTTATAGCCCTTGGATTCTATTTCTTGTGTAATTTTTTCAGTTAGTTAGAACATGGAAAATTACATTGTTTTCAAAGTAATTCATTTATGCCTGAATGTAAAAGTTTAACTGTTTTTTAAAAGTTATTAAAAACTTTATCATGGATTCATTTAAAATGTTCAACGTTATTTTGGGATGCTTGCTAATATCAATTGACACAAAGGTTGCATTCTGTAAATTAAAAATGAATATTTAAGGTTTATTTTAATTAAGCTGTGGGGAATTTAGGTACAATTACATTGAATAAAACTTTTGAAATGCAAAAGAATACCATCACATAAGTCTTTAAATGGTCAGTTAAAACTGGACTATTAGAAACCCCAAAAGTAATTGAACCATAATTATTTTGTTTAAAATGTATTTACTAAAATGGAAAGAAAAAGGTAACATGGAAATAATCCACAAGAAATATAGGCTTACCGATGTGCATACATTTAAATCATCATTGTTATTTGAATGAAATATTTTTAATATGTTCTGGATCATCACATTTATATTTGTTTCAGTAAGTGGGTTAACTGCTTCTGCTGATCAAGAAAATGCTAAAGTCCTTCTGTTTTCTTAAAAGCCAAGTCAATACTCTAATTAAACTATTGAAAGCTTAATATCTAAATGCTTTAATGGCATGAATTATTGATGATATCACAGAGAAACAATTAGAGAGGTGATCAGCAATATTTACAGAATTTGTCTCTGTGTATTTAAAATACTTTTTGTCCCCCTCTTTGAAATGGAGAAGATGTTGTTCTGCTAGAATAAATGTTGAGGACATTGTATTTAAAGCGGTAGATTAGCATGTTTATGCAACAGTGTCAAACATCAATGGTGAATTTGAGGCCACTTCTACTTCCCTCTCTGATTTGCTGCTGCCCACTAAAACCACCATTGTGCAGAGTCTAAATCCACTTCAGAATTTGCTGTAAACTTTGCAATGCATTATCAGCACTTGATTGGGTAAATATGAGAGCAATTTCTGACATGCAAGTATCCAGCGTTAACTTTTGAAATGCTATAACTACTGTCAAAGATCTCCTGTTACTTAATGAGTTCTCAGCAATTGACTCAGCGCTGAAATAGTTGTATTATCATGAACTTTCAGATTATGCCCTTCTGTGAAAAAGATAGCTGAAAAATTATGACTGTTTACATTGAACTGTATGGAGATACTAACAATGAAATAAGAGCTAATTTAACACTTACCATCTCTCCAAACTCTGAAAATGTAATTTTACAAGTGTTGTGACTGAGCCTCTCAATTGAAAATGAAAAGGATATCTAATTGCCAATGCCCTTGGTTGCTGGAGTCTCACTGGTCCAGATGAGATGCAGATCTTGCAGCCATAGCTGTTCCCCATGAGCTTTAACTCTTGTTAAAACTCATGCTTTTAATGAACATTTGACAATTTATTCATGCCTTTAATCAGCAGAATATCATACATCATGGAAACAGTCCCTTTGGCCCAACATGTCAATGCTGACCAAACTGTCCCATCTGTGCTAGTCCTACCCGGCCATTTTGGTCCATATCCCTCTAAACCTTTCCTATCCATGTACCTGTCCAAATGTTTTTTATCTGTTGTTATAGTACTAAGTGTATTTTATATGTACAATAACAACATTTAAAATCACCACAACTTATTTTATTTAAATGCAATTATATTTAAAACGCACACAACTGATGTGAAGCATTGGTCTGGGTTGTGCTTCTCTTCAGTAAGTGATTCTCTCCATCACTGCTGTGTAATGTATTCATCGGTGTTCAATGGACAACTACCAGCTGAAGAGGTGAATGATCATGAACCTAAACCTCAGATTTAAACTATCTACCTCTAATATCTTCAATGTTATCCCAATGTTTGTCATTGCTTCCCTTCACATTTCCAATATTCCGTCAACCTTTTGTGCATTTTGTACTTTATACTTCTTGTTTAAGACATTGCAGCATACTTCAGTCAGAGGGGTTACTATTCAGAGACCTTATTCGATTCCCTTGGAAGATACCTTTGTTATTGGGATTGGTTTCTTATTGTCAAAGGCAGAGTGAAAAACTTTGCTTTGCCTGCTGTCATGCAGATCAAACTGTACATTAATGAAATTATATGATACATGAGTACATCATATAGTGCAAAAGAGACAATAAACATTGTGCAAAATATGTTGTTACAGTGACGGAATAAATGCAGATAAAAAGATTACAAAGTGCAAGGGTAGCAAGAGGTAGATTGGAAGATTGGCTATACTTCCTGAGCATTTGAGAAGCCCATTCAAACGTCTGACCACAGCAGGGAATATGTTGTTCTTGAATCTGGTTGTGTGGTTGAATCAAGCTTTGGTATCTTCTGCCAATCCCCCCCCTCCCCCTCCTTTTCACCTACCATTCTCCTTCTACATTTCATCTTTCTTTCTCATCAGATATCAGTCCAGTTTTTCTATTCCACTTATCAATGGTTATGATTTCTACCATTCGCTCCCTCGCCAGCTTTCCCTCCTCTACTCCATCAATCTGCGCAAGGATCCTCATCCAAAAAGTTGTCTGTTCATTTCCCTCCATGGATGCTGCCTGACCCGCTGAGTTCCTCCATCAGTTTGTATTTTGCTCAGGATTCAAGCATCTGCAGTCACTTGTGTCACCAGATCCATTACCTACATTTGACAGAGTGCAACAGGAAGTTATCCCTCACAGTTAACAGAATAATCACCCTTTTAGTGTTATAATATTGATTTAAAAACTAATTATCAGCCTCTCGGGCACAGAAAATGAACTATTAAAAGTATAGACTGACACTCCTTCAGGTAGCGTTTAGTTTAGAGATACAGCGCGGAAACAGGCCTTTCGGCCCACTGGGACCGCGCCGACCAGCGATCCGCGCATATTAACACCATCCCACACACACACTAGGGATAGTTTTTACATTTAACAAGACAATTTACCTACAAATGTGTACGTCTTTGGAGTGTGGGCGGAAACTGCAGATCGCGGAGAAAACCCACGCGGTCACTGGGAGAACTTAGAAACTCTGTACAGACAGCACCCATAGTCAGGATCGAACCCGGGTCTCCGGCGTTGCCAGCACTGTAAAGCAGCAATTCAACCACTGCAAATCCATGCCGTAGTGTTGTTGAAGATTGTGAAATGTCACATATTTCTCCTCTTCCATTTTTACCCCTTCCCCTCTTTTTAATCTTCATTCCCTCTCATTTCTCTTTCCAGATCCAATTGGGTATTGACTTCATCCATTGTAATCAATGTTCCATCGTAGTTCTTCTGTTTATTTTTAGTCCTTTACATTCGTGGAAACTGCGGATAAGCAGGTTTTCCTTTCACTTATCAAACCTCCAGGTGTCCTCTTACCCCAGTTGCCAGCTGACGCTCCCAAGAATTTAACAAAGCAAAGAAATAAGAGCAACTCCACTAACTGGACAGATCTTGAGATGCCACGCACCAAGAAATTGTGGTCTGATGTGTGCCGGTTAGGTGCTCGTTAGCAGAAATTGAATGCGCAGTATATTACACAAGGTATCTCGGCAAAAACGTCACTCCTAGCAACAGAAATGTCAATCGCGGAAGGGGAGAAAAATATATATATATACAATAGCCTGTGCGGGTTAGAGGTGGGAGGTTATTAATTCAGGTCCTGTAAATTAAAAAAAAAAGATTATGTACTTAGGCAATATGCATAATAAGGGTAATAAACCAACAAAGATAGTTTAAAATATAAATAAGTTGATTTTTGGAAGGGAAAGACCCTTACATCCTCCATACTAATAAAATTCAAGTATATTCATCAGGAATTGTAGATATTGCATTAAAGGTTGTAATTGAGAATAAATTAGAACCCTGAAGAGTAATGGATAGGACTGTATTTAAAATCTCTGAGGATCAATTTGTCACAGTAAATTATTATCCAGGAAGGGCCATTTTTTTGCCAACTTTGGAGGCCTCCTTCTGCATATTTATAGTAGTATTAGTTATATAAAAATATATGCATATGATCAAATTACTTAAATACAATATTGAAAACACCAACTCAATTATCAAGGCCATATTAATCATAGACACACAGTAAATCTTTACAGGTTGCATTTATACCTATCTTTTCAGAATTGTCACATTCTTGCTTTTTTTTTTTGCATGCAGAGGCAGGTACAGTTCATCCAGCAGAACTATGCAAGCATGTCTCACAAAGAAACTAATTATTCCTGATGCGCTACTTAAGAAATCATAGCCTTTGTTTCTCACACTTTGCTGTCACAGCATTGCTTGCTGTTCCCATTCTCAGTCAACAAATAATAGCCTGGATTTCGCAGTTGTAATGATGGCGAAACTGGCAGCATTCGCCATCATTACACGTGAAATTGACAGCAACGTCTGAAGTCCGCACATGCACAGCTAAACACGGAAATCCAGAAGTCGCTGTCAGTAATTCCGAGGTTGTCCATGTGCTCCACTATTTTGCAGGCTCCTTCAGCGGAATCAGTGAATTGGCATGAGCTCCAGTTATTTATGAACTTTTCCTGATGTAAAATACCCTGAGAAAATATTATGCTGCGTTGCATGAAATGTAAGTGAATTTTTAATGGAATTCTGATATTTAGCTATCTTGCCGGCTTTAACATATGTTAGACGCTTGAATTGTCATTCCATGATTTAAATATTAGAATTGTCTTTAAAATATTTGTTTGTTTTTCTCTTAAACTTATATGATGCATTAGCTGCAGTCTGATTGCACGTGCTTATTTTTTTTTTAACTTCACAATCCAGAAAATGTTTAAGATGTTGTTTAAAAGTTGTGCTTTTTGCTTCCTGGTTTGATGCCTGTGAGAATCATTCAATGCCTTGGAAAATCTTTGACATTGTTTCTGCCATACTGTGTGGTGAAAATCATCTCGACTCGACAATGTTGGAAGGATTGGATTAGTAGCAGGATCACTGGGTATAGCTATGTATCTCCACTGCTGTTCTACATGCTAATTAAAGTTTCAACCTGAGAAATAGCCTTGGCTAGAAATATTTTACCACCTAACGAATCTGTGAGTGTTTGAATCTTTGAACATACATATTTCAAGATTAGACTCATTTCACTCACTAGAAGAAACCGTTGAATTGCCTTCAACTGCTCTTAAAAAAAACTCAACCAATTAATCAGATACATTCTTTTTTCAGTTGTATGAATACAAGAAACAGTGGCAGTACGAGCCAAATGACCCATCAGGCCCAGTCCTCTGTCCAATAACATCATGGCTGGTCTGATTTTTAGCCTCTGCACCATTTACCTGCCCAACCTATAAATTATGATAACCTCACCACCTTGCAGCAGGCTTTTTGAAAAGTTGTTCGTAGTTTAGGCTCTTTGTTTCAACTACATTAGCTGGAATATCACTGCTCTAGTTTCTGGACAGGAGTTCTGCCTTTTCATTTACAGGGCAATAAGAGCTCACTGTGCAAAGTGACAAAAGACTGATTCTTTCTCTTCCTCACTACCCAAGACTAGCAAAGCACCATCCCCTCCCCCCACCCCCCCAGTAAACGACAGCGCAATTCAATCTGTGGCCCGTCCAAGAACCAACAAGACTCACAAAAAGAGGCCAATCTGGTTCAAGTGTCAGTCAAATCTGGCGTTCTGAGCTCAGGCCCACTAAAGGAGAGTCAGATCAGCTAGTTTAATCTGAAGCAACTTCCTCGTAACGCAGCCCAAGTCACATCACTGAGAAAGGAATCAGCTTGGTGCAATAAGCTCCATTCCGCCCTCTCACATCTGCACACTGAAACATTTGTCCTCTGGATGAGAATGTTTAAGATTGCTTTTCAATGCAGAGATGTGGGATGATTTGTAAAACATTCATATGTGTATCTTTCTCATCTGGTTTCTGCTCTGGGAAATTAAAAGTGAATTTAAAAAAATGTGTTGAGTGAATTATTAAGTGAAACTATATTTTATTTAGATTTCTTAATTCTGCACTTGAAACTTTATCAGCTGCAAGCTTTCCTTATATTGCTGACTGCAGCTTACCTGTAGAATCTGGTTTGTGTGTATATATATATATATATATATATATATTACTTTTCACAAATATCACTTTTGTTTTGTTTCAAGGAATCTTGCCAGTTATAAAACTGAGTTGCTTTTAAGGTATGGAGACACTCGATTTGACATTTTCGCAGAAAGTATTTTAATAATTGTCTTGGGATGTCAGTATGAGTAAACACCTCACTGTAAAATTTTAAGGTAAACTACAGAGTAGTGTTTGCCGTGAACTTGTCCAGATTTTGTTGGTCGGCGAGCTGTGTAGTGAGTTAATTAAGACAAAGTAAAGCCATTTTTTCTCATTTTTGTTTCACCACTGAATGGAATATGTTAGTCTAGTTTACATGCATTGATATTTCCTGAGCATTGACCTTTAAACTCTTATGTAGCCACAGCGTCGTAATTGCTTCGAGTGCGAATTATCTGACTGGAGCCGCTGCCTAATCTTTTCAAGTCGTTTGCAGTGCATTCCACAGTAGGACAGTGCTGTTACGGGCTCCTGAATTTCTTGCTTACCCGGCAATGGGCAAAGTCATTAAACATTAACAGTAATAGTATTTCCACTGTAATTAACTGTTAATTACTTCCACATGTTAATAGAGTTTGGGGGAAAGGATTTTTTGCTATTGTTACAGCTCCTAAAATAATTTCCATGTGATAATTTTCCAGGATATCAAAATTTGAATAATTATGCACTAATTAAGAAAGAGGGAAAGTAGGCCTGCTACAGGAGTTAAGACTGCATTAATTTTAATGTTTTTACAGCATTTTAATTGGTATAAGGGCAGTAAATTGAGAGCTGCTGCACAGCTCTAATAGGAATGGGGCTGCCTTGCAATATGCCTCTTATGTACTGAAGCCCAAGGTCAGCACAAGTTTGCAAAATCCCTCTGCTCTTCAGACGAAATGTATTGGTGGTGAAGCATGCATCTATCACTCTGACAAGCATTTAACTCTGCAAGAGCACATGCTCTCAGATCTTAAATTATTAATTGCATTAAATACATTTTCATATTGCAGGCTGTTTGCTGTAAACTGCTCCCCGGTACGAAGATATTTTCCCTACAGTTTGAAATTTCAGTAACCTTCCATGTTTGAACTTAGCAAAGCTGGGTTGGGGGACTTTTATCAGGCAAGCAGCAGAAGGCTTGCTTCTATGGCATGAGACCCGGTGATATACGGTACCTTTTTCTTCTGAAATATAAAACACTTACAGTGATTAGAACACCTGCTGTTTAAGTGGAAAAAAAGATGGTAGAAAGTTAACAAAGACAAATTATGTGAACATTCGCCAAGGCATTTCTCACCCAACACTTTTTTTTTCCCTGCTCCAGTTTTACTGATACCGTTGCATTAATTAGAAATTTAGGCAAATGACATAAGTGCTCTAATTTTTTATTTCTGCCAGGAGAACAATTAGGCAGTTAGTTCTAACAAATGGTCTGACCGCACAATGCTTGTTGGAAATTTCCAGACTACATTATTTCTGAAAAGTAAAAACAAATAATGGTTGTTTCTCCCAGTTTTTACCATCAGCTTTGTCAGCTTCAGCAGATGCACTGTACCATTGTTTTCTCCATTGTCATGCCTCATTAAAGTATGCTGACTCTTGTGGATTCACATTTCCTTTAGGTAAATAGTTATTTACATGAACTGTGACATTTATCTTAGATGACAATTTCTAATTACTCACAGAACTAAGGGTGATGCATTGAAGATGGCTTCACCTGCAGAAAAATTACTTTGAATTAGCTCGCCTTTTAAAATACATAGGATCTGCAAAGTGGACAAATTAGGCTCTTCTTAGACACATATGGCACATGTTTAAAAAATGTTTCCTATAGTACTGACTCTGGAGAACAATTCCTGATGATGGAGTAGACAAGCTCTTTGCTCATATGGGGGGTCCATTTTGTTGCTGAGCTTTGCCAGGATAGCACAGGCTTTGTTAGGGCTCCTTTCAGTCCATCTTGCTAGTTTGGTGTGGTCTTAATAAGTCAAAATATATTTTGCTGACATTACCTGCATCTTTCCTCACATCTACATATGCAAATCTTTTTGCTGGCGTTAGAGAGAAATCTGTTTAAAAAAATACATACTTGGAGGTATGCACCAGTCTGTTGCTATGAGGCTGCAGACAGATCAAAGGATTGTATTGTCTTATAAATATATCTACCCTAGCGCAGGTGGACACCAGCCATGCAATCCACCATAATTTCAGCAATCACGTCACAAACAATCTCTAACATAGACGTATTCTTCTTAAATTTGAAATCATCCACAAAGAAAGTTGTTCAGAATCCATGACAGCCACCCTAGAGATTATTCCCCATCTAACTGATAGGTTTTTCATTTTCCAAACTTCTTTATCGAGACAATACAGCTCCTTTAACTCCATGTCGAAGTGTAATCAATAGTCGTGCACTGACATGTTACTATTTCAGTTGCCTGTACTCATTCTCTGGATATCCCTGGTCTCTTGACCTTATTACAATATCTGTATATTGTTTTGCCTCAAAAACCAGTACATAAATACAATGTATTCGCATTTAATCTAAAAATGAGTCTTTAATAATTGTCAGGCTCTGCGTATGGCAAAGGAAATGAGTTCTTAGCAAAAACCATCCGATATGATTAGAAAATTGTTTTTTCCCAAATACGTAAATGCAGGGAAAAGTAATATTTATAGGCTTACCAGAGATTTATTGAATACAGGCTTTACAACCCACATAGGTTCTTCCTGTAGTCGAACAAAACAAAGAAAAGAACTGAGTGGTCTCAATAGCTCTTTCCCCATAAATCTGTGTTGGCATAAAAATTGGTATTGCCTCTATCCTTATTTGTGAATGATTCTCCCTAACGTGACTTTGGTTACCAAGATTGGTTTGATTTGATACATTTGTGGCACAGCATGACGTTAAATGTGCATCATTTTTTTGGACATTAATTGATTGATAAGAATAGGGAATAAAAAGACAGAGACAAGAACTGCCTAAATAAATAAATACAAGTAAATTATAACTAGCAGTTTTGAAAACCTTCTTGGCTACTGTCTGGTCTAACCTGATTGGCCTGTGGTGAGTTAAAATATATAGCCATAATATATGACTACCCATGTCAAGCTAGCCTCAGCCTGAAGCCTAAAAGGAATTCTGAGCACAGGGTAAGTAGTATTTCATCAATAAAATCATAAAATAAAGACATTAAAATGAAGGAATGATTGAATGCTGCAGGACATTTGTACAATCACCCTTCAGTCATTGCTTATAATAGGGGAAATCTTAAAAACCATATACTCACTATATAAATTTGCTTATAAATAAAGTATTTTAGGACAAAGTCTGCTTGCAGTATCCAATGTACACTAAGGTGTCAAACACTTGCCTGCCAGTACAAACCTCGCACCCTTTCGGTTTAGCTTTCCTTTAGTTTTTAAATGTAAATCTAGTGTAAAACATTGCTGCAATAATGTCAGCAACGAGAATCTTGTGTAAGGACAGAAATACTTGAGCCTTCCAACAAGATTACTCAAAATATTTAATTTGTGAATTTACCGCGAGAATAAGCATCTCATTCTTTTTCCTCAGTCTCGTTGCATGCTATGTGATTTTACAGATGCATTAGAGTATTTCATACTCACTTTCCTCTGTAATTTTATCTAATTAAATTTTTGAATGATCAGCTGAAATATGTGCATGTTTTAATGGTCATGTTATTTTTGATGCCTGTAGACTCAGCACTTTGCATTTAAATGTACAAATGCTACACGTTTACCTTAACAAAACTGTTTAAAATAAATACCCCAAATGTGCTGTCATGCAACTTGCTTTCAGCAGTCATTCGCAGGATGTTGCAAATCCTTTTGTGTAAAATTTTAAGATATTTATGTTTTCATTACAAGAATTGTTGCCTATTTAATGACCATTACTGTACCAAGTTCAAGTCAGGGTCTTGAGTATTGAGTGACTGTGTATTGAAACTACTTTTGTCAAAACCTGGTCATGTTGTTGGTCTAAGCTTTCCTAGATAGCTAATTTACCCCTGAAGTGATGCTATTTCATGCCCTAATTTTCTCATCGAAAATTTGCAATGGAACCGCTCAATACACATAAACACAATGGACCACACTAAGCATAATGACCTCGGAAGTGTTACAGCCATCGTCTCACGCCACCTGCATCAAAGAGCTAATCAAACAGTGTAATAAAGGTTTGATCTGAATCATTGGACTACTGATTTCAAATCCATTCACTGTATCGAACCTGATTTCTGGCAGACTGCTGCGTAACTTATAGATATCCGGTTGGTAACTTCAGTTTTCCGAATACTCACATTGCCTTGCATTTATAAGACAATAATATCAACTTAAAGTATGTTTAGTATTCTCAATTTTAACCAAACATTGGATGGAGGGAATTTGGAGAGAGGAAAGGTGTCAGAATAATTCCATCTCCGGAGGCATCATGTCCGTTCGGCAGATTTTCAACGTCATGTCCGTTCTGCGACTTGTCTTTGCGGCGTGGTGTCCGTTTGGGTTTGTGTCCTTTCGGCACGGCGTACTTTTGGTATTTTGGCTTTTCGACATGATGTACTTACTGTATCTTGGCTTCCACTTCTTGGCTTCGGCTTCTCGTCCTTCGACGTCCCATCCGGGTACCATACTGGATAATGCAGGGCCAAATGTAATTTCAAAGAAACTTACATGAAACTGAATGATTTGTGTAGGCGGCACACTCCACTGTGTTTTTAGGTTTATTTTTATGATTCAACCAGCAGGAATCAGTAGGGACTGCTAAAACCAGTCCCTATAAAGGTGGGTTTTACGGAAAACAAACTTAAATCAGTTTCTCACCCAAATGCAATTTCCAGTAAGGCCGATGAATACCACTGACCATCAGTACCACTGTACACCAGCCTCGACACAATGTACAGGATCTTTCACAGATTCAGCTAAAAAATAACAGCATTAAAGAAAAGCATTTACTTTATTTTACTTTGGTCAATTTATTTTGTCATCATAAATTTGAATATAGGAATCCACGTTAAAACAACCACATAAATACAACATTGTTGTCATTGTTGCACTACCTACATTTGTTATAGCTGTGTTTGTGGCTACATTGAGCTATGTAAGAAGTTATATAGGTAGAGAACCTAATGCTTAGTTAAAGAGGGGAAAGGGGCATGCAGAAAACACCTTGACAAGTGAAGATACATACCAAATGCTGGAGTAACTCAGCGGATCAGGCAGCATCTCTGGAGAGAAGGAATGGGTGACGTTTCAGGTTGAGACCTCCCTTCAGTCCAAATTCAAGGCTTCTCAAGAGGATAGAATTGGAAAAGGGTGGATATATTGGAACAAAAATATGCAATGTGCTGGAGTAACTTAACAAGTTACTCAGCATCTCTGGAGAACATGGTTAGATGGCCCAACCTGAGATGTTGTCCAGATATGCTGCCTGACTTGCTGAGTTACTCCAGTACATTGTGTCTTTCATTGTAAACCAACACGTGCAGTTCCTTGTATCTCATGGCTATATATTGCAAGGCAAGAAAAACATAGAACATAGAACACATAGTTTACAGAACTAGGGAAGGATGAAACGACAATGGGATTTGAAAATAAGGATGAGGATTTTAAACTCAAACTGTTACTTAACTAGCAACAGTCAGCAAAGCTATTGGTTTCATGGGACTTTTTCAGAGTTGGGGCATAATCAACAGAGATTGAATGACATTATGTTAATCGAGAGTTGAAAGCCTGGAATGTGTTGGAATAGTCAAGTACAGAGTCTTGAATTAAGGAATTAGTAGCAGATAAACTGAGGTATGAAAAGTGTGAGAACCTGATGGGAGGATTGAATGATATCCTCAGTGGTCACAAGCTGTTGGAGGAGCAATGCAAATGTATCAGTGAATATTGTGCTAGATTCCACCAGTTAATGCTGAGTGATTCCGAGTTCCAGTCAGTTCTGGACTTCAGCAGATACACTAATCTCAATACAACTCAATGCTGTAAAAAACAACTGGATATTTAATTACATGGAAAAATCTGGAGCAATTGGTTAAAACATTCGATTTACTTATATTCTCTACATCTGTAAAAAAAATTTAAGAAATACCAGGCAGCTTGTTGTTAGAGGAGATTTGAAGGGGTCTCGACCCGAAACGTCACCCATCCCTTCTCTCCGGAGATGCTGCCTGTCCCGCTGAATTACTTCAGCATTTTATATCTAGCCTGTTGTTCGATTTGTAAACTGTACGTTTTAACCTGAGTGTACATGAAAATGGACATTATTTTGATTGGTGTAGACCTAGCTATTTATATTTTAGTTCCAGTAATAGATTCTTTTAGGTTGTAATTTGCCATTTTTGAATATTTCCTTAGATTCCCACCATTTTCCATTTCCAACAACCCACTTATTTCTGCGGCATTGATATGTCAGGTGGTTGGATAATATTATAATTTGTGACAGAAGTTTGCAACAGAGTTTTCAATAGCTTCTACTGCTGATAGAGGTATGTCAATGCAAAATTTGACACATAGTCAAAATCTCAACCTCAGACCTTAAAGAGTAGATTAGATTAGTTAGCATCTCTGGAGAGATGAAATGGGTGACGTTTCAGGTCTAGACCCTTCTTCAGACTCTGAAGAAGAGTCTCGACCCAAAACATCACCCATTCCATCTCTCCAGAGATGCTGCCCGTCCCGCTGAGTTACTCCACCATTTGGTGTCTATCTTCGGTGTAAACCAGCATCTGCAGTTAGTTCCTACACAGTTTATTGTCATATACACGAGGGTGCAATGAAATTCCTCCTTTACATGAAGGTCACAGGGTAAACAGTATACCTGCAGTAATGATTTACAGTGGCCAAGTAACCTATGAACCACACATCTTTGGGATGTGGGAGGAAACTGAAGCACCCAGGGGAAACGCATGTCGCCACAGGGAAAACTTGCAAACACCGCACAGACACCAACCGAGGTCCGGATCAAACCTTTCTCTGGTGCTGTGAGCCAGCAACAATTTCAACTGCACCACCATGCTGCCCATTTTTATCTCATGGTCTTCTTTGATTATAGAAAGTATCTGCATTAAAACCTAACGGGAATAAATTTGTCTTTGATTACTGAAACTGACATCAAGCAGAACAGCGCCCTCTTGTTCTATTCACTTCCCCGCACGATGTCCTATACCCCACATGGTGATTCCAATTCAGATTAATATTCAAATTGAGATTCCAGTTCACATTTAGATTCAGATTTAGATCCCGATTTTGTTTCCCGTTCCGATTCAGGTTTAGATTTAGATTCTTAGATTCTTAGATTTTGATTTAGATTTAGATTCAGATTCAGCTTATTTTATTGTCCATACACCAGGGTACACCAGGTAACAATACAATAATAAATACAACACATGTAGGAAGGAACTGTAGATGCTGGTTTAAACCAAAGATAGACACAAACAGCTGGAATAACTCAATGGGTCAGGCAGCATCTCTGGAGATAAGGAATAGGCAACGTTTCGGGTCGAGACCCTTCTTCAGACTGCACCCGAGTGAAAAACAATAGAATAGTGCAAGATTGTAGTGCAATCTGTAGCAATTATGAAAATGGAGTAGGTGGATGGAGGTGACAATTTGTAATGGACTGGTGCTTGCCGTTTTATAACTTTAATCACTCAGTCTGCGTCTACCTGTGACATGGCTCTGCTTAAACATGGGAACTGAGATCTTCATCAGAGGATATTTGACTTGACCAGATGATTAAATGTGCTAATGTGAAGTATGTAAAATGAGGCCATGAAATTAAAGATTAAGATGAAATATTCATTACCATCCCGATAGTGCTGCTGTCTTTCAAAGTAAATAGTGGATCAAAAAGACTGCAACATGGATGAGAAAATAATTTGTGATGTAAGATCATCAATAGAAATGAGCAGATGATAAACACATTAGGGTGGTCATGGTGGCGCAGCAGTAGAGTTACTGCCTTACAGTGAATGCAGCGTTGGAGACCCTGGTTCGATACCGACTACAGGTGCTGTCTGAATGGAGTTTGTACGTTCTCCCCTAACCTGCGTGGGTTTTCTCTGAGATCTTCGGTTTCCTCCCACACTCCAAAGACGTACAGGTTTGGAGGTTAATTGGCTTGGTAAATGTAATAATTGTCTCTAATGGGTGTAGGATAGTGTTAATGTGCGGGGATCACTGGTCGGCGAGGACCCGGTGGGCCGAAGGGCCTGTTTCCGCACTGTATCTCTAAACTAAACATTAATTGTGCGACTACATGTGCAGCAAATAAAATAGCAGTAAAACCTTTAATTTTGAACCTTATAATGGTGCTGGAAAGGTCTGCCTGCCAAGGATGGCCTCAGTCGGCAACAGCTAGAAATGCAACCACAGATTAAACATTGCCCCCGCCAAACAGGATAACCTCAAAGCTGCACCATCATCTCTTGACCAGATGGACGGATGTGAAAAAATATGGTTGATTGGTGCTGAAGTGGTTTAATTCACTGGTATTATCAAATATATATATATCCAGCAAATATTACTGTTATGACCAGCCAAAGTGATCATAATGTGTGTTGATGAACATGTTATTTCCCACATCCAGATGTGTTCTTCCATGGACCAGCCACTGCTTCACTACTGTGCCTTTGACAGTAAAGATACACGGGGAAACCCAAGAAAATATGGAACATTTCCCATGGCTTGGAAGCCATTTCTTGACATTAGGTGGCTTTGGACTTTACTTTAGACATTAAAGATGCAGTGGGGAAACAGGCCCTTCGGCCCACCGAGTTGACACTGACCAGCAATCATCCCGTACACTTGCACTATCCTACACACTCGTGGCAATTTACAATTTTACCAAAGCCAATTAACCTACAAACCTGTACATCTTTGGAGTGTGGGAGGAAACCAAAGCACCTGGAGGAAACCCATGTGGTCACAGGGAGAACGTACAACTTGTGACAGCACCAGTAGTCAGGATTGAAAGCAAGTCTCTGTTGCTGTAAGCCAGCAACTGAAACTGCTACGCCACCGTGCTGCCCTGTTGCATTAACGATGAAATTCACCATCAGTAGCCATCTATAATCAATTGTGGAGGAAAGCCATTTATAGATGAGACCTCCAGATCTGGCGCACTGTTGATGGCCAACTGGGCCAGAGTCATAATACCTGCCCACTTATATGCTTATGAGACCTGGGCTACCAAAAGCAAACATTGGAAAAATTCCACTGGCTCCACAAATTCCTCCAAATTTACTGGAAGGACAAGTAAACCAATGTCAGTGTACATCCCCTATACTGAGGCACTCAGTCAACTACCCTAGGCAAGTCACACTGTTTGCATGCCTGATACCAAACCCTTATGCAGACATCTTGTTCTTATCGAAATTGATGAGCAAGTGGACAGAAGAAAAATTCCAAACTGTGCGCACAGAATATGACCTCTCAACCCATTCTCTCCCTGCTAATCCTGATTATTTTCCACCCAAAGAAGACGACAAGTGCACAGCAATATGCTGTGCTTTTTTTAATCAACAGGACATGTGTTCTCAATAAATCAGAAGAAAGTAGCACACACAAAGAAGCAATGGGATGGTCCTAATTTGCTGCATTCAAAGTCGATAATGAAACACAGACATTAATGCTATTGAGAATTTAAGTCCTGATAGATGTCCAAATGTTTAACGTCACCAAGAGTGTTATCATGGCAGAGAATCTAATAAAGATTCATGTCAGAGAGGATGGTTCCAATTATGAAAAATAATGTGAAGTGATTGGCTACATTGGAGTTGAACGCAGCAATTAACATGCTAGCTGAAATGAAAAGCTCAATAGCATTGCGACTATGAAAAGGCACTAATACAAGCAATGGTCAATTCCTGTACCTGTGGTCAGGCTCACAACATTAGCCTATTGCCTGTTTTCAGATCAGAGCCCTTGGATCCTCCTCTTTAAGAAGGTGTGTCATTCATAATGACTTCTCTGCATTGTTCTATTGTTATTCTATTTAGGATCAACTGCAGATCTCTCCTTCCCCTTTTGTACCAAACAATCGTATCCACTCAGGTACCAGTCGCCCAAGTAGTCACCCATTCCTTCTCTCCAAAGATGCTGCCTGCCCCGCTAAGTTATTCCAGCATTTTGTGTCTGTCTTGGGGTGGAAGATTGCAACCTTCACGTGATCCGCCCTGTTTCGACTAATGCAATCAACTCGACGTGCACAAACAGAAGATCAAATAGAACAAGTTGTCCTACAACTTTAGGCTGTGCACGCCACATGAAAGAAGAAGAAGAAGAAGTGTCTGTCTTCAGTATAAACCAGCATCTGCAGTTCCTTCCTACGCAATGCTATCTAAGCAGTGGAGCAATCAGGTGGAGGGAAACTGTACAGAGGCATTGAAAAGATGGATGAGAGATGTAGAGCATATGATGAAGTACACATTTGGTTTGCCTGTGTCACTTTCTTTGTTATTTTTCCCCTTTATTGCTAATTCATACGCACATAGTTCACCTCATGTAAATGAATATATGTGTCATTAGAGAGAAAAGCCATGCAAATGTTTTGGTAAAGATGGAATCATTGCAGTTTGTGTGTGACTTGTTATGTTTCATAACAAGAGGAGTTGAGTATAGGAGCAAAGAGGTCCTTCTGCAGTTGTACAGGGCTTTAGTGAGAGTACACCTGGAGTATTGTGTGCAGTTTTGGTCTCCAAATTTGAGAAAGGACATTCTTGCTATTAAAGGAGTACAGCGTAGGTTCACAGGGTTAATTCCTAGGATGGCGGGACTGTCATATGATGAGAGAATGGAGCGGCTGGGCTTGTACACTCTGGAATTTAGAAGGATGAGAGGGGATCTTATTAAAACATGTAAAATTATTAAGGGTTTGGACACGCGAGAGGCAGGAAACATGTTCCTGATGTTGGGGGAGTCCAGAACCAGGGGCCACAGTTTAAGAATAAGGGGTAAGCCATTCAGAACGGAGATGAGGAAAAACTTTTCAACACAGAGAGTTGCGGAATTCTCTGCCTCACAGGGCAGTGGAGGCTGGCTCTCTGGATACTTTCAAGAGAGAGCTAGGTAGGGCTCTTAAAGATAGCAGAGTCAGGGGATATGAGGAGAAGGCAGGAACGGGGTACTAATTGTGGATGATCAGCCATAATCACATTGAATGGTGGTGCTGTCTCGAAGGGCCGAATGGCCTCCTCCTGTATCTATTGTCTATTGTCTATTTAAAATTTACCAATATTTATGATCAAATTTACCAATATTTATGTGAGGCCTAAGCGAACATGAAGCAAACTGATTCGAAGGTTGGGATTTATGCTAATATTAAAATTAATTGAATCAGCCCCACAAAATGTCAATAATTGCTTTTTTTGATTTCATGATGGAAATATTGCCACAATAACTGAGTTATTACTTTTTTCTCCTGGAGTGGAAAAAAAGTAACCAATGCTACTATATTCTCTCTCTCTCTCACCTTACCAATCTCAAGCAGTATTGAGGTTGTGAAGATATGTAAAATTCACTCTGCTATGCCATGCAAGAGGTCATGCAGAGTCTACTCGGTGCTTTTTTGAAGATCTATACTATTCTTTGAATTTAACAAGGTGAGTGGTGGCAATGCTGGAGAATAGAACACGGTTAGTTGTGGCAGCAGTGTGAAGATAACAAACTCTGGATGAGTTTAAATATAAAACACAGCTCTATGTAATTTGTCCAACAAAATGCTTGCATGTTCACCTGCAAGAGGGCTCACCTTCACACCAGCATCCTCTCTCCATATAGCTCTCCTTCTCAGCCTCTTGTCTGCAGTCAAAATCAGTTGTGCACAATTGGCACACAACCCGAGGAATTGGGCTGAAGAACCATTGCAGCTGCCAGAGAAATAACACTTTCATCTTATCAGTCTGGCTAGATACTAACTCTGGCCCCAGAGGGGATGGACAGTGAACTAACCTACTGCACAACCAAGTCACTCAGCCAGAATGTATTTGCATGTAACAGAATCAACGCTTGTCACAAAGTGCCCCAGTCCTTTAGTAACTAAATTACACCCAACTGAAACTCTTTGACTATTGCTTTTTCTACCTAATAATTACACCTATAAAGTCACACATCTAATCTAAAACTGTTCCAATAAACTAGTAGTTTTCTATTACCCAATGCAGCGAATTAATCTGTGTCTGGGCAAATGTCCTTTTAAAGTGAACATTCTCATTAATATGATGTCTGTTAACTGCCTGGTATTAGGAACTGTTTTTTTTACAGGCTATAAAGATATTGGTGTTAGCAATGCATTCAGTCTTTCATTTGATAAGTAAATAGCAAAAACCCTATCGAGATAAGATAGAAAACAGCCGGCTGATGGCAGAGTTACTAGTGTTTCTATGTCTCGGTCTTCTTTCCCTGAGTGTGGAAACTTTATTGCTCATTATCTACAGGGCTGTGATGATGTGACAGATGATTTATTGTGAGGCAAAAACTGTGTTTCGATTGCAGACATTTTTATCCTTTTGTGATGCTGCCTGCCAACCCCCTCCAACTGCTGAGACATCGAATAAAGGAAACTAGAAGCTATGTTTTTTTTCTTCTGGCTATCACTCATAAATGTCTAAAGTTAAAACTAGTCTGCAGTTTTAATTTAGACCAATTCCCATTTGTTCCTTAAAAATTCCATTTATTTAATTGAGTTGTTGAGATTAAATTTAGAATTGCATTCACTTGAAGCTTCCCTGTTAAATCTGCTACACGTTTTAAGCTGACAGTAATTTGCTTTAAGAAGGCCATATTAATTTATATGCACTCACCTTTACCACTATTAATGGAAGTAGCAGAGACTTACTTTATGCATGTTCGCTAATATTTGTCACTGTTATTCAAATATGTCTTAAGTAGATAGTGAAAAATGAAGGGACAAATTGTGGCATTGTTAATTATTTATGGCTAATCCGTTGGGTAAATGAAAGATTCTCCCACTACTTGCAATTTGAAAGCTAAATTATTATCATTGTTCACATTAATTGCAAACTTAATTTCACATTTGTTAAAGATGAAATTAAGACTTTTATAAATCAGTTAGCGTATGAGCCTGTGTTGTTTTCTTCAAAATGCTAACACAGCTTTACAGTGGATAGAAAAGACTGAGAATAAGACTCAGAGACTCAAAATAACTGAGAACTCAACACAGAGTGCATTGATTGTCTGAAACCAGCAACAAAAGAAACTCAACTACGATTATCAAATAGACCAATATAGGAGTATAGTAACAATATAATTGCTGAAAAGTGTGTGATGAGTTTTTTTTCATGTATGTGATACTGATTTAATTATTATCATCTTGCACTGACTTTCACTAGTGCAGACATCCTGTATATAATTAAGCTCAAATTAATGTCAGAATGATGACATCATTATCATCTGTGGTAACATTTCATCACAGTAAATTGCTTCACAGGTAAGGCAAATTCAGATGGCAAAAGTAGCAGGCTGATAATTCATTAGGGAAGTGAAGACTAGCTATTTATCATTTTTTAAAGCTGTGTTTCTGGGATTTTTGCTACTCATCTACTCATTAACTGCTTTAAGTGGAAACATTCACCATCATACTTAAAACATTCAGTTTTATTGTAAGCTTCTTCCCTGCTAAATCTTCCCAAGGTTTTAATTTAATTTGATTATGCAACCTTCAACCCAAAGAAAGATGTGGTATTAAAATCTGGCCTCAATATAAATGTACACGGTTTTTGACAATTCATATCATCACACTACTTATTAATACGTATATGGCAGATATACATATTGTATGGATACCTGGAAACCTTAATCGAACAACAATGCTTGAGAATTTTACAAAAGAAGCTCCTTGTTTCAAACATGCATTCATATTAATGTCTCCTTAATGTGTGTATCTACTTCCTAAGCACTGAGTTCCGTCCACTGTTGGTGATAAGAATGGCAAAGGCTATAGCATTGGTGCAAAGTAGTTAGCAATAGTGTAATGCTGGGTTGGAAGATTGCAACCTTCACGTGGTCCGTCCTGTTTCGACTAATGCAATCAACCCGGCGTGCACAATCAAATAAGATCAAATAGAACAAGTTGTCCTACAACTTTAGGCTGTGCACGTCATATGCAAGAAGAAGTGTAATGCTGATGGGCAGGAGGGTTTTTCAGGGCAATGTCGATCACTATGCCAATGTTAAGATCAAGATAAAACCACCCACTATCACAAGAATTGTGACCACAAGAGTGCTAAACTTTCATCCACTTTATGTGACCTCAAATGATTTCAAGGTCAGGTACTTAATGGAAAGTGTCTATACCGGAAGCACCATGATAGCTTAAGCAGACTATCCAATTTGTAATGCATTTCTTGGAAGCCTAACAATTGATACAGTACAGAGGTAGATGCTGCGATGACTGGTAAAACGTGGCATGCATTGTAATCAGATGTTGCCAAAGCTGAGTAACCGTTCCTTAAGAGGCAGTGCCCTGATTATTGCAATATAGATGCGTTACATTCTCTATTTTAAAATATGTTTGTCCAATCAAGTGAAAAAACAATATTGTGTCTGTATAACTTGAGATTGCATACTAATGTCAAATTTACCTTCTACACTCAGAATCCAATCAGTATGTATTTCTTACAGAATGTTTGCCAATCAATAATCAATGTGTTCTTTCTTTTCTTGTTTTCTACTTTAAAATGTTTATCATGATTTTGTATGATTCATAATATTTGTTTCTTAACGTACAAAATGCTGAATTTGGAAAATGTAGAACTGATATTCAATAATTACCAGATTTAATGAACTTCAGAGTTCAGTTTTCTCAGAAGTTGAACTGTAATCATTGACATAAGATTTGGTTTGAAGATGCTTTATTTCATCATTTATCACAAAGCAAAATTTAAAAAGCATCTCAAACAGAGGCAAGAACTTTGTTTTTTATTTAGCTATGCAGTGTGATATTTACTATGTAACGTCTTTCACTGGGTGGGACTATTGCCATTATTTATTGAGGACAATTGTAATCCAATAATGTTTTTTATCAGCATTTTTTTACTTAAACTATTTCTTGCGAAACAATACATGGAAATGAACCAATTTTTTAAGTTAAATCAGCTGGGAATTAAAACATTCTGAGAGTAATATTCAGTGCACAAACTGACCTTTCATAGAAATTACAACTTAACGTCATTGTAAATGTTTTCTAAGCCTCGTCTCAATTTAATTTCCTGTGTTAATTTCCATTTAATAATAATATGTATTTCCATTTTTGTAAAATATTGCTTTACCACTTGTTACTGAAATGTTTCACAGTGAGCCTTCGAGAGATTTCGACACCGATAAATCAGAATTTCTGAATCACAGGGCATATCTATCCTGCATTTTATTACGATTGTCGAATTTCCTGAAACTTTTGACAATTTCTCTTTACTGATGATATTTTTAGGTAAAATTACTTTTTTCCATTTATAATTCATATTTCTCAAAGATTTCCAAGTTTATACGTGATTGGTAAAGAACAGCCAGTAAAGATTAACATAATGGATGAGCAAATAATTGTACAGGTGCATACATGCACTATACTAATTTTAAAATACGTGGGAAATATGGCAAGAGATTTAACTAACATATCAAGGACATTAGAGCTGATATGATGCATTTTCAAACAAAATCGTATTTTCTATCTTTCCAACAGAGCTGTTGCTGCAAGAATATAGTTATAACTGAACAAATAACATATCATAAAGTAAGAATGCAATAGTAAATCAATGTTGACGGCATGTGGATTTTTTTTAAAGAACTATTGTGACTAGCATTAAAAACCAGGTTAAGTAGAAAGCTAAGAGGTCCAATTAATCTGATAGGACTGATTGCTTTGGAAAAAAATACCAAGAGTAACAGTCTCACAGTCTGGTCAATCATCCGTTGTTGTAATATTAGTTTAATGGACTTAAATATACATATTTTATGTCATTGTTACGTGTATAATAATACATGTTTCTTCACTCTATCGCCAATTGATCAAGTAGTACCACTATTGCTTCCTGAGTTTTAAAGATGAAATATTCTTTGAGGATAGAGAGAATATTACATGGGAATTAGTTAATTATGCCAATAGTTTGTTTGCTCGCGAGGAGGCACTCATAACTCATTTGTCGAAGAATCTGAAAGATGATCCTGTTTCATGTACAGAGAGGATATTTAATCAATAACCACTTTTCAGTTTATGAATATGTCAGGCAATAAGTCTAAAAGGAATAGTCGCACAATGAAATTTATCTCAGTAAAAACGCTAGCTCTGTAAACACCACAAATCCCCCACAACATGATCTAATTGTGTCACATGAAATATGTTTGTCTGCATAAATATCCATTTTAATGCAGATTTAAATGCAAATAGAATGATATTTTAATTTTAAAAAGAACAAATAAATAGTATGTTTACTATGTTTCTGCTCTATATCTTTGCTATTTCCACTTTGAGTAATTGTGTAAGTTTGAATTTACCATTACTCTTGGGATTAACTTGATATTCCACTGGAAAGCATAGCATATCGTTTTTTAAGCTGCTTTCATTGTAAAAAAATGTAATACAATATTATTGAAAGTCAGTCAGAGTGTCGCTTGAACTTTCTGTTCTGTCCTGAACTGCAGACATCGAACTAATTAAAATCTGGATGAAATGCAAATTATTTTTCACAATTTGCAGTGATGGTCATATAAAATATGATAGTATATCTGTAAATGTCGGAAGAAATGTATCTAATGATAAACTAGGGGGTTTCTAATCTATTGTTCTCTTAAACTTGATGGATAAAAATGGGGGTTCTATAGTTATAAATTATTAAGGCCATGTCAACCACAGCCACTAGTGTTGATGAACTAATTATTCTGAAGAAGGGTCTCGACCCGAAACGTCACCCATTCCTTCTCTCCAGAGATGCTGCCTGTCCCGCTGAGTTACTCCAGCATTTTGTGTCTACCTTTAATTATTCTTTCAGTTTGTTTCCAATTCTTGGTCATTTTCAGTACATTACTATTACATAGGAGTTCAGCTTTTGTAAGCCTTTCATAAATAACAATCCATTGGGATTTAGAATGCAATTGACTGGTATACTATATGGTACGTGATTCAACATTGTGGATTTCCAAGTATTTTTAAGCAAATTGGATGTTAATAAATATTCGATTAATAATTTTAACAAGATCATCTGCGAGATTTAATGAACTATTTATTCTTCATAAAGCGCACTTTTATCTGATGTTAACTCCAAACCAAGTAGTTACTGGAGCTAGGACGTTATAGCTGCATTCTGGGGATTATCTTAGTCAAATGTGAGACAAATGTGAACACAAATTGTTTTTTGTGTTAGACGCTATTTAATAACAATGTATTGTACACAAAAGAATATAGGCAGATTTTTGTGTCTGCTATTAAAGTCATTAAGAAGTAAATCAAACAATCTCCGATGTTTATGTTGTCTCTGAGAACTAGCATACTTGAAATGGATCTGAGCTGCAATTGTTCTTCATTATAAGAGGCTGTTGTGTGGATGAGATTTTATTTCAGATGGGTCAGATTTTGTATTTTGTTCCCTAAGGCTGATACCATTTCTCGTGCCAATATGGTCCTTGCTGAAATTAAGGGAGAACCATATGCAACCATTGTTGTCCAAAAGCAAGCCCACAGATGTTACCAAATCCTAATTAAACCCCCCTTCACTGTCTTAAAACCATTTCTACACAAAAAAAAGGAGAGAGCAGAAATCAAATCAAATAAAAAATGAGAATTTTGATGATCAGTATCTTTGAACAGATATGAACCTGAGGGAAAATGAGGGCTCGGGGTAATCTATGTGCTGAAATATTTTTGCTTCTTTTTCTAGAAAATGTGCAATTTGGTCAGGCAGAAAAAATTGAACAGAGCCTTCCAAGCAATAAATCACTGGATTCCTGGTGACATTCATACAATGCGGATATAGTGTTAACTGTATGAGTCAGACAGCCCTTACTGCACTGAGCTGGTTCCTAGGAGGTGACCTTGCCACAGTGTTGTAATCAATCATTCTGGCACAGGACACACTGTTTTTGTTTAATATTACACTATTGGCATATATTGTAAACAAAGTGCAGAGGAAAATTTGGAACGATACCACTGCACGCAGCATGCTGCAATATTTTGTTGTGGGCAAGAACTGCGCAGAATGCCGTTCTCTCACAATGCACTATTACCTGTACCTTTCCAAGATTAACTTTTGTATTGCAGCTGGCTAGTTGCGAGACAAAAGGAAACAAATGAATGCAAGTCCTAAAGCCAGTCTTGGAGCATATAAAAATAACAGTGATTGAAAGCAGAGGACTGCTAAAGTAAATATGCATTTTCGTCTGTCAGCTGACAAGAGCTTGTAATTTTATAAATAGCAAGAAGTGTTCTATAAAGATACAACATTCTTTCCCCATACTGTTTTAGAAATCATCTGGGAATGATCATTTTCACTCTCTATATCAATTCAGTGTGGTGCTGTAGCTCCTATTATAATAATGGGTGTCAGGTACTGTTTGGACTAGGCAGGATTAAGCTATCACCCACATGCTGAGTGTTAATTTATTGCTTCAGACATTTTCATATACGATTCATTTTCACCAACTCTCTGCCGAGATGCACAAAGTTCCCGGCCCGTGGTCCCTTCCCCATCATGTGACCTGCGAATACCTGGCACAGTGAAATAGTTAGCTTTGAGGAGCTTGGCTCGGGTTTAATCCATGGAGAGCATCCGCTCTCTCACATCTGAACAGGAGAAGGAGAGCAACTCCTGGGTGCTTAAATGTCTCAAAACCTGCTTTGTTTATGTGTAACATGAAAGTTGAAATCCTCACATTATGTAACAAAAAGAAGGCAGATGATAAGAGGTGGTGATAGATGTGATTGTTCATGGTCCCCGAATGGGACTCTTTAATGTAAATGCCGAGGTCATTTTGTCTGTTCAGAATTCACATTAAAACAGCATTTGGCTTTTGTTCAGTGATTATCTTCTAGTTGTGAACAGGCAGTTATGTTTGTGTGTAAATTGGATGCAGCATTTTTTTTCTGCTTAGCCTGGAGGCTCAGTGGAAGATGCTGACTGAGTCAGAAGCAGGGTTAGGCACTGCAGGGGTGTGCGGATAACTCATGTAGAAAACGTGCCTGTTATTGGTGCTTTTACCTTCGGAAGAATCCCTCTAGGACATAAGGAGGGACCAGTCAGTAATTATGCAGCACTCTTGCACCAGGGCAGGTGAAATTGGAGGAAAGGTGTTCGAAGAGGGATGGTTGGCATGCATGGCTGGGTAAACACAGAAGAAGGCCGCATTTGACATGCAGATGCATGCCCATGGTGTTATTACTGTAATTTGGAGTGGAATGCTGTACAGAAATCCCTAATATATTTATTTTAATTGACTGCACTGAATGAGCCAATTTGTTCCGTAATCCTCCAGTTTGATAAAATATAATATTCTATCAAATCTCAATATTCGCAGAAATTAAATAGACAATTAACTCTGGTTTACATGGCTTTTATGCAAAGCAGTAAACAACGATAGGTGTCACATTCATTGGCATGGGAATGGTATGGACAATAATTGCATGTGTATGCGATGGAAACTTCTTCCCTAGTACATCTGGTGAAGCAGTTGTACTCAATCTGATCACACTTGCAGTTGTCCATCTGTACCACATAATAGTAAGCAAATGGAGGGAAATAAATGTTTGAAACTAACCTGACACAATTGATTTGAACACGGCTACCAAGAGGCAATTTCCACCTTATGTTCAGATCGCATGCCTGGGATTTCCTCTCCACCTGCTTTCTTTTTCATGGACACACTTCATCCACATCATAGTCGGTGGTGCCAATTGACAGTTTGCAAATTGGATGGAAAATGTGTGAATGGTCAAAGTTGGTGTGGTTATCTGATAGCTTCTACTGTATAGTCAGCAGAGCAACAACTGAGTGTCCGAGTGTGAGGGGACATGGAGAGAATATAATGATAGTATACTGAAAGAAGGTTGTCATAGACCTGAGGCTTTTCCTGCTCAAAGATTTGACTACACTTCCAGAGTAATTGTAAAACTGGTGGGCAACACCTTTGCACTTAGTTCTAACAGGCAGAGGATGTACAGCATACGTTCTAGCTATTGGTACCTGTAAATTGAGATAAATCATAGATCATAGAACAGCATAGCACAAAATTAGGCCCTTTGTCCCACAATGCCCATGCCAACATGATGTCAAAACCATCTTGTATCTACCTGTGCGTAGTCCATATCCTTCCATTCCCTACATATCCATGTGCCTGTCCAAAAGCCTCCTAAATGTCACTCTCATACTTCCCTAAACCACAAACCATCGCAGTGTGTTCCAGGCACTCACCGCCCTCTGTGGTTAAAAAGTTGCCCCGAACATACTTTGAACATTGCCCCTTTCACCTTAAAGCTATGCCCTCTAATTTTGATTTTTTTGGATCCTGGCGTAAAGGTTCTGACTGTCTAATCTATGTATGCTCCTTAAAAATATATGTACTTCTATCAGGTCTCCCCATAACCTTGAGCATTCCAGAGAAGTTTTGCAGTTGGCATAGGAACCAAAATTACTTATTGATACACAAAGCAAAATACTGTAGATGCTGGAAATAGAAATTAAAACAGATTGTGTCGGAACCACTCAATAGTCAGGCAGCATCTATGTGGGGAGTACCAGAGTTTCCATGAAATATTCATTGTGTTTATCTCTCCACAGTCATATCTGTTGAGTATTTGCAGTGTGTTTGCTTTTATTATTTGGCAGTAAGTATTTTTTTGTACTTTACTCATTTTTACACATGGATTGCAATTGCATTTGAACAAGGCATCATTAATTGCAAGTTAACTTTTATATTTTCATGCAGCATGGTGTTTATATGCAGACATTGTACACAGACCCATTTACTGTCAAAAGTCCACCATTGATGAGTTGAGTTTTTGGTGAAATTGGTGAAAGTCATGCGTCGTGACGCATAAATGATGTCGCGCAAATTACGTGCAAATGACGCCCAAGTGCGCAAGTCCATTAAGAAGCTGACAGTTTCGTTTAGTAACTGCGGAAAATAGTAGAGTACTTTATTTCCGTACTTTATAGATGATACCATTTGTTTAAAAACTGTACAGAAATGGGTGAATAGATGGAATCTGACATTCTGCTATGCTTTGGCTGTGGACAGTAAAAAAAACACATTATGTAAGTGCTTACCTATGCAAAATAAACCAGTATTTCAATGATGACAAAAGGTTTTGGAATTATTGTGCAGATCAGGTAGCTTCTGTGGGTAGAGAAACAGAATTGAAACACACCCAGGGGGTAATGATTCTTTGGAGGACTGTGAAGGTTCAATTGTGTATATTCAAGAGAGCAAGAAATTATTTTGGTAAAAATTCAGGATTCAGGGTCAATGTAGGAAAGTGTCTCGAACGTAAAATATCAGCCAATGTTTTTATTAGGTGACAAATGGCATACTCTTGCTTCTATACCTCATGTTCTTCCCTTAGTCCTGATGGTTGTGTGCAGAAACCAGGCACAGGATCCACAAATGTTTTGCTTTGAATGAAAACATTGTCTGCAAGAAGGCAAAGTTAAAAAAAAGTTGAATAATTTGCTTCAACTATGCTGTAATGTTTTAACACTATTTGCAAATTCTTTTGAGTGTTTTAATTTTCCTTTGCTTAATTATTTTAATAAATGTCCATATTTTAACTTGAACTTTAATAATTTTTTAGTGCTATGCTTCTGAAGCTCAGCCATATTTAGAAACAATAAAAGTTATTGATAGCTTTGACAGATGATGAAGCTAGGACTTAGCTTTACGTTGTCAGAGCCCTCCGCTATTTTATAGGCGTAGCTATATGTTGGATTTGCTGGTGGTGCACTGATTAAATTACCAGACTGAGTTTAGAGGCTTGGACAAAAATACAGCAAATTGAGTTCAAATCCCACCATTGCATGACAACTGTGCAATTTAAAATTGATTAATAGTAAATGTATAAAGTCATTGGCAATAATTATTACTGAATTGATATAAAAATATATCTGATTTAGTTTAGTTTAGTTTAGAGATACAGTGTGGAAACAGGCTCTTTGGCCCATCGAGTCTGCACCGACCAGCAATCCCCGCACACCAACACTACCCTACACACAGACAAGCGACAATTTTACAATTTACACTTACACCTACAAAGCTGTATGTCTTTGGAGAATGGGAGGAAACTAAAGATCCCGGAGGTCATGAGGAGAACGTACAAACTCCATATAGACAAGCACCTGTAGTCGGGATCAAACCTATTATCTGGTTCATGAATATCCTTCGAGACAGAAAACTTGCCGACTTAACCTCATCTGGCCAGACCTACAAATGTGTTTAACTTTTAAATGTGGCCTGAGAAGGTCATTTGGGAATGAGCAACGAGCAATAAATGATGGCATTGCCTTTGAATGTAGATCAATCAACATTAGTTTTGCTGCTCATACATCGTCGTACATTGAAGTCCACATCCTAATATTTTTCTTGGGAAGTTCCAGGTTTATGCTCAGCCTGAACATCAGAGCTCTTGACTGATGGGTTCATCCTTATAGACATGAAGAAGGCAAGATTGCCATCCAAGATGGACGGTGAGTCACACACCAAATTGTAAGCAAGCAGTTCATTCCAATGACCTTCCAGCAGAATGGTTGACCTGTAATATTAAATCTGGTTCTCCCGCCATGCGGCAGGTTTTACATAAAATAAACATAAGCAGACAAAGCAGTTCAGTTGGCTTTGGAGCCTTTTAAGCCAGCTTTTCCAGTGCAATAGTTTCATGGTTTTGTGCTTCGGGACAATAACTGGGCTTCTTTGACCGGATGAAATCATGAGAGGAATAGATCGGATAGATGTACAGAATCTCTGGGATGCCCAGAGTATGGGAATCGAGGATCAGAGGACAAAGGTTCAAGGTGAGGGGGAAACGTTTTAATAGGAATCTGAGGGGTAACTTTTTCACACAACGGGTGGTGATTGTATGGACCAAGCTCCCAGAGGAGGGAGTTGAGGCTGGGACTATCCTAACATTTAAGAAACAGTTAGACCGGTACATGGATAAGACAGGTTTGGAGGGATATGGACCAAGCACAGGCAGGTGGGACTTGTGTAGCTGGGCCATGTTGGCCAGTGTGGGCAAGTTTGGCCGAAGGGCCTGTTTCCACACTGTATCACTCTATGACTCTATATTTCTTCGGCCATGTGCAACAAATAATTCATTCAAAACCTTCTTCGTGTGAGGACATTTTTACATTTGTGTCCATCAAAAAGCAAAGCTGCTGGAGGACAGGCACTTCAAATCTGCTCAACTGAGGCCTTGTGTTGTATGCTGTTACAGTGAACAGTAATCACCAGCCTACCCAATTCTCATTGTTACTGTCAATGCTACCAATGCATTAAAAGGTTCAGTACCAGCCAGGGCTCAGGCTCCCAAGCCCTGTTGGTATTAAACTTTTCAATGGCAGACTGCCAGGAGCAGCAACCAGAACCAGGATGGATGCCAATCAATCCTCACTGCAATGCCAACCAGCTAAAGTGAAATCCACTGGATACCTCAACCAAGCAGCCTTTTCCTGGCTAGAAGAACTGAAATTGTCAGTCTCCAGCAGGCTGCTTTTGAAGGCCACAGATGGGAATATGTCCTCTTGAGAAACAGACCTTTAAATGATTTCTTACATGCTTTCTGGGGGATATTCTTTTCACTGAAAATTGTTCCTCCAGAGTGGTGTACCTTTTTAAAATAAATAAACCATTTTCCGCACAGTTAGAATCATTTACTAGCAAAAACGTACTTGGTTAACTCTTTCAATACGGAGATAAATTTTCAATCTTTCTTAACATCTTCAAATATGCATTTCTCTTACTCTTTCCAGCCAAACCAGGCTTGATTTGCCATGCTCCCATGACAAAGGGAAAGTTTTGTAGATGACAATGAATACCCATTTGGTTATCTCTCATGACCCAACTAGCAGACCTGAGTGCCGGCGCTTTATATAGTTGCGAGATTGCTGTACCATCTGATACAACACACACACACACACAGTGTGCAGCATGGATCAAAAAACAAAACTAGAATCCTCGCATTATGATTCCATTCTTAGCTCAGAAACATGCTGCCCCTTACACGCCTTATTGCAACATAGAACAGAACAAGATTTTGCACAAAACCCTGATGATCTTTACCATTAAGTTTCACGAAGCACACTAATTTACTTGCTGTGTCTTTTAACTGGCATGGTGTACTTTCCATTGATGAGCAGAAAATCGGTGTAGAGGAATGTGGAGAGACACAGATTTCTTAATTGGCAATTTAATTGATTTAAAACGCCACAATCCTGTCACAATAATGATTTCAGTGTGGGTGTAAAGATGGGCTCTTTGATTAAGCAAAGTTGTAAATTAATTCTAATTTGCATTTTATTTTGATGCACAATCTGAAATATATTTTATTGAGGTAAAATATGTTTGTTCTATTCTGGCTGAAGACGAAAGGGACGTGTAATCACAGCAGTGCAGGACTGCTGCACTTAGTTTTTGGACTCTTAAAATATGCTGCATTCCCAGAGTAGAAATATTTAATTTTAAGTTTTTGAGTAAACCATTATGTATTTTATCAATGCAAACAATATTGTTGCTAGTACTTGGTCAGAAAAGCTAAATATATAAACTGCATTGCTGAATAACGTGCGACAATGTGGCAGAGCAGTAACGTTGCTGCCTTACAGCGCTTGCGGTGCCAGAGATCCCGACTACGAGTGCTGTTTGTACGTAGAGGCCACGTTAGTTTTCTCAGTGATGCTCGGTTTCCTCCCACACTCCAGAGACATACAGGTATGCAGGTTAATTGGTTTAGTATAAAATGTAAATTGTCCCTAGTGTGTGTAGGATAGTGTTAATGTGCGGGGGTCGCTGGTCGGTGCGGACATGATGGGTCGAACGGCCTGTTTCCGCACTGCATCTCTCAACTAAACTAAATGAGGAAACATTCTTTCTACATCAAACTTATCAAGACATCATAGGATTTGATTTCTCATTTTAAAAGCCAGACCCTGTCCCAGATTTTGCTTTCAGATTTACTCAAGCCCCACCCCCAATGTTGTTAAAGCTATCAATTAAGTGACAAACTTCCAAAGACATCCAAGGACTATTAAAAATACAAATAAAATGGTTAAAAATCTTTTACAAATATTAAAGACATAAAAAAGCTTAGAACACTTGAGAATAATAGAAACTCATTAAAAACAATTGAAGGATTTTGGGTCTATCTTCAGTATAAACCAGCATCTGCAGTTTCTTTCTACACAAAAATTATTGAATTTATTAAATTAACGCCCTTATGGGCCTGTCCCACTTAGGCGATTTTAGACTGTCCAGTCGCCGGCATTCGCCTGAAAAACCGACAACCGGAACGGCGACTGTCAGAGTGGAACACACACGCACTAACGCACGCACGCACGTACACACACTTCGATTCCTTCACCAGCCCGTTATGCAGGCGGGGGACAGTGCAAGCAGCGGGAGTGCTTGGTGCAAAGCCAAGGTGATACAGACACTAGCCGGGATTAACAGGAAGGTTGGCACCATAATTAAGACGGCTAAAGCACAGTGTACAGTAAGTCCTTTAAAAGAGAGGGGGAGAGGGGGTAGAAGGGGGGAGAAGTGGGGAGAAGAAGCGGAGACAACATTTAAGAAGCGGCGACCGTAATGAGGCCGTGACTAGTTCCCAGAATGCGGGAACTCCTCATGACCATGAAGTCGACTCCCCGGCAACCACCCGCGAACATGTGGCGACCATGTGGCGACTACATAGTCTCCTGCAGTTGCCTAAAAAGTTGCCGAAGTGGGACAGGCCCATTAACATTATTGCCCAGCATGGACACAGTGAGCTGACCTCCCAGCCTAAGACATCCAAGTTTACCCACCAATCTTCATGAGCAGTCCAGTGGTGGAGTACAATTGCCAGTAATCTGAGACTTGAGATTACCCGAGCAAATGTTGGGAAATATTCCCACACCTGGAACTGGCAAACATGCTAACAAATGGTGAAACTCTGCAGTTTGAATAAGAAAACTGTGTTTTATATTCAAGGTCCCAGACATTGTTCCCCTTGTATGCCAGTTGAACTTGAGGAGAAGAAACTAATAATCTTAACATCTTCAAATTGCATGTAAAGGCCACTTTAAAACAAAGGTGTGACAAGCATTGCATGAAAACAGGATTATGGAGTTGAAGTTACAACCGCTGAAGAAGAGTCTTGACCCAAAACATCACCTATTTCTATCTCCAAAGACGCTGTGTTATGCCAGCTTTTTGTGTCTAACGGTGAAGTAACCACCAGATTGGCTATGATAATATGATCATTGACAATAAAGTATCAGTTGATAAACATTTGATTTTCAGGAAAGTCCTTCAAAAGTATAAATGTGTTTTCTGGCTCAAATATTGGGCATACATTTTGTAGGCAATTAATATTATCTTGGTGTAGAATAGATTGAAGTAATTCTGCCCAAATCGTCCATACCTACGTTAGTGATACATATGCCTCCTCAGAGCTTCCTTCATTGTACTCCATCAACATGACTCTGAAGAAGGGTTTCGCCCCGAAACTTTGACTATTTCCTTCGCTCCATAGATGCTGCTGCACCCGCTGAGTTTCTCCAGCACTTTTGTCTACATCTGACTTTATTAATATTTTGTTTGTCTAGCTTCTCCTTAAATACAGCTATGCTACATGCCTCAACCACTCAGTTGTAGCATCAGGTACCACATCTTTACCCCTTTCTGGATGAAGTCCTTTTTCCCGAATTCCCTATTGTATTTATTACTTTTATTTATAACACCCAGTTTTGATCTCTCACACAAGTGGAAGTCTGCTTTACCTTTACCCTATCAAGAACTTTCATTATCTTAAAAAAACATCTATCAGGTCACCCTTCCAGAGAGAGGGGTCCCGACTCGTTCAATCTTTTCTGATAGCTATAACCTCTCAGTTCTGGTCTCATCCTTGTAAATCATTTATACTGCAGATCCTAGTCTGATAACACTACATCCAGCATCGGTTTCAGACAGTTTCTTATTTGTGCTGCTTGCAGGCAAAAGGCAACACGCACATGGGCTCAGCCGCCCAGCTCTTAAACTACAAGTGCAGATGTGAGTACTCACACTTTCTAAATGCTTTAATCAAACTCAACTGCTGTTGTTTTTAACCAATTTTAAAATTCCTCACATCATGCTCCATGCAATATAAAACACAAATGGTGGGACACTTTTCAAATTGGTAGCTGATTGTGAGTATAATGGAATTTTAACCCAGATTAAGCTTTGTTCTATGGTTCTAACCAGGGCTGGATTTACATATAAGCTAGACAAGTTTAAGCTTAGCGCCTCGAGATCTAGGGGGGCCTCGGCCCGCTCCACTAAAAAAAACAAATTTGCAAGATTTATTCCATGCGCTGCTCACTCATTAAATTCGGTGGGCCGTTCGGCTGTTGACTGCTGCCTTGATGCAGTGAACTGTTTTGGAATTATCAATGAAATTTATACCTTATTTTCATCCTCCACAAAGAGATGGGCAGTTCTAAAATCATTTTTGCAACCTCAGTCAAAAGTGCCTAAATATTTGTCAGACACTAGGTGAGAGGCACATGCAAAAGCCACAGAAGTTATTTTGGAAAGTTACAGTGCTATCACTGATGCCCTCGGTCATTTGTACTTTGATGTTAATGTGAAGAGTGATACCGGGCTTCAAGCTAACAATCTTTTGCAGAAAATGGAAGAACTGGAATTTGTGTTTATGCTTCATTTTTTGGACCCGTCTGCTAGGTCATTTCCACAAGGTCAAAAAAGTCATTCAGAAATCCAAACTGTTATCGAGTACTTGTGCAAGTTTGTACAGTTCACTTCAGGATTTTGTAAGCAAAATTAGAGAAGATTTTGATGAGCTTGGGCAACAAGCAAAGGCCACCTTGCCAGATGTTAACTACAGAACTGTCACAGGGAGACAAAGAGTAAGGAAATGGCAAGGAAATGATGGAAGTGCACCTGGTCCTGATGCTTTAGATAAACTCTCTTCAAGAGATAAGGTTAGGATAAAATCCTTTATTGCTATACTAGATGCACTTGAAACCAATTTAAAAAGAAGAGGTCCTGTGTATAGTGAAGTTGCACAACAATTTTCCTTTCTTGCTAATCTGACCGCATCTAAGTAAGAAATTCAGCAAGGTGGTGAACTGTTGATGGAAGCAAACCCAGAAGATGTTGACCTGAAACATACTGATGAATTTTTGCAGTTTCACTCGTACGTGAGACAAAGCCATAGGCATACAGAAGAGCACTCTATGTCTCATACAGATCTTTATCAAATAATATATAAGGAAACATTTCAGATGGCCTTCCCTAATGTGGAAGCAATCTTGCGGCTGTTTCTTAGCTTAATGGTCACCAACTGCTCGGGAGAGAGGTCTTTTTCAAGACTCAAAAGAATTAAAAATAAATTAAGGTCCACAATATCTCAAGAGAGGTTGGCTGCACTGAGCATTCTGTGCATTGAGAGTGACAAACTTAGACAAACAGATCTTGGTGAGCTTCTGGATGATTTTGCTATGAAGAAGGCGAGAAAAAAACATTTTTGCTCTTAGTGTATTTGTAGTTTCTTTATTTCTTAATATTCCACATTCAATTCAAGAGACACTTATTGTCACATGCATCAATTGGTACAATGAAATTTGGGTTCACCATCCGACGTCGGAACGGGAGAACATTCTCAGTGGCTTGGACTTCCGAATCGGCCACTTCCTACCGGAGACCGCGGCTCCCGAAGTCCACAGGCTGAGTTGGGCGGAGATTCACGCTGGCGGCCCTCAGCAAAGGGATCCCAGGGCTCCACGATGTTGCAATCAGCGCGGCCTGAGGCTGGGAGCTCCGCAAACCACAGCTCCATGATGTTGAAACACCAGGCCCAACACTCCAGAGCTTCAAACAGCGATCCAGGTAAGGCATCGCCCATTCCTCGGTGAATCCAAGATGTATTTTAAAACCAACTGTTTAATGACAACGTACAGTAGGATCTAAAAGTGTCTCACTGTCACTGTCGGGTAGTCATGGTCCTCTAGTCGCGGGGGTGGGGGATTGGGAGAGGGGGGGGCTCACAAGTGAAATAGCTTTGGGCCTCTCTTCATCTAAATCCGGTCCTGGTTCTAACCTGATGGTAATCAGAATTAGATTTGATGTTCCTTTTAGTGTATGCGACATCACAGTATCTAGATTACCTTTCTTTGGTACTTCGGCAGATGATTCAAACATTTAAATGCATATGAGAATGTGAGGCCATGAAAGAATGAACCCAGAACCTATTCCTTTAACAGAAATGTAGATAGCTAGAGGACAGAGATATTAATATTTTTGGGGGCTGCAAGGAACATCTTTTCATTCAAAGAATGGTGAAGGTTTGGAAATCTCTGCCTAAATGAGTGATTGAAACCAAAAAAACCTCTCCCTTTCAAAAAAATACCTGCATGAGCACTACAGCGGCTGCAACCTGTAACCTATGGATTCATGTGTTGGAAGGAACTGCAGATACTGGTTTAAACCTTATACATCAGTGAGGCTAAACATAGACTGGGCAATCATTTCACGGAACACCTTCGCTCAGCCCGCCTAAATCTATCTGATCTCCTGGTTGCCGGACACTTTAATTCTCCTTCCCATTCCTACACAGACCTTTCTGTCCCAGGTCACCTCCATTGTCAGAGTGAAGCTAAATGCAAATTGGAGGAACAGCATCGCATATTTCGCTTGGGCAGCTTACAGCTCAGAGGTATGAATATTCTCTCACTTCAGGTAGCCCCGGCCAGGGCCGGCCTCAAGCCAATGGGACTAATTGCTCCCAATTGGGCCCCGCGCCTAAGGGGGCCCTGCGCTAGAGTAATCTACTCTCGGCTCAGGTATATCTACCCTGGGTGGAGGGGGGAGAGAGTAGAGGGGTGGATGGGGAAGAAAGGGGTAGACGGGGAGGTGGGTGTGAGGGGGAATGGAGAAAGGGGAGAGGGGGAGGTGGGTCATTCCCTCATGGTCCTGGGGCAGTGCTCCCGTCCCTCCAGTCGCCGTGCTTCACGCACACAACCCCAGCTCCACCCCTCTCTCTCCCCGGGAAGACTGAGTGAACAATACAGGGAGGGCCAGGCCAGGGGTTGGAGCAACGTTTACAAACCTCAGCTTCAGCTCACACCTGTCCGCCCAGACCCTGGCATCCACTCCTGCCGCCTGCCCTCTCCCTCCCATCTCTCCTTCTCTTCCCTCCCTCCCTTCCCTTCTTCCATCCCTCCCTCCCTTCTTTCCTTCCCTCCCCCCTTCCTCTCTCCCTTTTTCCATTCTCTCCTTCCTCCCTCCCTACTTTCTCTCTTTCCCTCCCTCCCTTATTTCTCTACTTCCCTCACTCCCTTCTCTCCTTCCTATTTTCTCTCCCTCCCTCCCTTCTCTCCTTCCCTCCCACACACACACATATAACGCACAGACAACCAACACACACACATCACGCACAGACAACTAACACATGCACACATAACTAAGTTAGGATGGGGTAGAAGCCCAAATGGTAGGATGGGGCTGAAGGCCAAACTTTAATGAATGGACTGGTTTTTCGCCAATAGCTATTGGTTTTCCAGGATCTAGTTAATTAAATTATTATTTTTTTCATTTCACAGCCACTAACCCAAGTGGTATTGTAAGCATGTACTTTTCAGAGGTGATCTACACATTTTGTCTGTTACTTGTAGGCTTACATGTATGCAATCTTACATTAAAATATAGCTTAGATCTGTTTGGTCCATTAACTCGCAGGCACTTCTTAAGCGCACATTTTGATTACTTTCCATTCTACCATAGAGATATAAAGTCTATAGTAGACTTTATTTATATTTCTATGGTTCTACAGACCTTGGCTGGGAACCTGGGGCTCACCAAAATTGTTCCCAAATGGGCCCCGCACCTCCTAAGGCCGGCCCTGGCCCTGGCCCCGGCATTCCCTCTGTCTCTTTCCCTCCCCCACCCAATTCACACTAGCTTCCCATTTTCACACTACAAACAGCTAACAATGGCTTGTTTCCTTTATCATCATTACTTTTTTGCATATCTTTTATTCATTGTTCTTTATCTCTCCACATCATCATCTATATCTCTCATTTCCCTTATCCCTAACCAGTCCTGAAGTTGGGTCTCGACCTGAACATCACCCATTCCTTCTCTCCAGAGATGCTGCCTGTCCCGCTGCGTTACTCCAGCTTTTTGTGTCTACCTAGAGATTCATAGCTTGGATGTAGACACAATAAGATAGTCAGCCTATTTATGAGAACAAGTGTCCATTATTCCATGGGCAATAAAAAAAGTGCTCGAAGATTTCAGTGGGATGGAAATGGACAGACAACGTTTTGGGTCAGGACCCATCTGTAGACTGAGTCGCCATATATCCATTTCTCTCCACAGATGCTGCCTGATCTGTTGAGATCCTCCAGCATTTAGTTTTCTGTTCACAATTTCAGCATCAGCAGTCAGTTGTGCCTTTATGAGGTTCTTTTAAAAACAATATCATAATAATACTTTATTAGCCAAGTATGTTTTGCAACATACGAGGAATTTCATTTGCCATACAGTCATACCAATAAAAACCAACAGAACACACAAAATACATTTTAACATGAATATCTAATGAATGAAAACGTGGTGGTACAGGAAAACATTAAATTGAGAAATAAATGTTTTCAACCATCTTATGACATTTTGTGCTTATTCAGTGAAATAACATCTTTTCCGTTTACCATTAAATGTTAATGCTCTTCATACTTTAGACCTAGTATTGGCTCAACTTTATTTCATTGTTATCCTACCCTTACACATTTTTTGAAGTATTTTGAAGAACATTTATTTAATTTGCACATTTGTTCAGTTTGCCAGGACACTGGAATAAAATATGGTGATTTTTTTGACAAGCATGAGAGTGCCCTGATTTGCTTGACATGTGAATCCTAGATTCAATCAATATAAGCATATTTGTGATTTAATTCAAGCAGAAAGATAAACAAAAAATGCTGGGAACATCCAAAATTATAGTTGGATACATTGCACACTAGCTAAAACTCAATGTTGTCATCTGGTTAGGCAACATCTGTGGAAAGAGAAAGAGATGTTTCATGTTGCCGTGCCTATGACTCATGTTGTCAGAACTTTGACATGACACATTAATGGACCTGTCCCACTTATGTGAATTTTTTCGGTTACTGCCGGTGACTGTCATAGTCGTAGCAGGTCGCCGAAAAAACGGCGATTGGACCCCCCTACGACAATGCCTACGACAATGTCTACAACAACCTACCTCCTATTCGGCGGCAAGCTACCGACAACCGGCGACCCATAGGACATCCACCTACGACCACACCTAAGCTACGACAAGGTAAGACAATTCAGTCGCGGATACCTGTCACCGGTTGATGTAAGGTGACGTAGGTAATTTCCAATGGACTTCACCAAAGTCAGCACCGGCGACAACCTACGTCATCCTGATGAGAACCTACGTCAGGCTACGATCGTTGGCGTCAAGCCCACGGGCGCCGAAAAGTTTTGAACATTTCAAAATCCGGTGGCGACCAGAATAAAGGTACGACTTTTTGGGCGACTGAGGAGACTAAACAGGCGACACCCCGGCGACCATGTGGCGACAGCCTAGTCGTCTGTAGTCGCTTGTAGTTGCCTAAAAAATCGCCTAAGTGGGACAGGGGCATAAGTCTGTTTCTTTATTTGGAGATGATGCCTGACGTGCTAATTTTCCTTTTTTTAAATTTCAGATTTCTATTATCTACAGTTTCTTCCATTTTCATTAATTGACACCGTTTTGGGAACATCAAGTTGCCTGGTCTGGAAAGTTGGGATCTTTAAAAGAAACACATATGTAGCTCCATTCTTTAGAGCGCTTGATTTCCAAGGGCTCGGGATACCTGGCAGCTGAAGAGAAACCAGGAGGTGCTTGACGTAGAATAGAAAGCACCTGCCTCCAGACAAGAGCAAGGGTCCATTTCCTGATTACTTTAGCAAATCCATGCCCTCCTGCCCTGCTGGTCGCCCAGTGATTACTTTTGAACTGCATATGACTCTGAGAACTTTGATACTTTCCCCTGATCTGCCAACCTAACCGCTTCCACCCAACTGATTCCCGTACTGATCTGAACCCCCCTCACTCCTCGCTGCCATGCTCCAAGGCCCCTCACCCTCTCCACAATCATCATTCCCCCCAATCTTCTGTTTACAGAGACAGCGCCCAGTAGTCCACAGATCCAGCTTTTGAGCACAAAGTTAGTTCCTCAACAGCCAAACATTTTGACCAACTTCCCGACGAGAAACTGAGTGAATAAAATGTTAACGAGGACTTGCCTCTAAATGTGGCAAGACCTCTGCATTCCCAGGATGTCTGGCTGCAGACACACACCTCCTCCATAAATATCAGGGCCAAATGTCAGATTGTTAGCTGTTTGAGTAGCACCTGGCATACCTTTCATTTTCCATCAGCTGTTTTCCTTTAAGGCCAATTTTCAAACCTGAAATGTTTGCAAAAGAGATTTAGACTGGCCTTGGTGAATACCAAATTTATTTTATTGAATGAGCTTCTTAGCACTTTACAGTGTAAAATTACAGTTGAATGCATTGCATGCTAGCGAAAACTCCATTTTGTCATCTGGTTTTGTTTTATACCATGTTTTCGCTACGTGAAATTATGTTGAGTGAAACACCAATAAAATATAACCAAGAGTCACTTGATTACCATATAATTAGCCTTACACAGAGAAAAAATGAAGGTATAAGAACAAAATGTTCTTTATGAGAAAAAGAGAATAGTTTACATTTCAACGTTGTGCAAAGTCCCCATTCCCAGATACTAAAGATTACATTGACATTTGCTCACCCTTTATCACATGATCATTTAATCAACTCCAATGCACAAGAAATAAGATGAACTGTTCCATATTTTAGTTCAGGACTGCAGTTGTGGGTGCTTAAAAACTGTTATGTACATTAACTAAAAAGAGTTTAAAGGCTTTCACTCCTTATACATAATATATTTAGGCAATCTGTGTAAACACTTTTATGGAGCCGACACAATCCAGACGTTATTCATCTTGAGAATCAAAATGTTTTATTTTTAATAATGCTCAGGTCAATTCTTTCTTGGTGATCATCAGCAAAGCACATAGAATTTTCAATTGTTCAGCACAACCTTTCACTTTATTTTGTTTGCTTTCTGGTTCCTTTCCAATGACGTCTACGTTCAGCAAGATTACGCTTCATTTTTGCTTGTAGCATGATTTACGATGTCCGACTGCACTTTTATTCCTTTCTTGTGAGCGTTCGAAATTTTTAGAGTCGAGACATCCTTGCAGAAAGAATGCCACGTTAAACACTGTGAAATTATTTTAGCTGCAAAAGTAATGAGCTTTGCAATGAGTTAATTAATCAAGGCAAAAGTGCATCCAATTCTGAGCCCTTTCAGAAATATTTGCATTTTGATGCACTTTTCCTCCATGGATTTAGTTTGCAGTTTGGGAGGCTGCTTTGTTACAGGAAAGCATAGAGCCATTTGCAAATGCCCATGGGAGCACCACCCCACACAATATTAAATGACAGAATAATATTTAAATTATAAGTAAATTATATACATTGTCTCTCGGCTTCACATTCACATCATTCCTTAGTAGACAAGGAACAAGGCATTTGATGCATTAAGTGGAAACAGATAATTCTTAATTAAAATGTTGAACTCTGCTGCCGTGCCTAAAATAAAATACATAATATCCAAAGAATAAATTGGTTAGTGGCTGATGGGTGTAATTGTACCAAATCAATATACCGCAAAATATTAGTGTGTAGTTTTCAGAGTTAATTCCAAATATAGCCAGTCTTTGTATAGCTATTAGTTTTGGTACATAACATATTTGTCAAAAAGCCAAAAATAATCCATAATTTCCCAAGTCATTTGAGTTGAACATCTGGTCATTCATTTTTGCCTGAATAAAGGTTCTGGAGGACAGGGATCAATTGATCTTTCACTGCATCGAATTGATGTTCCCTTTACTAAATATCCCCAATACAGGTGATACATTAACATGACAAAGCCCACTGATGCATCATTTTAATGACTGGCAGAACACGCATGGACATACCAATTATAGGTTTAAGGTGAAAGGGGAAAGATTTAATAGGAACCTGAGGGGCAACTATTTTACACAAAGTTTAGTGGGTGTGTGGAACGAGCTGACGGAGGAGGTATTTGAGGCAGGACTATTGCAACATTTACAAAATATTTGGATGGGTAGATGGATGGGTTAGATTAAGAGGGAAATGGGCCAAATGCAAACAAGTGGGACAAGTGTAGTTGGGGCATTGTGGTCGGCATGTTAAAGTTGGGCGAGGGGCATTTTCACACTGTATGACTCTATGACCCGCTAACATTAACAATAATTTATTCATTGTCTTCATTTCCACAATGCTTATAATATTCTTTTATCATTGGCAAACAAGCTTCGCTGTTGGTTAATTCAGCTGATTACATGTTTAAACTTATTAGCCATCATGACCAAAGCCTTTCTGACTTTCTCTCTATTGTTCAAGTTAACCAAAAATCTTCATTACTAATGATTACTTCAACTACACTAACGTATCAAATTTTATTTATTAATGGAATGTACATGAACAAAGCTAAAGGTTGCGTAGAACAATATATTTTTTCATTGAAAAGGCATCATTTATCCTGCACCATGTACGTCACAATTTCTCACAGGTTGGAACGTTGGACACGAAGCAGGAATGGAAGGGACGTTACATAACTATCTGTGAGCATTGCCTTGGAAAGCACATAAAAGTTATTCAAAAACAGGAAAACATATTCTGCGCATAAAACCTTTAAACGGAAGAGTTGATTAATATGAGAAGAATACACACAAAAATATGAATCAATGAAATACTTCCAAGTATGTGGAGCTTTCACTTTTACTGATTGTAAAATCATTGGTGTGAACATTTTTTTTACACAACACAAACTTTGCTTGTTCTACATGAAGAAGTTTAATATACAATTGTGTAGATTTCCCAGTTGACTAAACTTGTTCAGGGTTGGCCCGACATACGATGCACCTACACATGGAGGTCAGTGAACATGCACAGTGAAGTGCATTACCAAGTTGCACATATTTTAGTGTCAATTGCACTACATTCAGTTGTGCATACATGGCCCGGTAGCATGGAAACAAGCATTAACATGACAGTTGTGTTTTGCTTCTTTGCCATTAAAGAGGATCATCCTGTCTTGGTTGCAGAATCTGATCTGTAGGTCTTCCGTCAAGTTGGTCTTCCAGCTCTTTTCTCAATGCTCATTCTTGCCACACATTCAGATCCAACCACACCAGTGTCGGATGTTGTTTGGGTTCCAATATTATGTAGGGAACATTTTGAAACATTCTGAAATCAGATAGCATCGATCATCTCACCCCACACACAATTGCAATAGCACCCCCCTCAACACGCTGAATCTTCAGCCCACCTCACCCATCCCACCCCACACACACAATAGCAGCCCCCTCAACATGCCGCATCTTTAGCCCACCTCACCCATCGGATTGCTTTCCTGTCCCACACCGGATTGCCCCTCTGACCCCTTCCTCCCCTACTCGATCACATCACCAACCATTAGTGTTTGGACACGTGGAATCATTTCAAGGTGAAACTATGCAGTTTCCTTTGCTTAAAATCGACAGAATAGTAGTTTTAAGGGCAAAAAAGAAAAATACCAAATAGCTTCTTTCACAATACATTCCATTTTTCTGATTGCACTTTATATTTGGTTACATGGGCTGACCTTGGAGTATGATATCTTATTTATTATAAGGCAAGTGATGCAGCTTTTAAAACAGAAATCCAATCTCAATGCTTCCTGAATATATTGCTCTCCTGTTACCAACTCCTCTACATCCCTGCCTGTGTTTATTTTTAATTTTACCATTGAAAAATCTTTGGAGTATCCTTCCAGTGAATGATTCTGTTTTATCTGCCCGAAGAAAGGCCTGTAAAACGTAATTCAATAAAAACACAAACACCTCGAATTTCACCCAATTGTCAGTGCTAAATGCATTATTTTTGTAACAGTGATGCATTCCACTATGCTTCTGAACTGTGAATTTAGTTTTAGGATTGGATAACATGGTGTTGCCATGTTTACCATTACCACCAGAGATAAATTCACAAGTTCACGTTCGCAAGTTATAGGAGTAGAATTAGGCCCTGCGGCCCATCGAGTCTACTCCGCCATTCAATCATGACTGATCTCTGCCTCCTAATCCCATTTTCCAGACCTTCTCCCATAACCCTTGACACCTATTCTAATCAAGAATATTTATATCTCTGCCTTAAAAATATTCACTGACTTGACCACCACAGCCCTCTGTGGCAATGAGTTCCACAGATTAACTACTCTCCAACTAAAGAGGGTAAACCATCCCTGTCTTTTCCATTTCTCTCTCTTTCTTTAAGATGCTTCTTAAAACCTAGCTCTTTAACGAAACATTGGATCAAACTTAGGTTTGATAATATTCTTGTTAAAGCACCAACAGAGGAATGGTGCACAATATTAAAGATTCCATATAAATGCAAGCTGTTGCTATGCAGCTTCATTTTTGAGCAGAAACAGTCCGTTCTTATTATTGTTAATGTTGGTATTTCAGCTTTCCATTAATCGAGAAGGTATAATTCCCACTGTCCCCTTTTCCTCTCTTTAGAATCAAAGGGCAGAGCAAAGAGCATCAATTGTGATCTTCCAAACTATCCCATGCTTTCCCCAGTAAAGCAACAACTGTGCCAATGAAGAAATGGAAATACCGATGCTGCTGGTTCAAGAGCAAATACTCCAACCTTCTCCATATGTGAATATACATTGAAACTTCACTACATACAGTATGTGAATGTACAGTGAAAAATCATGTTGTTAAATTGATATCTTCAAAATAGGGGCAGAGGTGCATGTCTGAATTATTAATACTCAGGAGCGCCAAATACATTTAAAAGCATATCAATGTAACATTCTTCATATTCAAGTGATGTTAAAACCAGTGTTTTTTTTAGAGTTTAGGTGTTTACACTGGCTGAGCCCTGGATGTGATACTGCTGGAAGTGCACCCACCATAAGACAAGCTTGAAGGTATGGTACTTTATTGATATGGTACTTTACCATAAAGAGAGAAGGGAGATCCTTTGCTCTGACATAGCTCACTTGCTAGGGACAACTGGACATCTCAAAAGCAGAAGAACCTTAATCTTCCAAAAGTAACGCACTGCCAGGGGGGTGGTGGAGACAGCTACGATAGTTGTGTTTAAGAGGCTTTATGATAGGCACATGGATGTGCAGGGATCGGAAGGACATGGATCATATGCAGGCTGATAAGCTCTTTGTATAGCATCATGTTTGGCTCAGACACTGTGGGCCGAAGTGTCTGTCTCTGTGCTGTACTGTTCTATGTTCTATGTAAATGTTTGAAGTTTAATTTGGACTGTTTTTGACCAGGCCCCGGTGGTCTCATGATCTCTGGTTGGACAATATACTTAATCCTGTAAATAGGGCCATGGTTGCAATTCGAAGCACAAAGACGGAGAGCAATGGTGTAATATGCTTCAATTGTTTGCCTCCCAATCTCTACTTTGCTATAAATATCAAAACTTAGATGCAGCTTGTTTTCCTCTCTGTAGTCAATGAGCCACCCAACTCCAGTGATCAGAGGATGTCTGCGTAAAAGTGGAGCCTAAGAGGAACCTAAATGCTAGCATCAAGTCACTACCTCATTCACAACATTTGGAAGAAGTTATAGATGAACCATGTGCCAAGGGCTGGTAAATGAATGCTAGCTTCTGCCAGGACACATTAAATCCAGTAATAAATAAATGTTCACCACATTGTGAATGAGCAAATGTGGTTAAAATTACCCTGTAATAACTTACTGAACAGCACATCTCCTGCTGCTGGAAGGCTTATGGCTGTGCATTGGAATGACTTACCAAATCTCAAAGAAAATAAAGCTTAGCAAAAGATTTTCCAGGAGTTTGGTTCTCATTTTAAATACAAGCTGTTGTGTACTCCTCAGAGGTAAAGTAAGGGCAAAGATGCAGAGATGCAGCTCACATCACAATGGGAAATCAAGAAGAAAATATTGCGCAAGGATATATCAGTTTTGCACTTGACAGTTTAAAGATTTTTGTGTCTGGAAATTCAACTGCATAGCGTATGTTTTGTTTTAACCTACTGTGATACTTATTTGATTGGGTAAAATCCACTGCTAAATACAATTGGGATTTTACTGTGAGAAGCGCATAATGCTGTAATGTGCAAGCAAAGTGCTTATATACTGTACATTACTATATATTACACAGCAAGATACTCCAGCCATCAATCAGCAGATATTTGCTGCAAGTAAATGGAACCACAGCTGTACGTCCAGAACAAGGAAGCAGATCTGTTCATGTGGCACTCAAAAGGCCACACCTTGCTTGCATCACTGTTGATGGGTCCATTACAAAATACATCAATAAATTCAACTCGTATGCACCAATGGACAAAATCTCTGATCGTTTCTCAAATCAGACCTACATTTTTTTAGTCGATGAAGAACTGAGCACAATTCTTCCTCAAGGGTCACTGGTGTCCACTTCCTTGCCTCTGATCTCCAGTCCAAGTCCGAGAAGGAAGGTCCTTGTTTCCATGACCCTAAGGCAATCATCAGGGATGTGCTCTTGTAACTGTCCCATTATGTCAACCAGCAATTCCAGTTGCAAACCATTGATTTAAGAGATCAAGTCACACTGGCAGGTTACACGTTTAAGAAGGAACTGCAGATGCTGGAAAATTGAAGGTAGACAAAAGTGCTGGAGAAACTCAGCGGGTGAGGCAGCATCTATGCAGCAAAGGAAATAGGCAACGTTTTGGGTCGAGACCTTTCTTCAGACAGGTTACATGGGCTAGTTTGTGGTTGATGAGCAACTCCTGCATCTAAATGCACTTAAAGCGATTAACCATGTCCAGGAATTACGCCACTTGCTCACTGCCACTACTTATATCAAGGTTTCATCAGCTCTGGGTCAAGATAGCATTGGCCTCTGCAATGTACCATTTTAACGCGTTTTTCAGTAAGGCATGGAGTCTGAAACACATTGTTGTTTTCCTTTGCTCTTGATCCTACTGTAGGTTTCAATGTGAACTTTAACACAAAATGTATGAGTGATACCATGATCCCTAAATATTCTAAAACTTTGAAGATCTGGGCTCTTCAATGGCCTGATGAGTCACCCTAAGAATAACAAGTACCAACTGCAGATGCCAAGGATAACTGAAGGGCAAAACTGCTCAAAAGGCAGCCTGGAGAGGAAATATGAAGAAGCAGATTGTATTTTTCAGAATTCTTTGACAACTGTAGATCAAGTAGATGCATGAGGCTGATGTAGGTCAGGAGGCCTTTAATAAAATAGAAAGTAACAATCTAAAAAACCCAGAACATTGAATCACTGGGGAATTTTTGTAAATGTGAGTCCAAAGCATGAAATCGTGTACAATGCTAATTGCTTTTCTTTTTTTTAATGTTTTGTGCTGTGAGCATGCTAGCAATTATCTCATAAATCTGGGTACAGAAATATTGGCCATTCTATCTATAAGCAACTTCTGCCTCTTGCTATTCAATGTGTATTCATACTGGAGGGCAGAGTAAGAAATGCACTGGAGGTACAATGACAGCACATCCAATGACCCATTTGCAATGTGGCTGAGTCTGACGGCAGCTCTGGAGTGTGCTACATTGATGGACCAGGTGCTTTTTACATTTGGCTCTTCAGCTTTGCCTTAGCCATGGTTAGCATACAAGTGGCAGTCCTTCATGTGACCATAAAATGAAAAGCACTGCCAAGTCTCTTTGCTTACATTTATTTAATGTGTATTAATTGGGCACCACGGTGGCGCAGCGGTACAGTTTCCGCCTTGCAGCACCAGATACCTGGGTTCAATCCTGGCTAAGGGTACTGTTTGGATGGATGGAGAATGTACCATTCTCCGGATGACCGCAGGTTTTCTCCGGCTGCTCCAGTTTCCTCCTACACTTCAAAGACCAACTGGTTTGTAGGTTATTTGGCATCGGTAAACATTGTAAATTGCCCATAATGTGTAGGACAGTGTTAGTGTATGGGCTTCTGTGCTATATCTCTAAACTAAACTAAACTAAACTAAATTAATGTGTTTCTACTCCATTTAATTTGTTAGTTGTAATTCATTCTCCAATAGTTGTTATTGGTATAATAAAACTTTGAACTATAACAGAATTCCAGAGACATTCAAAAACAGCCTGATCCATGTCCAGGGTCCATGAAGATGGTCCAGAGATGGAGCCTCACATTCCTCGGAAACGTTGTCACGATTCACAACCTGCTGAATTCACCTCATGGAAGAGTCATTGTTTGGAGGCCTCCAGCAAAGTCAAATGCTGATTTGGTGTCAGCACTGTCATTTGTGATTTTAAAAGTACAACCAACATCCTCCCTTTGAATCATTTAGTTGAATAATGGGATTTAAGCAGCAAAATATCCGAACTGCAGAAGGAGCTTAGCAGGTCGAGCAGCATTCGTGGAAGCAAATGTTTAGTTGACATTTTGTGTTGAGACTCTGCATCATGTCTTGATCGAAAGATTTCACTGTCTCTTTGCCTCCCAGCAGCTCCTTAAGAGAGAGTTAGATATAGTTCTTAGGGCTAACAGAATCAAGGGATATGGGGAGAAATCAGGAACAGGGCACTGATTTTGAATGATCAGGCATGATCATATTGAATGGCGGTGCTGGCTCGAAGGGCCAAATGGCCTACTCCTGCATCTATTTTCTATGTACCTATGTTTCTAAGTCACCAAGTTTGACCAACAACGTGTTTTATTTCAGACTCTAGCATTTGTAGTAGTTTTACGTAACTCTGTTGCCTGCAGCAGAATGGTTCTCCCAAGTTGTGCTATTTAAGGGTATCATTCATTACTTTCAGGGCAGTAGCTGATTAATTTATTCTTGTTGCTGTTACAATTCTCAAAGTTTTTGGTTATTTATAGATCAGTTTGAACTTTCAAAATACAAGGGAAGTGATCGGGCCGGTGGTGACTACAGTCAGATCAGGTATTCCCAGATATGGGTGGATTGAGTGACAACATGCCTTGGGCAGCAGCGTGGCTGGGAGAATTAATAGAGGCTCTCAAAACTGGACAGGTTCCTGGGAGAGGGAGCTGAAGGGAGGCCTGAAGAATTCTTCTCATTCAAAGACTAGGATGTTCAGGATTTAATTCTCTTCCCTGAACTTCAGGGGAGAAAGGTGTGAAGTACTTGTTGCATTGCCATTAGTGAAATCTACCACATGTTGCAGCCTTACCACAATTCAAGAGCAAGGCAAGAGCTCCATTGTCAATGCCAATCAAGGTGTCCATGAGGTGGAACTTTGATCTTTCATGGCACCCTCCAAGATGACACTGTTTGCCTTGTTACGCACTTTGACAACTCTTGTTACATTGGGACGTCAATGGTGACCTTTATTCAAAAGAGGCTTAATTTTTACTCTCTTCTCAGAAACCAAAAGGTGGAACCAATACGTGACTTTGCTGGATTATAAGACTGTAAGGATTGGAGGAAACGTCCACATGCCACTGATCATCTGTAAACCCTCTCAATGAAACAAAATTCATTTTGTTTCATTGCCGGGCAAGAGATTCCACCCCCTTGGTATTCTGCTGGTATGGCTATCGCCAGTGAATCATTCAGCGCAGCCCCTGGTATTGTGTCTCGAATCATAATGCCTTTATTCTGCAATGGCCTGGCTCCAATTGGCCAACTGCAACAAACCAAAGAGTTACTACTACGGGCACGTAATGTGGCTCATGGCACTTGAATCCTTCCTACAATCAAAACCGCGCTGCCACGTACATCTGAAAGAGCAGTTGATTGGATCATGAAGCAATCCGCGCACTGCCAGGATAGCCCCAAAGAACTCAGTATCGCAGGTCTGGAAGTCTGCTTGCACTTCATGACCACACCATTGTCACCAGCTTCAGGGTGAATGGGGGAACAGGAGGAACAGGAGGAATAAAGGGGTAGTGGAAGGCAGATCATCACCATCAGCGAAGTCTATGGAGAACTAGATGAGTACAATGAATGTATTTATTTATTCATATGAATAGCATATCTAGACTAGGCCAATGTTTATTAGACATTTCAGAGAGCAATAACACTGGTCGAATTTATGGCACATTTAGGGCAGACCAGCTTTATGACTTCCTAAATGATTTTGGAGGGTGAATTGACCTGATCTGGACCTGATGTTTGAAATGGAATCAGTTTGGCCTGGCAGGTGGACAGACAACTGCAAAGGGCATTGGCATGGTGAAAATCCGAGTGTCGTCAAGCATTTCTCTGTAAATACCAATCAGCCCAATTCCATTGTCCACCTGTCATAGAAATCTATATAGCAGAACCCGTAAGCTGTATAGGACTCAGATGAGGACTTTGGTGCTCTCTGGCAAGTTGGCCCTAATATGAGCCCTGGCTGCAACCCACACGCTCATAACTGTTCCCTCTCTTGCTGACTGTCTCTACTTGTTTGCCATACTAGACTGCAACAGAGATTATTTGTTAGTGATTGTGATGTAACCTGTTTCACTGAATTGCTATTACAGCTGTCTATGGTGGTAACCAACTGGTTAAGTTGCTGAACAAGTAATCCAAAGGCCTGGGCTAAAAATCCAGCAAACCAAATCTGAATCCCGTAATAGAAGACAGACAAAAAATGCTGGAGTAACTCAGCGGGATTGGCAACATATCTGGAGAAAAGGAATGGGTGATGTTTTAGGTCTAGACCCAAATCGTCACCCATTCCTTTTCTCCAGAGATGCTGCCTGTCCCGCTGAATTACTCCAGCATTTTCTGTCTGCCTTAGGTGCAATGAAATTCCTTGTTCACATAAAGCTCACAGAGTAAACGGTACACATACAGTAATGATCAAGATAACAGTGAGTGCAAAACAGTAGAATGGTGCAAGATTGTAGTAGTAAATCTGTGTATGAAAAGCAAAGTGTTTTTGTACAAAATTACTACATTGTCACAAAAGCCTGTTTGGATCACAAATGGTCTTCATAGGAACACATCCTTACGTGGTCTGATCAATACTCTCGTGCTGGCATATCACTGCCCAGCAGACTCCTGATTCACTGTAGCATTCTTTATTCTCAGATCTGTACACACACAGTTATGTACTCATTGTATTTCAACGAGATCTGTTTGGGCCGTGTGCTGTTTTGCCAGGAACCAGATGCAACCTGATGTCCATCGCCAGTCCTCTTGCAGCACTGACTTATTCACGCTTACAGTGGAGCGAATGCCTGTGAGAGCCAGTGATGGGTGGACTGCGGCAATCAACATTACCACTTGCTGTTGAGATATGAAGCTTGGGTTGTGGGCCATTGCTGGGGAATGACTGTACACATGATGATAGATCAGCCACATCCTACGAAGATCGACACAAAATGCTGGAGTAACTCAGCAGGACAGGCAGCATCTCTGGTGAGAAGAAAATTGGTGACATTTCGGGTCGAGACCCTTCTTCGGACTTCAACCCTTCTCCACAACCTACGAACTCTATCACGGATGTGATGGACGGTGCGGTCTTTGCCTCTCTGGGTTTAGCTGCACAGTTCAAAAACCAGGGACCAACATTGAACTTCTCATCATGGAGAGCTCTCTGGACCAGAGAGAGCTTTGCAGCCAAACAATGAGAGGGGGAAAGAGCAGCTTCCATCACATCCAGCAGGAAATGTTGGGAGAGGCAGTAAGATCTGTCCAGACTGTTAATACATGTAGAAGGTGCTGTCATTCCTAGCTTTAGCCCATATGTCAGCATTGAATGGCCACAGTGGTCTCCTTGGCCTGTCCAACACTAAACGTTGAAGGCAGCCTCTTCACATCAAGCCATGGCTATTCAGTGCTTGTAAGAGTACCAGTAGACTGTAGGATTCTTGGCAACCAGGTACTGACCCAGCAGTGTTCAGCTACAGGCAGATCAGGTTCCCTGCATAGCCATCAGTAGCCCATCTTATACATAGTGGCCCCATTTAGCACTGATTCTATTTGCGTTCTCCTTCCCGGGAACACATCTTGAGCACTAAATGAGTTACCCATGTACGTCTCAAGACCCTCAGTTGCATAGTTAACTCTGAAATGGCCTGGCCAAGATTTTCTGGGCAGAGGCAATTTGGGAAGGGTAATAAATGTTTCCTTTGTCAAAAATAATGCTAACAGTGAAATATGTTCTAAGAGGTGGGTCTAAGGGCTGTTGAATTCCTCAGTGTTTAAGGGTATGGTAGAGGTTAGGCCTGTGTCATGATTGGGAGAGATTTGGTTGTGGGTGAAAGGTAACTCATCCATGCCCACACTGCAATAGAGACTGTGGCTCCGGGATCAGCTGCTTCGGCCCTCTCAAGACCCACAGAAAGGACTTTGCCCGCAGCAGGACAGTCACACTCGACTTTGAGTGATTGCCAATGAGGCGAAGGCTGCTATGTAATGTATGGCACTTCTTTGGATGCGTTGTACAGGCAATATAATCAATGGTCAAATCCTTACCCTGATTGCTGATGTTTGGGGCCACTGAGATTATTACTACACCATGTCCAGCTTGTTGAGGCTTAATTTCTGGCATTGGCCTCCACAGCTATCTCCTTCCATTGCCTTTGAATGGATCTTACTCCTAACACATAGAGGATATTTGTCCTCTTTCCGAATGCTTTTCTGTCCCCTGTTTACCTTTCTCCAGTTTCCTTGTTCAGCTTCTGTTGGAGAATATGCTCCAACCAAAATGCCCTTCCCCTTTAAGTGCAGTTGTCTGCATTTAAGCAGAGCAGACCCACTTTAATTAATTCCACTCATTCACAAAATAGACTTCCAGGTAAAGTGCTAGCCAATGAACAGTATGTTTAGTGTTGGGTAGACACAATAACAATTATAACTGGGGGCCCCCATTCTCCTAAGCAAGCAAGGTAAGCCCATATTGCAATGTTATGTGTGTCTGGCTTTTTTTAAATCAATAGTTATAGAATTTAGCCTCTGCATATTTCTGATGTGAAACATTTTTCAATGTTATTCAAAATGTTGAAGCTACTTTCATCAAAGATTAAAACACTTTTATCCATTCTTTGCAGATGAGGTTAGAACTCATTGAAGGGAAGTGACAAAATGAATTTAATTATGCAACTAAGGACCGATTGTGTATTTTATTCTGATCTCAGGTATGTTGGTCTCTGCCATAAGGATGCTGATTCCTAAACTGTGATGTAATTCCAACTGTTGTGATTATTATAACAAAAGTAATTTTACAAAATTGGTATTCAATCGAAATGATGCCAAGTGACTGAATTTAATGGTCATGATTATTAAAGAGAAAATTAGCTTTCATTGGAAGAAAACAAGTGTTTGGTTTCAAGTGTTTTAGTGGTGGGGGTGGGGGGGAAATAATGATAGATCATCAAAACAATGAGATTTCCTGAAAACTACACTCTTACAACTAACCTCATAGATTCCCTGGCTTCATATGTGAAAGGGAAATTACTGACATACTTAATTTGAAGAGAATGAGTATTATAATCATTGCTACACTGCAGAATGGGTTGCATTTATATTGTTCCTTTTGTAAAAGGTGCCTTCTAGTAACTGGAAGGCCAACTTGTTCTTTGATGAGACCTGGGGATTGCATTTGTGTTTTGGTATAGTTTGTTTTGTTACAAATTAGTTCAATTGAGCTTTTTTTTTGGTTGTGAGGGTGAAGGGAAACCCTCAACAGGGGACAAAAAAAGCGTTAAAGAAGGGGAATAAAACAAAAACTGAGAGGTTTGTCCAGAGGCCAAAATAATTCAGAAACAGGAAAAGGGAGGGTAACTCATTTGCAATTCCTGCCCTTAAATTTTCTGTGAATTTTTGCTACAGGCAAGATGCTAATTATCAAAACCTATGAGAGTAATAATAAATAAGCTCAGAAAGACTTTGCAAAAAATGTGAATAATAAATTGGGGTTGGGGAGATAAATAGTATATATAAGCCACATTAGTACGACTTTGGAAATATTTGGCAAATACTTCTCTTAGTGCAAACAAATAAGAACTTTAGCCCTGGAATTCTATGGCAAAAGCAGAAAGAAGCTCTTTTGCTAAGCTTTACCCCTGAGATTTGCACCCATTTCAAACAGCTCGGAATCAATGTAGATTGTTTATTTGCCTGCTAAACAATGTCTTGCAATTGCAAATAATGGGTAACTTTAAAAAATAAACTTGAAGAGGGTTATTAATACTGATTGCAATAAAAAAGGTTTTGTTATAAGAAGTGTATAGATTTTGATTAGTATTTGGGTTTAATTTTCTGTGCAATGATTATATTACCCTTGAAGTGATACAATACACGATGTAATAACTGTAGGACTGTATTAGAGCTGAGTTAATAAAAGAAATCAAGTACAGAATAAACTGCCATATAAATTTGTGAGGATGATTATTTTCTTGGAATGCTCACCCCATATTTCTTTGTGTTAGGCTAACTGTTAAATTCATACTGATGGCAGGCTAAAACGAAAATCCATAGATGTATATATTTATTAATTGAACAGAACTGCTGGGATGTGTGGCGAAGCCTTCAAGAAATGGGAAAATGTTTATTTTGATAAAATCATATTAGTTACTGGGAATATTTGATCAGTTAATACTCAGCAAAATATAGAAGCCTAATGCCTTTCCAATCTTTCCTTAAGCACCCAACTGTGATCCAATGTGCAGCATTCAGTGGATCAGGTTGCTATGCTGCAGCTGCCTTCTGTACACCACAGTGAAACGTATGCTGTATAGTTCCAGCTTAACCTTGACTGACAGCCAAATAGTTCATGACTTCTTCCTTCACATGCTGTTCACTGAGAATTTGCTGGACGTGTAATCTTTTTTATTTCAATTGTAACAACAAGGGTAATTAATTAATTCAGCTATTTTGGTGATCTCGCATCAATCAATTAGATCTGTACTTCAAATCTATTTACACTTTTACAAAGCCCCCGGGACGGGAATTTGCAAGTATACAAATCAAAATAGGTGCAGGGGTAGTCTACCAAACCCTCTAGCCTGCCAAGCAATGGCTGGTCTATGCTGGCCTCCATTTCTTTCCTGTGCCAATTTCCCACAGCCCTCAAATACTTGAGTTTTCACATGTTTATCTACCTTCATCTTATCTACCCCCATCTGTCGCCACCACTCACTAGGGCAAGGGATTCCAGAATTTCACTGCCTCGGTTTTAAATGACTGCCCCCGTGTTTGAGCAGCTAAGTGCCCTTGTTCCTGACTCTCGCATTGATGAATACATCTCCACATCCAAACTGAAAAGCCCCCCTATCTACCTATATGTTAAGATTAGAACACCCCTCATTCTTCTAATTTCGTGTTTGTCTTCTAGGTCCTCGCAAGTACTTGAGAGTCTTCAAGGTACAACAGAAATCTTTATTACATTACTTCAATGCTGGCAGCAAGACAACTCAAAAAGGCTGCACACAGAGAATAAACTATATACAATACATCTCCCTTTGTCCTGTGCAGCGCCACATGCTGCACGGGAGGAGCAACGGGTCCACACACCCCACAAAACATCATATTCCTCCTTTCCAGTTTGAACGTCTCCATTTAGCTGGACCTCGCTTCACTTTTTTTCCAGCCTTTTTTTGCGTTTCCCAACTCTTGCTAAAGGCTCAGAATCAACAGAGTTTTCCTCAGTGTTCTCTTTTGAAGAGATATCAGTATTTGCTTTATCTGTGTGCTGTTCTTTCGCCACTTGGCTGTAGTTTTTCTCGGCGGTCGTCAGCGTTTTAGATGCAAACACGATTGGTTCTTTCTTGCCATTCGGCGCCGTTTGTGAGATTACAGATCCAAGACTATACGGCGATGCATCAGCAGCCAGCGAGATCGGCTTTGATGGGTCATAGTGGACCAAATGCATTTTTGGGCTAGCATCTCCTTCAGCCTTGTTTCTGGCGTTGCGGACGAGTCCGACAAACTGTATGCACCTCCTGAGGGAGCTTCGACACTGTTTTATGGCCATTTTGTGCAGTTCTTTACTCAGCAGCTCGGCCATCTTAGCACACTGTAGCACATTCTTCAATGAGGCATCCGATTCTTTGAGAATCACCTGCTGGATGAATGCGTGCCGGCAGCTCATGACCAGCCTATCCCGCAATGCATTGTCTTGGCACTTTTCGCAGCATTGAGTTTTAAACCCAATGCCTTTGCCTTGGTGCGAAGTTCGGCAAGAAATTCGGTAATAGATTGCCCTTCCTGTTGCACCGTCCTGTAGAAATCAAAACGAGCTGTGAGGAAATTTCGACTTTCTTCGAAATGCAACTGCAAAGCCGTTGTGATTTCAGCAAATGAGGCTTCAGTTCTTCTGAAAGTAAACTTTGAAGCAGTGCAAAGGTTTCTGGAGACATTGAAGAACACGAGGGAGCCTTCTTACTCTGGTCAGTCGTAATTGCCATACTTTCAAAATAAAACTCAGCGAGCATTAAATACGACGACCACCTTTCTCGCTCGGGATCGAAATGATCGAATTGCCGAGACATGTTAGTTTGAATTCACTACAGAACTCAAAGAAATATATATTAAAAAATATATATCTGCGTCTTTGGATGCAATCCGAAGAATCCCACTTCTGACACCACTTTCGTGTTCGTCTTCTAGGTCTGCACAAGTACTTGAGAGTCTTCAAGGTTCAACAGAAATCTTTATTACATTACTTCAATGCTGGCAGCAAGACAACTTAAAACAGCTGCACACAGAGAATAAACAATATACTGTGCAGTGCCACCTGCTGCACGGGAGAAGCAACGGGTCCTCCCATCCCACACAGTCCACCAAGCATCACATCTAATTCCAAGGAATTCAGACAAAAAATCTCTTCTTTCTCTCCACTGTTCCTAGCATAGAAAAATAACGTTTTCTACTTGATTTTACTCCTAAGCAGCCTGTCTCTAATTTCAACATTGCAATATCTTATTTGGGGTTTCCTTACGAGAAGAAATTAATTCTGTGCATTTCCTTGACTGTTCCCATTAACCATTCAAAACATAGCAAGTATTAACTCATCATTCAACCTTGAAACTCAAAGAAATACAAACCTAACTAATGAGACATACTCTTAACCTAACCACTTGAAACTTGGAATAATGTTGATGAATTCATACATGAGCCTCTGCCTGGCCAATAAATCCTTCCTGACTGATGCGTAGTGCTGAACGAGATACTCCAGATGTGGTCTGGTAAAAGCTAGATGTAAAAAAGAGTATTCTATTCATTATTGGTTGCTTTTAGTTATTAGTTACATGGGCACAGAAATCCCTTTGTGCATCATTGTTTCTTGACCCTCACAATTAGGAAAACATTTTGAATTGTTGTCCTTCAATCCTAAAATAGCAAACTTCACAAACTTCACACCAACATTTGAATGCCACTATTTTTCTTAATGGTGTAATGGTCGGTCATTCATGACTTCCTATGTGTATTTGGACAACATGATTGACTAATATCCTTTAGAGAAGAAAATCTGTCATTGATTTTGTCATTATCAATTTGATCTCCAACCTACATGTGTGATTGATTCCACCCTTTGGACCTGGCTTAGTAAGGCCACTGCATGGAAATGAGAGGTGGTCAGTACATGATGTGCTTGCCAGCAGCACTCTGATCCCATCAAAGGATTTTTTAAATGGCAAAACTACCTTCTAACTGTGAGGAAATTTCTGCTGGAGACACAAGAGATTGCATGTGTTGAAATATTGAGCAAAACACAACTTGCTGGCGTACCTCAGTGGTTCAGGCAGCATCTGGGGAATGGATGGACAGATGACGTTTCAGGCTGGGACCCTTCTTCAGAATGATTAGAGTGGTGGGGAGAGAGGTCTAAGTGGGACAAAGCCCAGCAAGTGATAGGTGGATACAGGTGGGGAGGAGAATTTGATTGGAGGATGGATGGAGTAGGTGAGAAGATAGAAGTGAAGTTTAAAAGGCGTCTGATGAGGAGTGAAATGTAAAGTCAGAGCGAGAGATATGAGAGGGAGCTGTCCATTCCCTCCACAGATGTCCTGACTTGTTGAGTTCCTCCAGTGCTTTGTTTTGCGAAAGAAACTTCTGCTCATCATTTGCTATCTTCCTGCTGATTAATTCTTTCTGTTCCTTTTCCCTGTAGTGAAATAGTTCCCTCATATAGAACCTTCCATCAAGCAGGTTCATCTCCTATAGGTGTTTATGTCACCTTTACATTCACAGAAAACTATTTAGATCCTCATTGTTTATTTATTTACTTGTCTCATTAGCTTTCTTTGTTGTCTCTCTCACATTCTGCCGTATTATAAATTGTTCCCTTTGTACGCTCTCTCCATCCTTCCCTTTTTTGCATCACAAAAACAAATTCTATTTAAGGATTGTTCACTTGAAATTTTGAGTCTTGTTTCTTTGTCTCCAGATGCCACCTGGTAAGTTGAGCATTTTCAGTTTTCCCTGTTTAAATTGGAGATATGATATTTATCTTCTAATATGGTAATCTGACTAGTTTAGTTTGTTTTAGCGACATAGGATGAAAACAGGCCCTTCGGCCCACATCATCCATCGATCACCTGTTCACATTAACTCTGTCATGCCACTCTCTCATCCACTCCTTGCACATTAGGGGAAATTCACAAAGGCAAATTAACCTGCAAACCCTCATGCCTTCGAATGTGGGAGGAAACCTACAAGGTCACGGACCGTGCAAACTCCACACAGACCATGTCTGAGGTCAGGATTGAACCAAGGTCTCTGGGCATGTGAGGCAGCAGCTCTATCAGCTGCGCCACTGTGCTGCCTTGATGAGTAGTGTAAAATCAAATTTATAAACTGCCTGTTTTCCTCAAAAAACCTAAACTTCTGAATGCGTTATTGCTTATTTCATTGTTTCATGGATTTGTTTTTAGTAAGTTTGAAAAAATTCCTTCAAGTTGTCAGCTCTGATGCAATTTTAAAACCTTATTTCCATTTGCCCATGTGCTGAGATTGATATACTGTGCGGATACTTCCATTTTATTTATTGTTGTCATTTCAGGGTCCCTGCAATGTGTAGTCTAAATCTAATAATGATAAGTTATACTTTTTTTTTGCTAGTTCATTGCCAAATAAATAAGGATTTATGTATTATAAGCATCGCTCAAGTGTTTAAATATTTAACACCAATATTCTTAATAACAGCATGGAGGGCTGCAGCAGATCAACAAATTATTGTAAATCTAGGTAGCTCGTTGCAAGTGAGATGTAGAATCAGTGATGTTATGGTTCGGAACTTATTTTGGAAAAGATTACATAACCTATGGTGCAATATCTCAGAAAGTTCATAAAAATGTCAACATTATGGATAATTTATTTATTTAATATTAGTTATGAGCCATGTAAGTTCTACAATATTTTACACTGAAGTATGACATCATCTAACAGCCTCTATGAACACCAAGGATAAGTGTGGTAATAAATTTATATTATTTTAAATGACTGGAAATTAAAATGAGTAACACTTTCACTGGGAATCTGATCTGCAGTCCCAGCAATAACGAATTGATCTGAAGTCAGAGATATCATTCAGTCTGATTTAAATAAGCAAGAAAGTTCATCAGAATGACAGCTGTGATTTCCCTGCTATCATGCATTTGAGTTTCAGTCCAGAGACATAGAAAATGTAGAAACATAGAAAAATAGGTGCAGGAGTAGGCCATTCGGCCCTTTGAGCCAGCACCGCCATTCAATATGATCATCGATGATCATCTAAAATCAGCACCCTGTTCCTGCTTTTTCCCCATATCCCTCGATTCCTTTAACCCTAAAAGCTAAATCTAACTCTCTCTTGAAAACATCCAGCAAATTGGCCTCCACTGCCTTCTGTGGCAAAGATTTTCCACTGTGTGTATATTCTGATGCACTCTCCCTCCAAGACTGAGGAAGGAACGTTCATCTCCAGTGGAGCTAGCAGTGGGGATGAATGGGCCAGGAGAACGGGTGAGTTGGGTTGTGAGGGGTAGATGTGTGGTGTGTTTGATAAATCCTCTTTAATGCAGCCAAACCAGGAACATATTTTGGGTTGTTTTTTTTACCAATTTACCCTATAAATCGGGTTGATGACGCACACAACTCCAGTTCAGCTTCCCGTAATAAAGGAACAACTTTTAAAAGTTTTTTAAGGCCTGGCTTTGGTATGCTTTATGAAGAAGCCACAGCTAACAACAGATGTGCTGATTTCTCACTGTGGCTGCTTGGGCTGGTGAGGGCTGAGGGGAGGGAGGAATCCATTGGTAATACAAAGGGGGGCTGGTGGAGAATGGCTGTAAATTTCCTTGGAAATGAGCTGCGGAAGCCCCATCTATTGATTCAATGCCGCAACCAGTGTAGTAACCTTTCCAGATCAAGGAATGTAAATACCACGTTACATATACCTTGATGTGAATATTGCTTTAGCCCCTCATTCTTCCCTATTCTGCCTCACTATTGTGTTTCACTCTTCTAACGACATCACTCGCCACAGGAGTATCCAACCTTCTCGCTCTACATTCAATCTCATGTCCCTAATGCCTGGCCTAACCTCTATGCAATACAAGATTTGTCCCTCAACGCCACCTTTGTCAAGTGGAACTCTCCAGCAATTCTCACTGTTAACAGTATTGTGTGCAGTTATGGTCTCCTAATTTGAGGAAGGACATTCTTGCTATTGAGCGAGTCCAACATAGGTTCACCAAGTTAATTCCCAGGATGGCGGGACTGACATTTGATGGAAGAATGAATCGACTGGAATTTAGAAGGATGAGAGGATATCTTATAGAAATATTAAATAATCAAGGGATTGGACAGGCTAGATGTAGGAAAAATGTTCCCGATGTTGGGGGAGTCTAGAACCAGGAGTCAACGTTTAAGAATAAGGGATAGGCCATTAAGGACTGCGATGAGGAGTAACTTTTTCATCCAGAGAGTTGTGGATCTGTGGAATTCTCTGCCACAGAAGGCAGTGAAGGCCAATTCATTGGATGTTTTCAAGCGCGAGTTAGACTCTTAGGCCTAACAGAATGAAGGGATATGGGGAGAAAGCAGGAATGGGGTACTGATTTTGGATAATCAGTCATGTCCATATTGAATGGCGGCACTGGCTTGAAGGTCTGAATTGCCTACTCATGTACATATTTTCTTTGTTTCTATGTTAACACCTACTAAGGAGACAGTTCTGGTGGTTACCAGAATATTGCAACGCAGGATTACTACAGATGTGGTCTCACAGCTACATAGTAACACAATTCATCCATGTATTTCAGATAATATGAGTTAACCTGGACTAGTGACTGAACTGTATGCAAAAATGAAGTTTACTGTACTTGGTACAGATGACAATAAAGTAACATTAAACCATCATGGTTGTACATTCAAATTCAAACTCCATCTCCAACACCACGAACAATGACAAGATGGCGTACAGGAAGGAGAAAGAGAACTTTGTAACATGACGTCAGGCCAATAACCATTCCCTCACTGTCGGCAAGTGAAGGAGCTCGCTATTGACTTCAGATAGCGTGGTGGAGGACATGCCCCAATCACTATCAATTGTTCCAAGGTGGAAATGGCTGAGAACTTCAAGTTTCTTGGCTTTAATATTATCAATGATCTGTTGTGAACCAACCACATTGATGAGACCACAAGAAGGCACAGCAACGCCTGTGTTTCTAAAGAAGACTGAGGAAATGTGGCATGTCTCTAATGACTTTCACAGACTTCTGCAGGTTGGTTTGGGAACAGCTCTGCCCTAGGCCACAATAAACTGTCTGTGGAATTGATGCACTACAATGCTGAAACTATATTCTGCACTCTGTATCTTCCCGTTTGTACTTGAGTTGACTTGATTGTATTATCTGATTGGATAAGATGCTGAGCAAAACTTCTCACTATACCTTGCTACACATGACAATAATAAACCTAACCAGTCCTTGCCTTTCCAAATATGATTAGATCCTAACTCAGGATTCCCTCCAATAACTTGCCCATGATGGATGTAAGGCTTACTGATATGTGGTTTCCAGGATTTTCCTTGCAAACTTTCTTAAATATAGGCACATTTAGCAACCCTGCAGTCTTCCGACACCTCACTGTGGTTATAGATGATATACATATCTCTGCCAGGGCCTCAGTGAGTTCTTCTTGAGCTTCCTACAAGATCCTAGAGCACACTTGACCATGTTCTGAGTATTTATCTACCTTAAACCATTTAAGGCTAACAATGTCCTAGGTTCTTTATCATTGTTACTTTTTTGAATACCTTTCAGTCATCGTTCCATCTCTCTCTATGTCATTGTCTATATCTCTCGTTTCTCTTTCCCGTGACTGTCAGTCTGAAGAAGGGTCGCAACCCGAAACATCACCCATTCCTTCTCTCCAGAGATGTTGCCTGTCCCGCTGAGTTACATCAGCTTTTTGTGTCCATCTTCGGTTTAAACCAACATTCCCACACCTTAAGGCTACCAGCTCCTCCTCTTCTGCAAAGTGGATTCTCTTTGACATCACTAATAACTTCCTCAAGTTCCCAGCACTCATGTCTTTCCTAATGGTAAATACAAACAAGAAATATGTTGATATGTATATGTGTATATATATGTGTATATATGTATATATAAATATAAAAGAGAGAGATATATATGACCTGGTTGATCTTTAAGAAGCCTTGTTCTCTCCCTACTTACTCTTTTGCTCTTAATCTCTTAGCTTTGGCAGTTCAAGGAGAATCTATCACCTTATTTCCTTCTTAAATGTACTGCCTTCTCCCCCTGCACTCCTCCTCTTACTGTATACTGCTTAATCCCAATTGCCTATAACTAACCAACGTCCCATTTTTCTTTACCAGAGCCTCAATACTATTCCTGCCAGTCTTGCCTTTCACTCTAACGGGAATATATTTGCACTGACCTCCTGCTATCTCACTTTTTAATAGCCTCCCACTTACCAGTGGCACGGTGGCGCAGCAGTAGAATTGCTGCCTTGCAGCGCCGGAGACCCGGGTTCGATCCCGACTATAGGTGCTGTCTGTACGGAGTTTGTACATTCTCCCCGTGATCTGTGTGGGTTTTCTCCGAGATCTTCGACCCTCCCACACTCCAAAGACGTACAGGTTTGTAGGTTAGTTGGCTTGGTAAATATAAAAATGTTCCCTAGTGTGTGTAGGATAGTGTTAATGTGCGGGGATTGTTGGGTGGCACGAACCCAGTGGGCGAAGGGGCCTGTTTCTCGAAAACTAAAATGTCTCTTTATCTTCAAAATGCGTTCCCTGATCAACTTCTGAAAAATTCTTGCCTATTGCTATAAGAAAATTGTTGCTGCAATTGAGAGCTTCAGCTCTTGGACCACACCGATCCTTTCTCAAAATTAATTAAAATCTAATTATGATCACTGGACCCAAAGTGCCCCCACTAACACCTCACTCCCTGCCGAAGGGCAGATGTGGACTTGTGCCTCTTCTCTGGCAGGGTTGCCCACAGTTTAATTGAAAGAAATGTTCCTGAATGCTCATAATTAATTCTATCCCATTCATACTCTTAGCAACCTGATGTCCGAGTTGATAATTGGCAAGTTAAAATCTGCCACTACTTCAACCTTATGATTGAGTGCAGCTGTCTGTGATCTCCTTATGTATTTCCACCTGTTGCTCCCACAGACTATTTTGGGGTCTATATCTACCACAGTCCCATCAAGGTGATCACCCCCTTCTTACGTCTCAGTTTCACCCATATAGCATCAGTGGATGATCTCTTAGAACCATCCTCACTAAGCACCAAGACTAAAAACTAATTTAAAGCAACCCGAGTAGCTCTAATTGTGGTAATTCTTTACTAAATGGCATTGCTGAAAGGTACTAGGGCTAAAATTAGGTCCGCAGTTAGGCACTCAACCTTTCATCACATTAAACTGAAGTTATTCTCGATCGCATAAAAATAGATTTCAGAGATGGTTGTCTCTTAACTGCCCTCTGAAATAATCCAGCAAACTACTCTATTGAAGGAAATTGGGTTAATAGTAAATAGTCTGGCCTACACAACACCCACATTCTATGATAAGTGGGGGGAGGGGAAAGCTATGGTAATAGTTTATGATCAGACCTAATATCAAAAGGTATATCATTAGGTTTTCTTAAAGTGCACCAGAAAACAAAAGAGCCTTTCTGTGTATTTCGTAAGGATTTGTGCTATTTAAATTTGGTTGTTGGTATTTTCATTTGAACTCTTGGTCTTCTTTTAATGTTAACCATATAACCATATAACAATTACAGCACGGAAACAGGCCATCTCGGCCCTTCAAGTCCGTGCCGAACAACTTTTTTCCCTTAGTCCCACCTGCCTGCACTCATACCATAACCCTCCATACCCTTCTCATCCATATGCCTATCCAATTTATTTTTAAATGATACCAACGAACATGCCGCCACCACTTCCACTGGAAGCTCATTCCACACCGCTACCACTCTCTGAGTAAAGAAGTTCCCCCTCATGTTACCCCTAAACCTCTGTCCCTTAATTCTAAAGTCATGTCCTCTTGTTCGAATCTTCCCTATTCTCAAAGGGAAAAGCTTGTCCACATTAACTCTGTCTAACCCTCTCATCATTTTAAAGACCTCTATCAAGTCCCCCCTTAACCTTCTGCGCTCCAGAGAATAAAGACCTAACTTATTCAACCTATCTCTGTAACTTAGCTGTTGAAACCCAGGACACATTCTAGTAAATCGCCTCTGTACCCTCTCTATTTTGTTGACATCCTTCCTATAATTGGGCGACCAAAATTGTACACCATACTCCAGATTTGGTCTCACCAACGCCTTGTACAATTTTAACATTACATCCCAGCTTCTATACTCAATGCTCTGATTTATAAAGGCTAGCATACCAAAAGCTTTCTTTACCACCCTATCTATATGAGATTCTACCTTCAAGGAACTATGCACGGTTATTCCCAGATCCCTCTGTTCAACTGTATTCTTCAATTCCCTACCGTTTACCATGTACGTCCTATTTTGATTTGTCCTGCCAAGGTGTAGCACCTCACATTTATCAGCATTAAACTCCATCTGCCATCTTTCAGCCCATTTTTCCAACTGGCCTAAATCACTCTGTAGACTTTGGAAATCCTCTTCATTATCCACAACACCCCCTATCTTGGTATCATCTGCATACTTACTAATCCAATTTACCACCCCTTCATCCAGATCATTGATGTACATGACAAACAACAAAGGACCCAACACAGATCCCTGAGGCACCCCACTAGTCACCTGCCTCCAACCCGACAAACAGCCATCCACCATTACCCTCTGGCTTCTCCCATTCAGCCACTGTTGAATCCATCTTGCTATTCCTGCATTTATACCCAACAGTTGAACCTTCTTAACCAACCTTCCATGAGGAACCTTGTCAAAGGCCTTACTGAAGTCCATATAGACAACATCCACTGCTTTACCCTCGTCAATTTCCCTAGTAACCTCTTCAAAAAATTCAAGAAGATTAGTCAAACATGACCTTCCAGGCATAAATCCATGTTGACTGTTCCTAATTAGACCCTCTTTATCCAGATACTTATATATATTATCTCTAAGTATCTTTTCCATTAACTTGCCCACCACTGAAGTCAAACTAACCGGTCTATAATTGCTAGGTTTACTTTTAGAACCCTTTTTAAACAATGGAACAACATGCGCAGTACGCCAATCCTCGGGGACTATTCCAGTTTCTAATGACATTTGAAATATTTCTGTCATAGCCCCGGCTATTTCTACACTAACTTCCCTCAATGTCCTAGGGAATATCCTGTCAGGACCTGGAGACTTATCCACTTTTATATTTTTCAAAAGTGCCAGTACTTCTTTTACTTTGAAACTCATAGTATCCATAGCTACTCTACTAGTTTCCCTTACCTCACATAATTCAATATCCTTCTCCTTGGTGAATACCGAAGAAAAGAAATTGTTCAATATCTCCCCCATCTCGTTTGGCTCTGCAGATAGCTGTCCACTCGGTCTCTCCAATGGACCAATTTTATCCCTTGTTATCCTTTTGTTATTAACATAGCTGTAGAAACCCTTTGGATTTACTTTCACCTTACTTGCCAAAGCAACCTCATATCTTCTTTTAGCTTTTCTAATTTCTTTCTTTAGATTCTTTTTACATTCCTTATACTCCTCAAGCACCTCATTTACTTCATGCTGCCTATAATTATTGTAGATCTCCCTCTTTTTCCGAACAAGATGTCCAATTTCCCTTGAAAACCAGGGCTCTTTCCAATTTTTACTGGTTCCTTTCAACCGAACAAGAACATAAAGATTTTGTACTCTTAAAATTTCCCCTTTAAATGTCCTCCATTTCTCCTCTACATCTTTCCCATAAAACAAAATGTCCCAGTTCACTCCTTTTAAATCATCTCGCATCTCGTTAAAGTTAGCCTTTCTCCAATCAAAAATCTCAACCCTAGGCCCAGTTCTGTCCTTCTCCATAATTATATTGAAACTAATGGTATTGTGATCACTGGACCCGAAGTGCTCCCCTACGCATACCTCCGCCACCTGTCCCGTCTCATTTCCTAACAGGAGGTCCAGCACTGCCCCTCCTCTAGTAGGCACCTCTATGTATTGCTGCAAAAAACTATCCTGCACACATTTTACAAACTCCAAACCATCCAGCCCATTTACAGAATGTGTTTCCCAGTCTATGTGTGGAAAGTTGAAATCTCCCACAATCACTACCTTGTGCTTACTACTAATATCTGCTATCTCTTTACATATTTGCTCTTCCAATTCTCGTTCCCCATTTGGCGGTCTATAATATACCCCTATAAGTGTTGCTACACCTTTCCCACTTCTAAGTTCCACCCAAATAGCCTCCCTAGATGAGCCCTCCAATCTATCCTGCCAAAGCACTGCTGTAATATCTTCCCTGACTAGCAATGCAACACCTCCACCTCTTGCCCCTCCAATTCTATCACACCTGAAGCAACGAAATCCTGGAATATTTAGTTTCCAATCACAGCCCTCCTGCAACCATGTTTCACTGATCGCCACAACATCATACTTCCAGGTGTCTATCCAGACTCTAAGCTCATCCACCTTTCTTACAATGCTCCTAGCATTAAAATATGCACATTTAAGAAACCCCCATCTCTTATTCTCTGTTTATTTCCTTTTTTTTCTTTCTCCTCTTGTGTCCGAGTGCTTCCCTTTTCTGCTTCCTGCCTCCTAGATGTATTATAATTATCATTGGTGACCTCTTGTTTTTATCCAGAGATCCTGTCTGTCCCACTGCATTACTCCAGCATTTTGTGTCTCTTCGGTGTAAACCAGCACCTGCAGTTCCCTCCAACACATGGGATTAGTTGTTATGCAAGATCATATAGCCACTCTGCTTTCTGGAAAATAAAGGAATGGAGACATTTCTTGGTGCAAAAACAAGCTAGTTGTCTTGACAATCGCAATAGTTTGTAATAGTATAACATTGTGATGCTGAATGAACTGTTGTGATTAGTTACCTTTTGGTTAAGGCTGGTTATTGAGTGTTTCTGAACAAGAACAGTGCCTGCATTGGTCTAGTTTATAACACAAGGGAACAAAACTAACATTGTTTTGATGAGATATTTCACTCATTACCTTTAAATAATTATTTAATTCAAAGAGATTTTAATTTATAAATCAGATGAATTATTAAATTTTCTTGAGCAATAGAGTTCAAACAAAAGTCAATGCATTACTTCACATGAAGATCTTCTCTGTCACTTAACAGCGATAGATGAACTACTTTGTAATTGCTCTTGTAAAACCCTCTTGCGTTCAGTGAGGAGACAAATGAAGACCGTGTGCTGACTTTATGCTCGCTGGCCATCAACATATCACCAGGCAGTGGGGGAAACAAATGATGCCTTGTATCTGACATTCCTGATTTCACCAGATCGAATGAATATTCCTTTTATAATTTTTATATATATCGAACTGGATCAATGTGACCTTGTGGTCAGGCATATCCTGCAATATTAAGCTTTTGACATCTTTATAAACCATTCGAAAGTAAACTCATCTCTCGCTCCGTGAGTAAAACGTACAGTACCTCTGACTGCCAGGAATTGAAACTAATAATATGATGTGACCATTGTTCCCCTCCATTTATTTCTCTTTTAATTTTGAATGCTCATATCAAATAATATTAATCATGCAGATCCAACCAAGTTACGCATACAGATGCATCATTTAGATTCACTGTCTGGCAGACTTTTCAAATGATTTGAATTATATTCTTGAATGATTTTTTGAATAAATATATTTATTTTCCATCCAGATAACATCAGAATTACCTTTTAAATAACAACATTACAGCAGATTGATTCATTTCTGTAATCAACTTGGAATAATTAACTATTGTACTTGACAGGATATCTGTCCATCTTATCCAATGGAATAAATGTATTTTTCAAAATTAGAGTATTTGTGGCACTTTGTTTCCAAGCATTTTTCACATGCATTTTATACATTCTTGTCTTATGGCCGTAATCCATGTATAACAATAAAGTGAAGAGCTAAAAAATAGATACAAATCAAAGAAGCCAACTAAATTTAAGATTTAGTTGGGATGTAGAAACCATTCCCATATTATTCTCGTGGTTAAGAGCATTAACTGAAGTCCTTGTGGCAGCGAAGCCTTCAAAATCCCTGTCTATTATTCCGAATGAGAGTTGTACGGAACATTACTGAAAATGGACTGCTTCACTTACAATATTGTTACTGAAAATAGGACCCAGAAATCTTAACTAAATTGGCCTGGAAAAGAACACAAGGATGTAATAAAACCTAAATTGTTTCACAGCTTAAAAGATTTGTGCTCAATATTAAAACCAGTGCAAGTGCTTTAACTCAAAACTATTAGCGAAAATGATTGCCTGTGACTTTGCTATGTACATGTGCTTTGTTCCAATTCAGTAGTTATGGACATCCATAAAAGATTTTGCTGACCATTTCCCCACTGAGCCCTGCTGATTGGCCTCTGAAGTGAATTAATTTCCCACCAAGTTGTTATGGTTCCTGACTGAGTGATCTGATATCCAGCTGTGAATGAATGCTTCCTTTATCAAGATGTGCTTAGTGAGATGCCCTAAATCTGCATAAATAAAAGTACTTTACCAGCATGATTGGCTAATTTCTTGTGGCGCCATAGATATTCAATTAATCAATTGCACAAGCTGTTGGTTTCAATTTTTATAAACAAGTCATTATTAAATGTATTTTCCTTTGTTTACAGAGTTATTCCCATCTGGGTCTGTCGTCCTGTGGATATGTGTCCCTGAGGAAACTAGTAATGGTGGGCTGCTTCACCAATATCTCAGAGTTCACTCTGAATCTACTACATTATAGTTCTTGGCACGTTCAATGTTTTTAATATCAATAATGTAGAGGACTTTAATACTTGGCAACATTTGTGCACAATTAAATATCAAGGGTGGTAAAAAAGATGGGGGCCTCAAACGAAACATCGATTATCTGTTGCTGAGTTAGAATCCATAGAATTGAATTGGATGGAAGCAAGACCTTTCAGCCCATCTATCCCGGGCAACATTTAAAAAAACCCATTGGGTCAGATACATAGATAGGATAGATTTAGTGGGATATGAGCCAAATGCAGGCAGGTGGGACTAGTATAGATGGTGCATATTGGTTGGCATGGGCAAGTTGGGCCAAAGGGCCTGTTTCCATGCTGTGTAACTCTATAACCATGATGACTATCCACATTAATCCCATATCCCGCTACATCTTTCTTACCCAAGTACTTATCCAAACATCTTCTAAACATTGTATTTGTTTGTGCATCTATTACTTCCACCAGCAGATCATTTCATATACTAACCACTCTGTGTGAAAAATGAACCGTCGCAAAACCCTTACATTAGGAAAGGGGGAGATGCAACAAGACCTGGGTGTCATGATACACCAGTCATTGAAAGTAGGCATGCAGGTGCAGCAGGCTGTGAAGAAAGTGAATGGTATGTTTGCATTCATAGCAAAAGGATTTGAGTACAAGAGCAGGGAGGTTCTACTGCAGTTGTACAGGGTCTTGGTGAGGCCACACCTGGAGTATTGCGTACAGTTTTGGTCTCCTAATCTGAGGAAAGACATTCTTGCCATAGAGGGAGTACAGAGAAGGTTCACCAGACTGATTCCTGGGGTGGCAGGACTTCCATATGAAGACAGACTGGATAGACTCGGCTTGTACTCGCTGGAATTTAGGAGATTGAGGAGGGATCTTATAGAGACTTACAAAATTCTTAAGGGGTTGGACAGGCTAGATGCAGGAAGATTGTTCCCGATGTTGGGGAACTCCAGAACAAGGGGTCACAGTTTAAGGATAAGGGGGAAGTCTTTTAGGACTGAGATGAGAAGATCATTTTTCACACAGAGAGTGGTGAGTCTGTGGAATTCTCTGCCACAGAGGGTAGTTGAGGCCAGTTCATTGGCTATATTTAAGCGGGAGTTAGATGTGGTCCTTGTGGCTAAAGGGATCAGGGGGTATGGAGAGAAGGCAGGTACAGGATACTGATTTGGATGATCAGCCATGATCATATTGATCATGATCAGACTCGAAGGGCCGAATGGCCTACTACTGCACCTATTTTCTATGATTCTATGATTTTCCCCCTCTTTTCTGAAATCTGTACCTTTTATTTCTAGACTCCCGTACACTGGGAGGATAGACTCTAATATTATAAACCTGTTGATAAGATCACCCCTCGGTCTCTTATGCTCCAGTGAAAATATACCTGACCACCCACCGCCCACCTTGGTGGCGCAGCGGTAGGGTAACTGCTTCACAGCGCCAGAGACCTGGGTTCGATCCAGGCTACAGGTGCTGTTTGTATGCAGTTTGTACATTCTCCCCGTGACCTTTGTGGGTTTTCCCCGAGAACTTCGGTTTCCTCCCACACTCTACTGACATGCATCTCGCCCGCGCTCACCCACATCGGCCTACCTCGCCCAGCGCTGCAAAGTCGGACCTTATCAGCCTTACCCGCTCCATCCATCGGCGGTCCCTCGAGCCCAGGTATGCCTCTCTCCGCTCGATCATTCCCGGTCTGTCGACCCGCGGCCTCCCAGCCAGGCCATCTGTGAAACGCAGCGGCGTGGTCTCCCTGAACCTCCGCCCACTGGCGTGGGAGTCGCTAACAGACCACAACTTACCTGCAGTCCCTGCTAAAGTGGCCCTGATCAACGCAAGATCCTTACTGAACAAAACCTTCATCCTCAACAACTTCTTGACCGCACGTGGATGAGACTTTTTACTGGTCACAGAAACTCTGTCCTGATAACTAACTTTTTCAGCTCGCCCAGGCTTTCCGGACGCGGTGGGGGCCACTGTGTTTAAGAAACATTGCAACTGCCGCCTCCTGAGGGCTGATCACTTCTCCAGTTTCGAAGTGCAACTAACTATAGTAGGTCTAGTCTATCCCCATTTAATTGTTTTTGTGTATCGCCCACCAAAAATGCATAAGGACTTTATTACTCAATCTGTTGATCTTATCTCAAGCTTCTTGCCCAAATTCGACCGGGACTTGATCTTGGTGATCTTAACATTCATGTCTGATGTCCACCTAAGCTTCTTGTGAGTGAATTTATGCACCTGGTTGAGTCCATCAATCTGATTCTATTTAACACTGGACCCACTCACAAGCTTGGCCATACACTCGACCTGGTGCTATCATCCCGTCTCCAAATTTGTAATTATTGATGCTTGTTTGTCAGATCATATTTGATGCATCTCTGCCTTTCTCTTCCTCAAAATCTCATCTCCCTGTTCATTACTCCCGCTACATAAACTCATGGATTGCCAGTAAGTTCTCTGAGGCTGTCATAGCTGCTCCCGACATCTGCACCATCGAGGCTTCTCCCCCACATTTCAGCACTGACAATCTCATTATTTTATTCAATACCACTTGCTCTTCGATCCTGAATTCTGTTGCTCCTCTTAAAATGAAAAAGCCTAAGCCTAAAGGCTAGCCATGGCTCAATGACACCATCAGAGCCCTAAGAAGAGAATGCAGAAAATCAGAACGGAAGTATAAATGTGATAAGCTTCAAATTTCCTTCGAATTTCTGAGGAACAATCTTCTCAAATACCAGGAAGTAGTAAAGTATGCGAGAACACAATACTTTCCCAACGTTATTTCCACAAACGCCCATAACTCCAAGGTCCTATTTAGTACTATTACCGTTGTCATATGTCCTGCCCCCAGTACCAGCTTAGCTGGGTCCCCTGCTAAGTGCGAAGAATTATCTACATTTTTCACCAGCAAAGTTGAGAACACAAAGTTGTGAAGATTTTCACACCCACCCGTGATCTAGCTGTCTCATTGGTCTGTTCTTCTAAATTAGACTGTTTCGAACCCGTTACACTATCCTCCCTTGTAAAGCTTGTCTCCACTATGAAACCTGCAACCTGCCCCCTTGACATTGTCCCCACTGCCCTTCTGAAGGATGTCTTTGCAATAGCCGGTCCCAGCATCTTCTCTATCATCAACAGTTCTCTGGCCACTGGCACTGTTCCAACCCGTTTCAAGCACGCGGTGGTCCAGCCCCTCCTGAAAAGATCTAACCTGGACCCCACCGTGCCTAGAAACTACAGACCTATTTCCAAACTGCCTTTCCTCTCAAAAGTCCTTGAAAAGGTAATTCTAAATCAACTAATGCCTTACCCACGCCAAAATACCAACCTGGAAAGTTTCCAGTCAGGTTTCAGGGCCCACCACAGCACAGAGTCTGCCTTGTTGATGGTACACAACGACCTGCTTCTCTCCGTCGACTCTGGCGACTGTACAATTCTGCTCCTTCTCGACCTCAGCGCAGCGTTTGATACAGTGGACCACACCATCCTAATTGACCGTCTCCGGTACGGGGTTGGTGTTGAAGGCACTGCCTTGAGCTGGTTCGTTTCCTACCTCAAAAATAGTAGTTTCTCTACCAACATAGGCAATTCTTTCTCTTCCCCAGCTGGCCTTTTCTGCGGGGATCCACAAGGCTCCATCCTAGGCCCCATTGTCTTCTCTCTGTACATGCTCCCCCTCGGCCAAGTCATTCAAAGGCATGGCATTTCTTTGCACTGTTATGTAGATGACACACAGCTCTATCTCCCCCTGAAACATCAACAACCGGTCAAATTTAATCAGCCTCATGCACTACCTCGAGGACATAAAATGTTGAATGGCACAGAACTTCCTCCAACTAAATGAGAGCAAATCTGAGGTCATCCTACTCGGCGCCTCCGACTCCATCAAAACGATAACAGGCAGCCTTGGAAGCCTAACCTCCTTAGCCAAAACCAACGTCAAAAACCTTGCTGTGATATTTGACTCCGCATTAAAGTTTGACAAACAAGTCAACTCTGTGGTAAAAGCTAGTACCTTCCAACTTCGTACCATAGCTAAAATCAAACCGCTCCTCCAAATGGACGACCTTGAAAAAATCATCCACGCATTCATCTCCTCCCGCCTTGACTACTACAACTCCCTATACACTGGCATCAGTCATTCATCCTGTCCCGCCTGCAATTGGTTCAAAACGCCGCAGCGAGACTTCTGACGGGTACCCGTAAAAGGGACCACATCGCCCCAATTCTGGCCTCTCACAACTGGCTCCCAGTACGGTACAGAATAGTAAAATTAAATGAGAACTTGCCAGTTTGAAGTTTGATCTTTATTTTATGAGGAGTTACGATGAGGGACTACGTGAAGAAGAACCCCGTCCAGCCGCACGTGCGTCAATCTTCAAAGCAGCGGTGTGAAATCACAGGTAATAGTGACTGAAGTATAATAGTAAGATAACAGAAGATGAGAACTACCAGATGACATTATGAGGGTTGGGAGCGGAGGGCATGTAGTCCCTCATCGTAACTTCTCAAAAAAGAAAGATCAAACTGCAAACTGGTAAGTTCTCGTTTAATCTTACTATTTTACTTTGGAGTCATGTCGGAGACTACGTGAAGATTTCAAAGCTCTGTGATTTCATGCCGCTGATTCAAATCCCGGCCTCACCGCATTGATTGACTCAACATAATTAAATAATCAATAATGCATCAATCATAACTGCTTAAATTAATTAACGGTTTATTTCTACAAAGGAAACAATAACAACCTCTCTATCCCAGGGGGAAACTATATAACTGAACTTAAAACAGAATCAGCAAATACCCCCAGCCTTGCTTATGATAAAATCTCTGGAACATCAGTTCACTGGCCCATCCTGTGGCCGCGAGGATATGGTCTATAGGCACATCCATCGCCCTGGCTGCTGAAGTTGATGCCGCTCTAGTGGAATTAGATTTAAATTTACCAGTATCAATCCCAGCGCTCACCAGAACCTGCTTTAGCCACCTTGAAATTGTTTGCACCGACACCTTACTGTGCTTTTTTTTGTGGCTAATAAACAATGCTGACTCTGTTCCTCTTAGGGTTCTGGTAGCCTCAATGTAATGTGACAAATATGACACTACACACAGGCGGGAATCCTTGGGGTATGCCGAAAGGACAATCTTACACACTGTCACCCCAATTCTACTCTGCTTGAGCAGATCATAAACATAAAAAGTGATGGCATCTGCTGATACCTCCATCCTGTCTAGCTGCAGCTTCTGTAATGTCTGCACACATAGGGCTGATACCAACGCCATAAGCATGACCACCTTCATGGTTAGTTTGGCTAGAGATAGGACTGTGACAGAGTCCACTGGCGAAGGAGCATAAGAACTTTGCTTACATTCCAGATAACCGAATACCTGGGCCTAGGAGGGTTAGAATTAAAAACTCCCTTCATAAACCTAGAGACTAACGGATGTGTCCTCACTGAATGTAATTCTGACACCATGGGTAAATAAGAAGACAGAGCACTTCTGGCTTTATTGATCGCACTACAGCTTAACTTATGATCGAAATAGAGAGTTGACAAGAACTCCAGCAAGTCTGGGATGCCTGCAGTTTGATACGAAATATTCTGCCGTAAGCAGAACACCTCTCACTTTCTTATCGGGGAGATGTACTACTTCTGGGTACTATCCCTGCAGGCCGACGTGAGAACATCCACAGTGCGATCAGACAGTCCTCTCCCCAGGTATGGCCTTAGAATCTGCAAATTAACAGATCAATACGATCATGTAAAGGATGTTGATCGCCAGTTACCGTGTTCACCAGTAGGTTTTTATGTTTGGGAACAATCATATGAGGCTGAATAGCCATCTGCAACATGAGAGGAAACCATGGCTGAGTAGGCCAGTCTGGCACTACCAATACTCCTGAAGCGGAGTCCTGCTTGATTTTTTCAGGCATCGACTGATGAGACACAATGGATGAAATGCATATAAAAACATTCCACCCCAATGCAGCGAGAATGCATCGACCACTGCTGTGCCAGGATCTGGTTCCCATGAGATGTATTTAAGCAACTGATGGTTTAGTCTAGATGCAAACAAATTAATATCTGGCATCCCATATCAAGCAACAACATCATTAAATATGTTCTGATTCAACATCCATTCTATGTTGTCATTGAATTAGCGTGAATAGTCTGCCACTATGTTGAATCTACCTGGTAAGTAGATTGCTGAAAGCCAAATGTTTTTGTCAATGTACCAGCTCCAGATATAATTAGCCAATCTGTCACAAGATTCCGACTCAACTCCACCCATGTGATTAACATATGCCACTGCTGTAGTGTTGTCAATTTGCAACACATGCAAGTGATTCTTGGTAGAGCAATAAGCTTCAAGCCCATAAAAGGTTCCCAAAAGCTCTAGATAACTGATCCCTCGCAATTGCAGAAGGAATGTCTCATCACTATTCCATCTGGAAGACATATCAGTAACACCCCAACCTAGAGCACTAACATCAATCTGTAAAACTATGGAAGGTTGTTCAACCAAAACATCCCTGGATCCACTTGAGACATTTGTGATCCACCATTGTATTTCTGAAATGGCTTCAGCTGGCAATTCCATGGGCCTGTCAAAATGATCTGCATGTGTCCACAGTGCCTGTTCTTTTGCTCATTGTAATTGTTGATAATGCAGAGGTCCAAACTGCACATCTGAAAAAGCAGCCACCAACTTACCAATTAAACTGGCCACCTGTCTAATTGAAGGTCGTTGTTCACCAAGGAGCTTGATACAACCTTCAATTAACCTCTGCCTTTTTCACTGGGCAGAGTCACTAACATGTGATCTGAGTTAATGGTGAAGCCCAAGTAATCAATAATTTTAACTGGCGTTAATTTGGATTTATCTGGATGAATGATGAACCCCAATTACTCAAAGGTGAGTTTCACAACTGAAACAGATGATTCAGCTGCATCCTGAGTCTTTCTGACAATTAAGATATCATCTAAATAGGCCATTACAACATGACCCTGAGTTCAGAGTAGACCTAGAACAGTTTTTAACAATTTGGTAAACAATCTAGGAGCTGAGGTGAATCCATTAGGCAGTGCTTTGAATTGCCATAACTGACTCATCCAGCTAAACTTCAAATATCTCCTATCATCACAATGAACATACACTGAGTAATATGCATCTTTAAGATCTATGCTCACCATATAACACCCTTTGGAAACCAGCTGTTTAGCAGTAGAAAAAGTTTCCATTTTGAAATGTCTATACTGCACAAAAGGGTTCAGGCTTGTCAGGTCCAGAATGATTCTACATCCCCCATCCTATTTAGACCTAGGAAAAATACTTGACACAAAGTGATGGGATTGACGAACCAACTTCTCAATAACCCCTTTTTTGCATAATATCTCAAGTTCTGCCTGTATCTGCATATTCTCTTGTGAAAACACGAGTGTTCGACGTGGTACATGCTGAGTGGGTGGACACACAGTAGGGTAGAATTCAATTTTAAACCCCTCCATACTGCCCAGCACAAACAAATCTGATGTTAACTCCTGCCATTGTTTAAGGAACAAGTGTAATCTGCCCCCAACTTGAACCTCTTTCCCACTTAATTTGTTTTCCTCAGGAGCAAAATCACTTACCTGCACATTTCCTGGTGCCCCCGGCCACTCATAGGGAAATTCATCCTTCCCCGTGTGCCTGTGGCAGGCTGCCAGCTGCGTGTGTTCGGAAATGAACGGCTCATCCCTTCAGCAGCCCCTGTCATAGCACCCCGTCGATAGGGGAAAACCTTATCCACTTGATCCACTATTTTGCTGCTTGTTGGTACTTTTATGAGGCACACAGTTTTTGCCTCCTCGTCAAGTTCTTTCACTCGCTTTGCGAGGTCCTCCCCAAACAACAGATTAGGCAGTTGTATATTGTTCGGTTTGCAGAGTGCTGCAAATTTTGGGTGAATGGCTGGGCGTATGGCACTCTTTCTTATGCAGTTCATTTCAAAATGTGCACTGCACAGGAGCCCAAAAGCATCCTGATGAACTTCCGTCATGTGCCCCTCGTCCACCGTTCTGGCAAACGCAGTGATTCCTTCTGCAAGCAACTTGAGCACCCTCTGGAGCTTTATCTCTTGTGCCGACACTGTAACCCTCATTTGGCCCCATAGGACATGGTTGACCACTGGCACCTTCAACAACCCACAGTTTACTGGGGTTTCATACCTTTTAGCAGTGTCATCCATTGTCAGCTCTTGGAGCTGATGGGAGAGCACATACTGAATGGAAGTTGCCAACTCCTCCCCCAATGGCTCCCCTGCTTCTCTGGGGATCACAAACTTTGCAGCCAGGTTATGTATTAAAACCTCTTGCCCTTCACCCTTTGGGCTCTGTTCAGCCACTGACTCGGCATCATTATACCCCTGAGCCGGCAAACCCTCCTCCTCCATGAGTGGGCAATCATGCAGCCCTATTCCAGGTGCTGCTGGCACAGGCTCTCCAACAGCCTGGCATGGACCCCACTCGTCCTCCCGGAGTGCGTCCTTATCGAGCATCCTCTGCATTAGGAGCTCGATCAGGGAGAGCCATGAGCAAACGGACTCCCCTTGCGGAGGTGGACCTCCAGGCCCGACTCTGGGTCAATGGGCCCAGCAGACTTTGCCATGGTCTTACGCCCTACCGGCGCGGCAATGCTGTTCACAGGCAACGTATCTGCTGTCACAAGCCACCCTGCTGGCAATGGATTTTGTGAGCTAGGCGGGCACCCGCTACCCGCACTCCCGCGGTCCTCCAAACATTTACTAACGGGTCGCCTCGCCTTAACCTTTGTTGCTTTCTGCATCTTGGAAATCCTGAAATCATGAGAATCAACCGCAAATGCAGAAAGCGACCTCCAGGCTAAGTTTTCCACTTACCTCGAGGTGTTTTAAACTAACCGCTAGAGGAGCTCTGCTGCTCCAACCGGTCGCCTGCATCAATGCGTCTGACGTAATGACGCACATGCGTCTGGACGGGGTTCTTCTTCATGTAGTCACTCACGTGACTCCGAAGTAAAATCAACTTCAAGCTCCTCTTATTCGTATACAAAACCCTTAACGGGCTTGCCCCCCCCATATCAAAAATCTTCTAACCCACCATTCTACCTCCAGGTCCCTCAAGTCGCCGATTTTGGCTACTGACTATCCTGCGGTCTAGGTTTGAGCCAGGGGTGACTGCACTTTTGTGGTTGCAGCACCTAGATTGTGGAACAGCATCCCTCCCTTCATCAGAACTGCCCCCTCCATCGACTCCTTTAAAACGGGGCTCAAAACCTATTTCTACTCCCCAGTGTTTTTGAGGCCCTCTGAGGGGGCGCTGTAAACAGTTTATGTAGGTATTGTTAGGTCTGTGTACCATTGTATGTAGCATATTAGTACCTGCACTGATGTACAGCACTTTGGTCAACGCGAGTTGTTTTTAAATGTGCTATACAAATACAATGGACTGATTGACTGACTGACAGGTTTGTAGGTTAATTGACTTGGTATAAATGTAAAAATTGTCCCTAGTATAGGATGATGTTAATGTGCGGGATCACTGGACGGTGTGGGCTCAGTGATTCGAAGGGTCTGTTTACGCACTGTATCTCCAAGCTAAACTAACCTAAAACTAAATCAAGGCCTTCCATTCCAGGCAGTTTATAGGTGAATCTCTTCTACCTTCTATCGCTACCACATCCGTCCTGTAGTGTGGTGATCAAAACTGTATGCAATACTCCAAGTGTGGTCTAACCCCACTCTGCTGATCTTTGAGCAGCCTGTGTGGAGAGGGGGATGGGTTGGTTGGGGGTATCTCTTGGTCAATTTGCTGCTGGGCCTGGTCATGATGACCATTCGTGGGTCATGGCAGTGGCCGACTGCCTGCCCCTCGTTCGTGCCCAGCTGTCCCTGGAGAGGGAAGCACGGCATCTTAGTTGCTCCCCAGGACCGCCAGGCTCCGCAGGGACTTAAGTGCTTCTCAGCTGAAAGTTTTAGTTTGATATTCACATGTATTCTACTTCTTTTAGATAGATGTCTCCTTTACAGTTGTGTTTTCACTGTCATTTTGTACTTGTAAATAAAATACTTTTGCACAAAAAAATGTGTTCTCTCTACTCTTTTGTACAGCTGCAATATTGACAATGCTAGCTCTTATGCCCAATCCTCAGCTTGTGAAGGCAAGCACACCGAATGCCTTTCTCACTACCCTGACCACCTGCTCAGTACTGAGCTTAAGTTTATGTTGTTGCTGATTCTTCAACATCCTAAAAATGTACTCTGAGGAGCCACAATTAAAGCTTTAAGATGTAACATTCATACTTCATGCTCCCAGGAGGTAACCTTGTGTTTTTTGAGGAATTTGTAAAGATACTGCACAAAAAAAATAAAATAAATAAAAACTGCACAGAACTATTCAACCCTTTCAAAGTAATGATCAGAAAATCTCATGCAATACAATATGGGGCATCACGGTGGCACAGCGGTAGAGTTGCTGCCTTACAGTGCCAGAGACACGGGTTCAATCCTGACCATGGGTGCTGTACTGTACGGAGTTTGTATATTCTCCCAGTGTTCTGGCTGCGTGGTGTCCCCAGACGCTCCAGTTTCCTCCTACACTCCAAAGATATACAGGTTTGTTGGTGAAATTTGGCTTCAGTAAAAGAATTGTAAATTGTCCTAAGTGCGCGGGGATCGCTGGTCGTCACGGGCTTGGACTTGGGTCAAGGCAGATTAGGAATTTCATTAGGCAGGAGCTAAGGAATGTAGTTTGGCAGCAGTTGTTATTGGGTAAGTCAACAGATTACATGTGGGAGTTGTTTAAAGACTAGCTGATCAAAGTGCAGGGTCAGCATGTTCCAGTAAATAGAAGAGTTAAGGATAGCAAGTAAGGGATGACCCTTGAATTCTTTGAGATAGGATCTTCTCCCATTTGGAAGTGAATTTGCTAATTAGAGATAGCCAGCATGGTTTTGTATGCGGCAGGCCGTGTCTCACTAACTTGATGTGTTTTTTGAGGAGTTGACAAAGCAGATTGATGTAGGTAGAGTTGTGGATGCTGTACACATGGATTTTAGTATGGCTATTGATAAGATCCCTCATGGTTGACCGATCCAGAAGATTAAGATGTATGTGATTCATGATGACTTAGTGGTATGGATTCAGAACTGGTCTGTGACAGTGGAGTTCTGCATCTGTGCTGGGACCTCTTGCTGTTTGTGATCTATATAAATGACTTAGACATAAATGTAGACACAAAAAACTGGAATAATACAGCAGGTCAGGCAGCATCTCTGGAGAAAAGGAAAAGGTGACATTTTGAGTTGAGACCCTTCTTCAGACTGAGACTCAGATGTAGATTTGTTGGTGAGTAAGTTTGCTGATGACACCAACATTGGAGGAGTTACAGACAGTGAGGAATGCTGTAAGAATATACTTTGAGATATAGACCTGCTGGATAAATGGACAGAAATGACGGATGGAGTTTAACCCGATCAAGTGTGAGATGTTGCATTTTGTTCAATGTAAGCAGAGAGTATACAGTTTAATAGTAAGATTAAATGAGATTAAATACCAGTTTGAAGTTTGATCTTGATTTTATGAGGTGTTACGTTGGTGATTACGTTGATCAAGACCCGCCAGGCCGCATGCGCACCAATCTTCAAAGCAGTGGTATGAAATCACAAATAACAACACCGAAGTGACATAGTAAGATGCGTGACTCGAGAACTACCATATGATCCTTTATGAGAGAGGGTTGGGCGTGGCGGGCACGTAATCACCAACGTAACTCCTCATAACATCAAGATCAAACTTCAAACTGGTAAGTTCTCGTTTAATCTTACTATTTTACTTCGGAGTCACGTGAGTGATTCTGTGAAGAGTTCAAAGCTTTGTGATTTTGTGCCGCAGATTACAAATCTCGGCATCCCACTGCATTGATTGACTCGAACGAGAAATTAATGCACTAGTAGTAACATTGCATTTAATGCAGTAATAAAGTTTATTTAAAAATATAAACAAACAGTACCCCTTAATCCCAGAGCACTTAAACAGAAATTAAAATAGCATAGGCAAACAGCCCTGGATCGACAATCGGCCGATGATAGAAATTCTGAAACATCAGCTCATTTGCCATTCCGGCGGCCGCCAAAATATGGTCGATGGGCACGTCCCTCGCTTTGGCCGCTGACGTAGCTACTGCCCTAGTGGAATGAGATGTAAACACATCAGTGTTAATACCTGCATCAATCAAGACTTGTTTCAGCCATCTCTAAATAGCATTAACTGACACTCTCTTATGTGTTTTTTTATAACTGATAAACAACCCTGTCTCCATGTTACGTAAACCCTCTGTGGCTGCAATGTGTTTTTACGCATAAAGATGGATCCGTGGGAAATGGTGAAAATACTATTTTGAACCCTGTGACACCTGGCCTGCTTTGTTTGAGGAGGTCATAAATGTAAAACATAACATTGTCTGCAGCAGTTTCTATTTTATCTAACTGTAATTTTTGTAACGTCTGTATCCTTTGTGCTGAAACCAATGCCATGAGCATGGCCACCTTCATGGTGATTTGGTCAAAGACAAAGACGAGACAGGAAATCACTCACGCAGTATCCTGAGGACCATACTCACATCCCAAATAGCCATATATCTAGGTTTGAGAGGTCTGGAATTGAAAATCCTTTTCATTAATCGAACAGCGAGAGGGTGAGATCCAATCGAATGTTTGTTTGATTTCATCACTAAATATGATGATAAAGCACTTCTTGCTGTATTGATTGCACCATAATTTAGTCCTTCATCATAGTAGAGGGTTGACAGAAACTCCAGAACATGTGAAATACGTGCTGTACAATGGTCAATGTTATTTTGTACACAGTAAACTTCCCATTTTTTTTACATAACAAATATACTGCTTTTGAGTACTCAATCTCCAAGATGCAGTTCGACCCGACAATCCATGCCCCAGATATGGCCTTCTTAGAATCTGCAAATTAACAATTCAATATAGTCACACAATGGATGGCATTCGCCAGTTACCGGATGCACCAATAAATCCCTTTGTTTGGGAACAGCCATCAGGGGTTGTGTCATCAGCTGCAGGATCAAAGGGTACCATGGCTGGGTAGGCCAGTCAGGTATCACCAGTATCCCTGAAGCATCATCCTGCTTGATTTTAAGCAGACAACGATTTATGAGACAGAACGGTGGAAATGCATACATAAACACACCGCGCCAATGCAGGGAGAGAGAGTCAATCGCAACTGCCCCATGACATATATTTGGGAAGCTGGTGGTTAAGTCTGGAAGCAAACAAATCAACATCTGGCGTTCCGTATTTGACAATGTTTGCATTGGACACATCCCGATTCAGCATCCACTCTATGTTGTCATGGAACTTACGTGACCTGGTGTCTGCCACAGTATTGAATTTCCCTGGCAGATATATAGCTGAGAGCCAAATGTGTTTGTCAATACACCAGATCCAGATTTGGTTTGCCAGCCTGTCACAAGATACCGACTTAATACCACCCATGTGATTAACATATGCAACTGCAGTAGTGTTATCAATTTGGAGCTGATCATGCAGACTGCTTATATTAGAACAATAAACCTTGAGCCCATAAAACACTCCGAAAAGCTCTAAATGGTTTATTCCCCATGTCTGCAGAAGCAAAGCTTCTTCCATACTCCATCTTCCTCCACAACTTGAAATTGTATCCGTGGCACCCCACCCAAGTGCACTGACATCAGTCTGCAAGACCATGGAAGGTTGTTCTTGCACCACTATGCTGAAACTACTGGAGACATGTTGGATCCACCATAAAAGATCAGTAATTGCTTCTGCTGATAATTGCATAATGACCCAATTGTACCCTGAGTGCCTGTTCCTTTGCTCTTTGTGATTGCTGATAATGTAAAGGCCCAAATTGGACTGCTGGAAAGGCTGCTACCAATTTCCCAAGCAGCCTTGCCACTTGTCTAATTGAAGGTTGATGTTTGTTTAAAAGTTTTATACAATCCTCAATTAGCTCTACACATTTCTCCCTGGGCAAGGTAATTACCATTTTAAATTAGTCAATTGTGAATCCCAAATAATCAATTGTGGTAATTGGTATCAATTTAGATTTTTCCAAATGAATAACAAACCCTAGTTTTTCAAGTGTGAATTTGACAACTGCCACTGATGTTTCAGCTAATTATTTTGTTTGTCCAATAATTAAAATATCATCCAGATAGGCCATAATTACATGGCCCTGACCTCTATGTAGCCCCAGAATTGGTTTTAACAATTTAGTGAATACTCTAGGAGCTGAGGTTAACCCATTCAGCAGTGCCTTAAACTGCCATAATTGATTCATCCAAATGAATTTAAAACACTTTCTATGCTCACAATGAACAGGCGTCTTTCAGATCTATGGTTGCCATATAACATCCTCTGGAAATCAGTTGCTTGGCGGTAACCAACGTTTCCATTTTTAAGTGTCTATAGAGTACAAATAGATTTAATTTTGTCAGATCAAAAATGATTCTGCATCCTCCATCCTTTTTGGGAAGGGAAAATATATTTGACACAAATTGATGGACTTGATGAACCGTCATCTCAATTACATCTTTGTTACATAATTTTACGAGTTCAGCTTGAACCTCTATTACCTCTGTTTGTGAAAAATAAAGTGTTCTGCTAGGAACATGTGGAGCGGTAAATCACCATTTGGAATGAATTCAATCCGAAACCCTTGAATCACACTCCTGATAAACAGATCTGAAGTAAGCTGCTTCCATTCATCATAAAAAAGCCGTAATCTAGCACCAACTTTTTTCTGTGTTACATTTAATATGTTTTTATGAGAACCAGTTCCACCTACCTCTCTGGTAACTGGTGCACCCTGCTGACTCCAGCCTCTGGCGGTGGCCCCCATGGTTGCTTGTGCTCCGGCCAAAGGGTACCATCCGCGCCCCTGCGCTGAGGACCGCCATGTCCCTTGTGTAGCCCCGGACGCTGAGGCGGATACTTTCTCTTCACGCTGAGGATACTTTCTCTTCAGCGGTCTGCCGGGCATCATTGGTCTCATCAGGCTCATTGTTTTTGCTTCTTCATTTATCTCTTTGACCGCTTGGTAAGGTCTGCGCCAAACAGTAGATCAGGTGGTTGGATATTTGTTGGCTTACAAAGCGCAGCATATCTGGGATTAATAGTGGGTCTAATAGCCCTTTTCCTGAGACAATTGATCTCAAAATGGGTTACATAGCAACCCTAGAACCTCTTGATGTGTTCTGGTCACATAACCACCATCCATTGTTCTTGCGAACGCTATAATGCCAGAAGCCAATACTTTTAGGATCCTTTGCATTTTAATCGCTTGACTTCGCATGCCGGGTCCCATCTGACCCCATATAACCTGATTCACAGTTGGTACTTTTAACAACTCACAGTTGCTTGGAGGCTCATGTTTTTTGGCTTCTCATCCATAGTAAGCTCCTGGAGCTGATGAGAAACCATATAATTTATTGTGGCAACCAGCTCATCACCTAGCGGTTCCCCTGCTCCTGATAGGACAGCAAATGGTAGTGCCAGTGGTGGAACATCTGGCAACTCCACTGTTTCTCCTGGCTGAACTTCCCCATCAGATTCGGGCTCAGGACTGATCTGACCCATCGCACTCCCTTCAAAAGTAAAAGGGTTATCTGGCAGCACTGTTGTTGCTGGCTCCTCTGTCTCTGAGTGCTGACACTCCTTCTCTTGGAGTGAAGTTCTCTGGAGGACTGTATGCAACAGCTCCTCTGCTTGGGATAGGCGTGAACACACTCTATCCAGCTCCGGTGAGGAATCATCCCCCGCCTCCGTGGGCCTAGCAGACTTTTCAGGTGCCTTGCGCCCTAATGATGCTGGCTCTGTGCTGTGTAGCACTAAGTCTGCAGTCGCTAACCCTGTAGCTAGCGACTGTACAGGGGTATGAGGCAGCACTTCCATGCCTAAGCTGCCGCGGCTGGTTGCGACTCGCCGCTTTCCCTTCCCTGTTTTTTCCATGCTAGCAATCGGCAGACAAGCATACCGGCCAGCACGGACTCAAACTCCAGTGAAAGTTTTGTCACTTACCTGGAGTCTGAATACTTATCGCTGGAGGAGCTCTGTTCCTCGCAGCCTCCGTGCATCAATGCGGCTGACGTACTGGTGCACATGCAGCCTGGCCGGTCTTCTTCACGGAATCATTGACGTGACTCTGAAGTAAAATGCCAAGACCATTAACAGCATTGATATGCAGAAGGATCTTGGTCCATGTCATAGCTGACTGAAGGTGGCAGAACAAGTCGATAGGTTTGCAAAGAGGGTGTATGGTCTGCTTGCCTTCATTGCTAGGGGTATTGAGTATAAGAGCCAGGAAGTCATGATGCAGCTCTACAGGACTTTTGTTAGGCCACATTTGGAGTACTGCGTGGTGTTCTGGTCTCTTATAGGAAAGCTTTGGAAAGGCTGCAGAGGAAGTTTATCAGAATGCTGCTTGGTGTAGAAGATTTCAGCTACTTGGAGAGGATGGATAGACTTGAATTATTTTCTCTGGAATATCAGAGGCTGAGGGGAAAATTGATAGAAGTATATCAAATTTTGAGAGGCATGGATAGTGGACAGTCAGAACCTTGTTCCCAGGGTGGAAGTAAGTAAGTAAGTAAGTTTATTGGCCAAGTATTCACATACAAGGAATTTGCCTTGGTGCTCCACCCACAAGTAACAACATGACATACAGTGACAGTTACAAATGACTCAGAAAACACTAAACATTAATAATGGAAATGTCCAACACTAGAGGATATAGCTTTATGAAGTGAGAGCGATAAGGTTTAATGGGGATGTGTGGAGCACGTTTGTTACACAGAGTAGTGGGGGACTGGAACGCATAGTCGGGGGTGCTGGTAGAGGCAGATACGATTGTGGCAATTAAGGCACTTTTAGATAGGCACATGGAAGTGCATGGAATAGAGGGATATGGATAATGTACAGGCAGATGAGAACCGTTCAGCTAGGCATCATGCTCAGCACAAACATTGTGGGCGGAAAGGCCTGTTCTTGTGCTGTACTCTTCTATTCCAGATAACCATCAACCCCCATGTGAAAATCTGAATTTAACTGATCTCAAAATGTCTCCCTTCTCACCTTAAGCCTCCGTGCTCAGGTCCTAGACCCCCCACATCTGGCCTGGGATAAAAGACTCGGACTATCTATTTTGTCAATGCTCTTCATAGTTTTATAAACCTCTATCAGGTCAGCTTTCTACCTCCTACGTTCTTGTGAAAATAAATTAAGTATTTTCAATCTCTCCTTACGACAACAGCCCGCAATTCCAGGAAACATCCTGGTGAGTTCTTCCCTACCTTCAGACTCTTAGGTCTATTGTGTTGGGCTGAAATCTGGATCATCTCCTATTACAGCTTAGTATCCTACATCGTGGAACAAAATATAACATTGTTTACAAAGATAAGGGTATTTATTTTTTCTTATTTGCGACAGGTGCTTGTCACATATGATAGAACTGTGGGATTACTTTAGGAGATTTCTTTGAATCTGTCAAGTCCTTTCTGATCCAGCAGGTTTGGGAGACAGCAATGACTGGGGGATATTCTCCTAAGGCGTCTGCATCGCTGTTTACCAAGACTGAAAAGGATGCCCTTTTATTGCACCGAGCGTGTGCCTGCACCTTGCCCCTCCTGTAACCTTGGCTTTCCTGCGGCCAACACGTTTGGCTATATTACAATGGCAACATTGACCTGCTCCACTGCAGTATTTCTGGGATATTACTGCCTCGATGTAGCATTTATCATTTCCAATTGTTCTTTAATTAACAAGGCTTTCCACTTAATCACTTGATGTGTGGGAGTTAAAGCACATTACAGTGCATCTGCTCAATACTGCAAAATCAGGTGGTCAGCAGATATCTTTGTTTAAGCGTAAAAGCCTAACATAACACTAAGTTAGACCTTAAATAGAAGACCATTGAAACGCACAGGCAACTGTTTGTTATGTGCACACAATGAAAACCAGACTATTTTTGTTCTTAGCTATTGCTTGTTACTTCCAATTCACTCAAGGTGGTGTAACTTTTTGATCACTTGTGAAGGCAGTTCACCACCTGCACCAGAATAAATAAAAATATCACTTTATTAGATTGCAAAAGGAACAATAGCAGTAAATGTGGAGTTGTCAGTTAATCATTGTAAATATGCATAATTAATGCAAACACAAATTATTTTGTTATTCTTTTCAACCTGTTAATTGTACTCTATGGCTACAAGCCACATCCACCTGACGTGATTTCTCCGAATACAATCATGTTTCAATCGTTCAATGTTACTTTTATTTGTCACACTAGACTAAGTGTAGCAATGTTACAAAATGGTGAGATTTTAAAAATTGAGTCTGCTATTTATCCCATCAGATAAAGCATAACAAGAAGTTTAATTTGACACCTAATTCACTTTCATATCTTCAGTATTAAAAAAGTCATGGCCATTTTCATACTCGGAGATTAGCATCTTGTTCCCTATTGCTTTTCGATTGATTTAATACAAAAGCTGTGATCGAGGACAGTCAAAAGCCCATAACTTTCTTAAAAATTAATAGAACTGAATGAAATTTTCAGTTATTATAGATTGAAGCATTCTGAAACAAATATAAAACATCTTACTTGGATGACCTGAAATTAAACCATAAAATTAGTTAATTACCTAATTGTAGCTAATTACAAAATTGACCGTTGTGACGGAAATAGTAATAAACACCCAGACAGCCTTGAAAATTCAAAAATGCGATATTGTCCAGATCATAACTTTAATATTATTGTATAATTTGCTGTAAGTCTGTAACAGATAGGTAAATAAATTACAATTTCCAGCAATAGACCAAGTCTTTATGGAGAAGATCAGTTGCTAGCTGGTACAATGGCATATCATGATCAGTAGCATCATCATACTCCTCAGATTGTAACCAATAAGCAACTCTGTACACCTTGTTTTTCCTCAACTTTTCAATTTTGGCATTATAAACTACAAGTTTTGCTCTTCAAACCACGCATGACTTGCCTTTCTGCCCACTACTTTCCCATTAAGAATGTCCTGTAGATTCCAATTCTGAAGAAAAGGATATATTTTTGAAATAGCCTAAGTATCCAAATAAAAAACTAATCCCATTCACACAAGAATTCACAATATAACATGATTTTCAAATCTCACTGTCATGAATTTATATGCATGATTTATTACCGAATGATATTAATAAACGCTTTGCGCAATTTTATGAGAATTTGCACACATCCAAAATGACAACGGACACCAATAAAGTCACAGAGTTCTTGGATAATTGTAATCTTCCAAAACTAGAGTTGCAGGAACAGGAGGAATTGGGAGCACAAATTTCAATTAAGGAAATAGAAGAAACAATAACCTCATTAAAAAATGGAAAAACACTAGGTCCTGACGGATTTAGTAATGAATTCTATAAAAGGTTTTGTGACATATTTATACCACGCCTACAGAAAATGTATACATATGCCTTTAAAGAACAAATACCATCTGATACAATAGCAGAATCAAAGATTACATTAATACTTAAGAAAGTTAAAGATTTGGAAGAACCCGGATCATATAGAGCTATTGCATTGTTAAACACAGATCAAAAAATATTAGCGAAGATATTAGCTAGAAGCTTACGTAAATATGCCAGTAAATTAATACATCCGGATCAAACGGGGTTTATCCCTAAGAGACAATCATTTAATCATTTGAGACGTCTGCTCAACATAATCCATTCACACCAAATTGAAGATCAAAAACTGCCAATTATTTCGCTGAACGCAGAGAAAGCATTCAACCAGGTTGAGTGGGATTAGATGGTTAAGGTATTGCAAAAATTTCAACTGGGAGAGAATTTCATTCTATGGATTAAATTATTATATAATAAACCAACGGCCAGAATATTAACTAATAATATTTTATCTACGAAATTTCAATTGTCAAGGGGTAATAGACAAGGATGTTCATTATCACCGCTGTTATTTGCCCTTATAATTGAACCTCTAGCGGAAAGAATTAGAACTCATCCGGATATCCATGGCTATAATACAAAATATTCAAACAATAACATATCATTATACGCTGATGATATACTGTTGTACACACAAAACCTCATATCACTATACCCAATATTTTAGACTTAATCGAGGATTTCGGATCATTTTCAGGATATAGAATAAATTGGAATAAAAATAAAATCATGTCATTAAAACCGAAAGATTCTACACATCTCTTACAGTTTTTTTAAAAATAGCTATGGAAACATTTAAATGCTTGGGTATTGAAATTACTAGAAGATATCAAGACATGTTTAATACAGATTATAACCCTTTACTTAAGAAACTATATAATTTAATTACATTTTGGAAAACGCTTCCGGTGTCCTTAATAGGCCGAATAAACGCCTTAAAAATGATTTTTCTACCACAAATTCTATACCTGTTCCAATCAATCCCAATATACCTACCCAAAAAGTTTTTTTAAAAACTGGACTCAGATATTACAAATTTTATTTGGGATTATAAGTCCCAAAGAATACAAAGATCACACTTGAATAAACCCAAAGCAGTAGGGGGATTAGCACTCTCTAATTTCATGTATTACTATTGGTCTGTAAATATTAGAAATATGATTCAACTGTTGGATAACTCCCCAGCAACCGGAGTGGATTATTACGGAGAAAGAGGACTGCTCCTCTTGCAATATTGGAGCGATCCTTCTTTCGCCAATGATGTTGAATAGTACAAATTACAACAAAAGTCCAATTATACATAGTACAATTAGAATTTGGAAACAAATAAAATACAACTTAAAATTAAGAAATTTATCTCTCCTATCCCTTAGCGTTAAAAACCCTTTGTTTAAACCCTCAATTATAGATAAAGCATTTATACAATGGGAAAGACCAGGAATTAAAACCTTGGGAGATTTGTATGAAATGGGAAAATTATTACCATTTAAATAATTACAACTAAAATACAATTTGGGAAACAATCAGTATTTTAAATATAGTTCCAAATATGTGACTATCTGAAAAAATATGCACAAGAATTTCACAATAAGCCATCAGACTTACTGGATGAAGCGATGAATACAAAGGCTGAATCAGCAAATCTAATCTCATATATATATAATATTATTCTAAATGCAGAATTACCAACAACTGAAGGTATCAGAAGAGACTGGGAAAATGAATTAAGTATAAAAATGTCCAAAGAAAGATGGAAAGAACACTTATTAAATGTGCATAAATGTTCAATTAACGTAAGACACACTTTAATACAATTTAAAATCTTACACAGATTATATTATTCAAAAACTAAATTAAGTAAACTTTTTCCCAGCGTCTCACCTATTTGCGATAAATGCCAGTCTCAAGATGCTACTATAGCGCACTCATCTGTCTTGTGTACAAAAATTCAAAAATTTTGGATTGAAATCTTTTAAATCTTCACAAAATTATTTAAAATAAAACTGTCACCAAAGGCAGATTGGATTATTTTTGGAATAACGGAAGCTAACCCTGAATTAAATGTGTTTCAAAAGAATCTATTTGAATACGGCTTAATAATAGGAAAAAAGCTAATCTTAAAATTCTGGAAAAATGCCCCAATACCAACAGTAAATATGTGGATTTCAACTATGTTTGAAACACTACATCTGAGATTCCGCCTGGCAGGAAAATCAGATCGTTTCTATCAGACGTGGTCTGCATTTATAGATCTACTACAAGGATAGGGTGCAGGAGTACCTCAAAAAGGTACCGGCGTTGGGCCTTAATAAAGGGGGATGAAAAACTATCGAGTTGGTAAATTCCTTTTGCGTGATGTTTATAATATAGTAACTGGCTTTTCCTTTTTTCTTCTCTCTCTCTTTTTTTTTTCTAGGGTCTATCTCTTAATCTCCTTTCTCTAACTCTTTGACCAAGGGCTCTTTTTTTTCCCCTTTGGCACACTTTTTCACTTTCACAACTCTTTTCACTTTCTTCACTTTCTCTGTTTTTATTCCTTTTCTCTAAAAGCCTTATAATTAAGGGGTACAATGATTGTAACACTATATATGGGATGTACACTCTAATATTTACCTCTAATAAATAAAAATATATATTTTTTAAAAATTAAAAAAAAGAAGTCGCCTTTTATTTTAATCCAAAAATTAAATTGCCCAGCGAATTTTTGAAATATATACCGGGAACGGAAGTCCGATCGATTTTCCTTCATCAGTTAGCAGCCCGAGGAAGTCTGCCTCTGACAGGCCGTAAAAAACTGGATTTTAATCCCCCCCCCCCCCCCCCCCCACAAAAGGCACCAGTGGCAGAACTGCAACGCCGCTGAAGGTAAGTATTCGAGCATCGCTACTAAGTGGGACCTGTTGGGTCCCATGTTCACACGGATGGGCTGGTCCCCCAATGCACTATTCCACCTCTTCACCAATTCCAGTGGGGGGAAGGGGGGGGGGGACTTTCTGGAGCGCTAGTACGGGTGTTGTGGGCCAAAGTAACTGGTTTCCAGAGGGCTAGTATGGACATAGGTGCAGGCCATTCGGCCCTTCGAGCTTGCACCGCCATTCAATATGATCATGGCTGATCATCCAACTCAGTATCCTGTACCTGCCCCCTGATCCCTTTAGACACAAGGGCCACATCTAACTTGAAGATGACGTAGGCCACCAGCCGGCAGTTGGAGCTCTTCTCCAGGGATTTCTGGCGAGGTTCCCGTGCCCGCGGCTAGAAACACCACAGACCGCGGCTTCAAGCTGTTGTAGGCCGTGAGCCGGCGGTTGGAGCTCTACTCCTCCGTTATCCCCAACGTGGAATCCCAGGCTCCGGACGCCGCGCCATCTGGAATCTCCGCAGACCATGGCTTCAGGCTGCCGCGGGCCAGCGATTGGGACACTCCCGTCTGGCAACCCCTGATGAGGGCTAGCCCGCTCCGCGATGAAAAGTTCACACTGCGCCTGCTGCTGAAGCTCTGGGCCTGTCTCCGGGAAAGGCCACACAAATCCTTGTTGTTAGGCTGCGAGGGAGGCAACTTGGAAAATGTTGCCTCTCTGTGGAGGAGGCGATCAAAAGCGGTTCCCTCCTTACCCCCCCTCATCAGCTCCCGCACAAGACACACCGAGAGACATTAAAACAAACATTTGGACTTAAAAAAAAAACAAAAAAATGTAGAATTGACTAACACGCTGCTGGCAGGGCAACTGTTTCGCAGCGCCCCCACCGACCGTGCAGGCCACTGCATTCAATTTTGTAGCATTTCAAGCAGAGTGCAGGCCACCACATTCAGGTTTGCAGCATTTTGAGTGGAGTACAGGCCACCACATTCGGTTTCGTAGCATTTCGAGCGGAATACAGGCAACCACATTCAGTTTCCTAGCATTTCGAGCAGAGTGCAGGGCACCACATTCGGTTTCATAGCATTTAGAGCGGAACGCAGGCCACCACATTCGGTTTCCTAGCATTTTGAGTAGAGCGCAGACAATCACATTCGATTTCCTTGCATTTCGACCGGAGCGAAGGCCACCACTTTCGGTTTCATAGCATTTTGAGCAGAGCGCAGGCCACCCATTCGGTTTCGTAGCATTTCGGGAGGAGCGCAGGCCACCACATTTGGTTTCGTAGTATATCGACCAGAGCGCAGGTCACCACATTCGATTTCCTTGCATTTTGAGCAGAGCGCAGGCCACCACATTCGGTTTCGTAGCATTTCGAGAGGAGCGCAGGCCACCACATTCAGTTTCGTAGCATTTTGAGTGGAGCGCAGGCCACCACATTTGGCTTCGTAGCATTTCAAATGGAGCGTAGGCCACCACATTTGGCTTCGTAGCATTTCAAATGGAGCGCAGGCCACCACATTAGGCATCGTAGCATTTCGAACAGAGCGCAGGCCACCACATTCAGCTTTGTAGCATTTTGAGCAGAGCGCAGGCCACCACATTCAGCTTTGTAGCATTTCAAGCAGAGTGCAGATCACCAAATTACCACACAACTCATAGCATTGTCATTAAGGGCATCCGGGGTTTTATAGTCCTGCCCCCCCCCCCCCCCCCCCCGGAAGGGTTGTTCCCTTCATCGTGGTGATGGACAGGCGAGATGACCAATCAGCTGATCTCAAGATTGTTTAACCAGTCATAACTTTTTTATGTTTCATCGATCGGAAAAATCAGCAGAGGAGGAGTGTGAGTAAGATGGCCAAAAATTATCGCGATATAGGGTAGCATTTCTTCTAAAATCAATATACAGTGCAGACAGGACGTGGTCAAGGTGAGACTTTTAGTTATATAGATGAGCAAAGTGCAATCACATGGTGAAATTGTTTTCTTACAAACATTTTAGAAGAGTATTGGCATACCTAAGCATATCCCCAATTAGCAAATTGTACAGAAATAGTCTACTGATCCTGCGTGCACGGGGAGCCATGGATTGCTGCCATTTTTAAAGTCTAGTCCATGCTTCTAGGTATTATGAGCGGAGACTGATCCAGCTTAGCCTTCTACCACTCCCGTCACTGTGGGAGAAACCATGAGTTGGAGTAAATAGAAACATAGAAAATAGGTGCAAGAGTAGGCCATTCAGCCCTTTGAGCCAGCACCATCATTCAATATGATCATGGCTGATCATCCAAAATCAGTACCCTGTTTCTGCTTTCTCCCCATATCCCTTGATTGTGTTAGCCCTAAGAGCTATATCTAACCCTCTCTTGAAAACATCCAGTGAAATAGCCCCCACTGCCTTCTGTAGCAGAGAATTCACAGATTCACAACTCTCTGGGTGAAAAAGTTTTACCTCATCTCAGTCCTATATGGTCTACCCTTATTCTTAAACTGTGACCCTTGGTTCTGAAGTCCCCCAACATCGGGAACATTGTTCCTGCATCTATCCAGTCCAATCCCTTAAGAATGTCATATGCATCTATCCAGTCCAATCCCTTAAAAATGTCATATATAAGAATATAAGATTGCCTCTCATCCTAAATTTCAGTGAATATAAGCCCAGTCGATCCATTCTTTCGTCATATGTCAGTCCCGCCATCCCGGGAATTAATCTGGTGAACATATACTGTACTTCCTCAACAGCAAGAATGTCCTTCCTCAAATTAGGAGACCAAAACAGCACGCAATATTCCAGCAGTGATCTCATCAGGGTCCTGCCTCAGGACAATTGTTATTAAATACTAAATGATCAAAGTAATAAACTATGGTTTAAAGTTGCCCGTTCAATGCTATACTTAAAAATCTAGATAAAAATACATTGCTCCCTAACAAAGTAGAAAGAAAAATCTATGATCACTGCTATGTTGCTGCATCTCATATAACTCTTCAATCTTTTCTTAATGCTTTCCAGCATCTGGATCACCCAGGTCCACATTATTGATTTGTACCAGTTTCAGGATTAGTACATGTGGTAATTCTTTGCTTTCTCTTTTCTTTACACTCGTGCCATTTGAATTTCTTTTCTGTCTGAATCTCAACACAGATTTGATCATTGGATTTTTTATTTGATTTTTCCGTGAGCTCTTCTTGGGCTCTCTTCTGTTTATTTCCTGAACGTCTTTAGGCGTTCTGCATGAGGTGCTTGTTGCAAATTATACTTCCTGCCTAATTTTTTAATCGGTTTGTGAATTGTGCAAGCTGATGCTGCCAATGCCGCAAGGATGTGCGTGATCCTAATGCTGACCCTGTGATTGCCCTTTTATGATCCACTCCTGTGTGAGTGATGCCAATATGTGGCTGGTGGAGGAATCAAAGTTAAAGATTGAATGCTGCAATCAGTGCCTGATTCCATGCTCACCAAACCAATGGCAACTGAGACGTCCCCAATTCCTTTTCTCCAGAGATGCTGTCTGACTCGCTGAGTTACTTCAGCTTTTTGTGTCTATCTTCGGCAACTGAGATTGGGTGATTCTGGACATTGAGAGTCTGTGGTGGTTACATTAAAGTTTGAACACAATTGTTTTCTGTGTTGCAACTCGGTGCCGTTTGCATGGCGCAGGAAAGTAGTGATAGTAAGGGAGCATAGGACTGATGAAAGAGTTATTTTAGAAATGCAGAGAACAAGGCTCTAGGATTTTATGGTGCATGCAGTATGGTCAAAGCAGATGTAAGCAATTAACTCGCACTAAAAATTAACAATGTAATACCTTCAGAATGCATTGAGTGACTGTTGTATATATCCAAAAGAGGTAGGTTTATTTACAAGACTATTTGCATGCTAGAATATTTATATGCCGAGATTTTAATCTCTTCATGCAAACTGAACGTCTGAGAAACTTGCATTGTTAAAAAGCAAAAACACTGCATTACTTTGATACCCAACGGGATCGCAATATAAACATCCAGATACTTACGGAGAAAGTTGTTTGTTTCTTGTTTAAAGAACTATCACAAACTGGTTAAGAGATGGTTGTATTAGACACATATATTAGCTGTGATTAATTGACAGCCTGAAAAAGTTTATTTGACTCTGCAGTGAAATGAAAGGCATTGTAGCAGTGAAGAGTAACCCAGGGCAGCGTAGCTCAGGGCATTTTAACTCAGGAGAGTGTAACATGGTGCAGAGTATCAGAGTAATGTAACTTGTGACAGTGTAACTCGGGGAAGTATAATTAGGCAGTGTAACACAATGCATTATAAATTATGTCTATGTACCTCAGGCCAATGTAACTTAGGGCAGTGTTAATCAGCAAAGTATTGTAGAGCAAAGCAATTGAAAGAAGTACACTTCAAGGTAATGTAAATTGGTCAGTGTTATCCAGGGGCATGGAACTCAAGGCAGAGACATCCTGGGCAGTGTAACTTTAGGCAGGTGAAGTAGCAATTCACTTGCATGCCTCTGAATTTTTAGTTGCACCAATTAGTCTCCTCCACATTGAAGAAACTAAATAGAGAATGAGCAACCGGTTTGCAGACCCCTCCACCCAGAATGCTAAGGTGCCTCGGCTTCTGGTTACATTAATCTGTGGAATTCTCTGATTTTCCAACTGCTGGCTGAACAGGTCGATTTGGTGGGTTACACAAAAAGCTGGAGAAACTCAGCGGGTGCAGCAGCATCTAAGGAGCGAAGGAGATAGGCGACGTTTCGGGTCGAGACCCTTCTTCAGACGGTCGATTTGGTGTAGGATCTGAGAAAGTAAGGGATGTTCTCAGAAGGATAGGAGTAGAATTAGGCCATTCGGCCCATCAAGTCTACTCCGCCATTCAATCATGGCTGATCTATCATAGACACCAATGCTGGAGTAACTCAGCGGGTCAGGCAGCATCTCTGGAGAGAAGGAATGGGTGATCTGATACCCGGACGTGGCGTCGAAGGACGAGAAGCCGGGAAGCAAAGAAGTGGAAGCAAAATAACCGAATGGAAACAAAGTCGAAAAGCCAACTAACTGAAAGAGCGGGACTGCTAAAAGCAAACTCACCGAAAGGCCGCTCTGCCGATACGCCAACACATCGAAAGGCTGCGTCGCCTACAAGCCAACTCACCGAATGGCCATTCTGCCGAAAAGTCAATTAACAGACATGACGTTGCTGGGGGGCGGGACATGTCAGCGATTGGTCCAAACACCCGCGTCCATCACATCACTGGCCGATGGAGACGGGAGGATGGGGGTAATTTTCCCACACACGCCACAGGTGACTGGGCACTCTGAACTCGAGCACCAAGTTGTAAGCAGCTGAAGGAGCGCATCCCTCGGGACAGCCCCCACTCTCCCACAGCCGCTCTCCACCTCGCCACCACGGCCGCACTGTGACGGGCTGTGTGTCAGCAGCGCCGGGTGGAGCAGAGGTGTGGGACAGGCTGGTCCTTCCGTGGGCCGATGACAAGTGTGCATGACAACAAACGATTTTATCTCCTCCCACTCCCCCCCCCATTGACAACAAGAAGCATGTTATATTTATTGTTTAAACACAGTAATACTTTTCTTTTCGATATGTAATGTTCTTTTTCAGCTTTTCGATGTCAGCGATTCAAAGAGATTGATATTTGTTTTATTTTCGATAAGTAAGATCTTTTTTTCCAAACATCATTGACCTTGCTTTAGTACCTTGGCTTTTTTTTCAGCTTTTTGACGTCATGTCCGCTCGGCGTCAGATTGTTATTTCAGCTTAAAATCTGACGGGCAACGGAAATGACGTTGAAAATCATGGACGAGTCACTGCCAAAGATCATAGAGCGGATTCATGTCTGACTCCACTTATGCAGAGCGGCTATGGAAGTTGGTAAAACTGGCACTGACAGGGGTCCATGTGAAAGATCAGCACATACCAACAATGAAGGCACTATGAAACCAGCTGCCGCAAGCCCTTCCCACATGATGGGGTCGGCATTAAAACTCAAAAGAGAGTTACTGATTTAATATAAAAAATGTTACATGTATAAATAGTTTTTTACATTCAGGAACCTAGTTAATTAAGTGGTGGGGTTATTTCCATGTCCTAACTATGCCTTTGCTTTAGCCGGTGGTTACATCCATTCCAGAAAAAGCAGCCTACCGGAGGACTGGGAGAAATTCAGAATGCAGCAGAGGAGGACAAAGGGCTTAATTAGAAAAGGGAAAATAGATTATGAAAGGAAACTGGCAGGGAACATAAAAACTGACTGCAAAAGTTTTTATAGATATGTGAAGAGAAAGAGACTAGTTAAAACAAATGTTGGTCCCTTGCAGTCAGAAACAGGTGAATTGATCATGGGGAACAAGGACATGGCAGACCAATTGAATAACTACTTTGGTTCTGTCTTCACTAAGGAAGACATAAATAATCTGCCGGAAATAGCAGTGGAACGGGGGTCAAATAAGATGGAGGAACTGAGTGAAATCCAGGTTAGCCGGGAGGTGGTGTTGGGTAAATTGAACGGATTGAAGGCCGATAAATCCCCAGGGCCAGATAGTCTGCATCCCAGAGTACTCAAGGAGGTAGCCACAGAAATAGTGGATGCATTGGTGATAATTTTTCAAAATTCCTTAGATTCTGGAGTAGTTCCTGAGGATTGAGGGTAGCTAATGTAACCCCACTTTTTAAAAAAGGAGGTAGAGAGAAAGCGGGGAATTACAGACCAGTTAGTCTAACATCGGTAGTGGGGAAACTGCTAGAGTCAGTTATTAAAGATGGGATAGCAGCGCATTTGGAAAGTGGTGAAATCATTGGACAAAGTCAGCATGGATTTACAAAAGGTAAATCATGTCTGACAAATCTGATAGAATTTTTTGAGGATGTAACTAGTAGAGTGGATAAGGGAGAACCAGTGGATGTGTTATATCTAGACTTTCAGAAGGCTTTCGACAAGGTCCCGCATAAGAGATTAGCATACAAACTTAAAGCACACGGTATTGGGGGTTCAGTATTGATGTGGATAGAGAACTGGCTAGCAGACAGGAGGCAAAGGGTAGGAGTAAACGGGTCCTTTTCAGAATGGCAGGCAGTGACTAGTGGGGTGCCGCAAGGCTCAGTGCTGGGACCCCAGCTATTTACAATATATATTAATGATTTGTACGAGGGAATTCAATGCAACATCTCCAAATTTGCAGATGATACCAAGCTGGGGGGTATAGTTAGGTGTGAGGAGGATGCTTGGAGGCTGCAGGGTGATTTGGATAGGCTGAGTGAATGGGCAGATGCATGGCAGATGCAGTATAATGTGGATAAATGTGAGGTTATCCACTTTGGTGGCAAAAACATGAGGGTAGACTATTATCTGAATGGTGGCAGATTAGGAAAGGGGGAGATGCAACGAGACCTGGGTGTCATGGTACACCAGTCATTGAAAGTAGGCATGCAGGTGCAGCAGGCAGTGAAGAAAGCAAATGGTATGTTAGCATTCATAGCGAAAGGATTTGAGTATAGGAGCAGGGAGGTTCTACTGCAGTTGTACAGGGTTTTGGTGAGGCCACACCTGGAGTATTGCGTACAGTTTTGGTCTCCAAATCTGAGGAAAGACATCCTTGCCATAGAGGGGGTACAGAGAAGATTCACCAGACTGATTCCTGGGATGTCAGGTCTTTCATATGAGGAAAGATTGGATAGACTCGGCTTGTACTCGCTGGAATTTAGAAGATTGAGGGGGGATCTTATAGAAACTTACAAAATTCTTAAGGTTTGGACAAGCTAGATGCTGGAAGATTGTTCCCGATGTTGGGGGAGTCCAGAACAAGGGGTCACAGTCTAAGGATAAGGGGGAATTCCTTTAGGACCGAAATGAGGAAAACGTTCTTTACACAGAGAGTGGTGAGTCTCTGGAATTCTCTGCCACAGAAGGTAGTTGAGGCCAGTTCATTGGCTATATTTAAGAGGGCGTTAGATGTGGCACTTGTGGCTAAAGGGATCAGGGGGTATGGAGAGAAGGCAGGTACGGGATACTGAGTTGGATGATCAGCCATGATCACATTGAATGGCGGTGCAGGCTCGAAGGGCCGAATGGCCTACTCCTGCACCTATTTTCTATGTTTCTATGTTTCTATCCTCCCGTCTCCATTGGCCAGCGATGTGATGGACGCAGGAGTCTGGACCAATCGCTGACATGTCCCGCCCCCCAGCAACGTCATGTCCATTAATTGACTTTTCGGCAGAATGGCCATTCGGTGAGTTGGCATTTCGGCATTGCGGTCTTTTGGTGAGTTTGCTTTTAGATGTCCACGTCTGCACAAGCGGTGATCTATCTCTCTCTCCCAACTCCATTCTCCTGCCTTCTCCTGCCTTCTCCCCATAACCTCTGACACCCGTACTAATCAACAATTTATCTATCTCTGCCTTAAATATATCCACTGACATTGCCTCCACAGCTTTCTGTGGTAAAGAATTCCACAGATGCATTGCACATCTGTACATTGGGCAGCGGGAAGGGAAGCAGGGTTTATGCTTCAGGTCAATGTTCATTCATGGTGTGGCTAGGAAAGGGTTAATTAATTTGGGGTATGGGTCTATTTCACTTCCCAACGAAGCTACTTTACCTGCTCTGTCAAATTTTCTTTGCATTTCGTGTACTCTTTCGTCAGAATTTCGCAATTTCTTTGCTTTTTCAGTCCATAGCTATTTCTGATTTTATTTGTTTTTTCTTCCTCCGCAGATGCTGCCCGGGATGCTGAGCTTTCTTAGTGTTCTCCACAATTTTGCATTCCCAGACATGGCTGTATTCTGTATCTCACAGTCTCAGCATGAATTTATTTTATTTGCTTTATTTTATCTTTCCTCTCTATTAGTTTTATTATTTATCTTCCTGCCGTTAACAAGCCTTCCTCATTCCTTCTCAGTCGACACAGCCTGTGCTATCCAGTCTCTCAATGGTCTCACACACATCCCCTTTGTTCCCTCACCCTTTCTTGCTTCCTGCAACTAAAGCATTCCTGCTTTCTAAGTGTTTCCAGTTCTAATGAAAGGACACGGACCAGCAACGCTAACCTTGTTTTGCTCTCCATAGGTGCCGCCTCAAACTGCTGAGTATTTCTAGCGTTTTCACTTTCTGTTTTATTATTCCTGGCTTTAAGCATTGCAGGCTAGCTTTAAGCACTGCTAGCCATTCATGACATTGGGTCCACTGCTGCTGCATTCTGCCGTTGCAAGGCACAGTTGGTGCTGTCTGCATGCAGCAATCATGCCAATGAGCAAGTAGCTGGAAGCTGGCAACCAGCAGGCATCCCAAGGAAGGAAGCTCGGGTTAAATCCCGCGGCCCATTATTGGGATCTATCCAAGTATGTCCCACAAGAATTGCATGTCCAATAACTTTCAAAGTCACTTAGACAAAACGGTAAAAGAACATGATTTCAAGTTATGTGAAATGTAGCAGTGAGGCTTCAGAAACATACTGATGCATGCTGCAAATTCTGAAGCATGCATATGTTCAGAATGCACGGCTGTGGCTAGAAACTATTCTAAACAGCTCTGGGGAAAATATTTTTGCCACGGAATTAAAAACATTTTAGTCAAGATATTGCAAATAATTTACTGTTATTTATCCCCTTTTTGGCTTGTAATTTAGAATTGGTTGCTTTCACATTTTTGGCAGTTCCTTTAGGCCTATGGTTCCAAACAAATGTGGACCTTCACTGATGCAATGTTGAACTATGCAGGTGCATGGCTGTTGGAAAGAATGACACATGGCACATGGCATAGAATAGTGAAAGGCTTCGGTAGAGTGGATGTGGAGAGGGTGTTTCCATTAGTGGAAGTGTCTAGAACCAGAGGTCATGGAATTAAAGGATGTTCTTTCAGGAAGGAGATGAGGAGACACTTCTTCAGTCAGAGGGTGGTGAATCTGTGGAATTCTTTGCCACAGAAGGCTGTGGAGGCCAAGTCAGTGGATATTTTTAAGGCAGAGATAGATTGATTCTCGCTTAGTACAGGTGTCAGTGGTTATGGGGAGAAGGCAGTAGAATGGGGTTGGGGGGGAGAGATAAATCAGCCATGATTGTATGACGGAGTAGACTTGATCAGTCACGTGGCCTAATTCTACTCCTATTCCTTATGACCGTATGGTGCGCTGACAGAAAATGTGAGTATACGAGTAAAGACATCTTATGGTAATTAAATAAGACTTGTGATATCTTACCTGAAATATTGTGTACAGTTTTGTTTCCACACCTAAGAATGGTTGTACTTACTATGGAGGGAATGGTGTAAGTTTTTGCCAGAGTGATTCCAGGGATGGCGTATCTGTAATATGAGGAATGATTGAGTAAGCTTGGGCTCTATTCTTTATAGATTGAAAGAATGAGAGGCTATCACACTGAAACACTGAATATTCTTAGTTTAAGTTTAGTTCATTGTCATGTGTACCAAGGTACAGTGAAAAGCTTTAGTTGCATGCAATCCAGTCCGTGGAAAGACAATACATGATTACAATCCAGCTATTTACAGTGTGTAGACACATGATAAGGGAATAATGTTTAGTGCAAGGTAAAGCCAGCAAAGTCCGATCAAGGATAGTCCGAGGGTCACCAAAGAGGTAGATAGTGGTTCAGCACTGCGCTCTGGATGTGATTGGATGATTCAGTTGCCTGATAACAGCTGGGAAAAAACAGTGCCTGAATTGATTCCATAGCTTCCTCTGGTAGCTCGTTCCAGATAATGAGTACTGTCTGAGTGAAAATGATGTTCCCAAACTCCTGAGAGCAAGGATGCCGTGAGCAACCAGTGGCTGCCCAAGAGCAAGGACAGGCCTTGCCGCCAACGAGAACAAGACAGAGTTAGATTTAGCTCTTAGGGCTTAAGGAAAATAAGGATATGGGGAGAAAAGCAGGAACGGGGTACTGATTTTAGATTATCAGCCACGATCATATTGAATGGCGGTGCTGGCTCGAAGGTCAGAATGGCCTACACCTGCACCTATTTTTCTATGTTTCTAACAAAGACCCAATGGCTGTCCAGGGCCACATGCAGTGGCAGGCCTGGTTCACCGCTGCGAAGAAAGGCCCAGCGGGCTATGGCCTGCATGGAGAAGCTCAGAATCCCCAAAGACTGGAGACTCTTTGCTTTGTACAGGGCATAGCATATCTTACTAACTTGATTGAGTTTGTTAAGGACATGATCAAGGTGATTGATGAGAGTAGGGAGGTGGATGTTGACAAGTGGATTTAGGTAAGGCATTTGGTAAAGTGCCCCATGGTAGGCTGATCCAGAAGATTAAGATGCACGGGTTTAGCAGTGACTTGGTCATATGGATTCAGAATTGGCTTAGTGATAGAAGTCAGGGTTGTGGTGGAAGGAAAATACGTACGCTGTAAGTCTGCCGAGTGGAATTCTACAGGATTCTGTGCTGGGACCGCTGCTGTTTGTGATTGATATATAGATGGACGTAAATGTCAATGGGCTGGTCTGCATGTTGGCAGTTGACAACAACATTGCTGGGGTCACGGCCTCTTGGAAAGTCTGTCAAATTGTACAATGGGATATAGATCAGTTACAGAAATGGGCAGAGAAATGGCAGATAGAGTTTGGCAGATAGAGAAATGGCAGATCGGGCAAGTGTAAGGTGTTGCACTGATCAACGTCGAATGCAAGGGGAAAATATACAATTAATGGTATGATCCTTAACAGCATTAATGTGCAGAGAGATTTGGGGTTCCAAGTCCATAACTGCTTGAAAATAGCAAGACAAGTAGATGGAGTGGTAAATGGTATGTTTGCTTCTATTGGTCGGGGCATTGAGTATAACAGTCAGAAAGTCATGGTACAGCTTTATAGGTCTTTGGTTAGGTTGCATTTTGCATATTATATACAGTTCTGGTTGCTCCATTCCAGGAAGGATGTAAACGCTTTAGAAAGTGTGCAAGGGATATCTCGATTAGGGGATATTAGCTACAGCGGGAATGGTTGGACAGACTTGGATTATTTTCTCTGGAATGTCAGAGGTTGCACAAAGACCTGATAGAAATATATAAAATGGGGGGCACAGATAGGACACAGCCAGAAAGGAAAAATCAGCTACGAGAGGCCATGGCTTTAAGGTGAAAGGGGCAAAGTTTAATGGAGATGTGTGGGGCTAGTTTCTTACACAGAGGTGGTGAGTGCCTGGAATGCAATTTGGTTGAGGCATTTAAGAGACTTCTGGATAGGGATGTGGATATGGTGGGATGTAGATTATGTAGTGTGATCTGGTCATGGCATCATGTTCAGCATAGACGATTGTGGGCCGAAGGGCTCGTTCCTGTATTGCAATGTTCTATTCTCTATTTCTTACATGGTTATGTTCCAATTAGGTTGCAAAATCCTGATAGAAATGGACAGTTGGCACAAGCCCAACATATTGTTCCAATTGCAGCCATTGATTATTCTCTTTCCTGCAGAAATAAAGAGTTTTGCTTATGCTTGAATAAGGCTGAGGTCGTGTGTTGATAATGTTAATGATCGCCCTTTTGTAAAAATGTGCGCCCTTAAAATTAATTGCTGGGAATGCGGTATTAGAAAATGAAATTGCAGGAATTGAGGGAGAATGACGAATCCTTCAACAATTTTTTTTGTTATTATATAATGGTACTAAAATATTGACTTGTGGCTGCCATTAGCTTGGAGAGAAAATCTGATGTGGTGACGGTGCCTGCCACATGAGTGAATGTTAGTGTATTGAGATATGCTGTTCCTTCCAGGGAATTTACTGGGAGTTGGCAGTGATGGGGCAGGTCATGTTGTTAACATGTCCAGCATAAGACGCTCAGAACAGATATGATCAGCATGGAAAGAGATTGCCAAATGGATAGAGGAAAATATTCAAGGATGTGATCAAATCATTCTTTAAGAAATCCAGCACTCTGCAAATCTCTGGCAGCATAGTGGCGCAGCAGTAGAGCTGCTACCTTAAGGGCCTGTCCTACAAGCATGCAACTGCATGCGATTAGCGCGACCTAACGTGGTCGCTTGAGCCGTCCGGCGTCGCGGGGCCGATCCCACTTCGATCGCCGGAGCCGTGCGGAATTGTGCGGAGTTCGTCCCGACGTCGCGCGGGGCTCCGAAAAACTGACTATGTTCAAAATTTCCGCGCGGCAACGGCTTGTTGGCTCGCAGTCGACTCGACGCATTACACACCGCCTCGACATCGTGCCTCCGTTATCCTATCTGTAGGTGCCTCCGTGGCCCTCTATATGTGTGGCTCTTGGTGTGTGTGCCTCTGTGCCCCTCTCTGTGTGCCCCCCTTACCTGGCGAACTTACCTTAAGACTTCGCTCCAAGTTTGCCTCACTTTGCGCCGCGTTGCGCCACTCACCCTCGCTGCCGGTTTGGTCGCGCTTGCCGCATGCAGGCACATGCTGGTGGGAACGGCCCTGTACAAGGGATCACACGACCCCCACGCGGCCCCCGCTTCTAGTTTGATCACGCTCATCGCATGGAGTCGGATGCTGGTAGGACAGGCCCTTTACAGCGAATGCAGCTCCGGCAACACCGGTTCTCCCCGTGAAGTGTTGGTTTTCGCTGAGATCTTCGGTTTCACACTCCAAAGACGTACAATACAATACAATACATTACCATAAGGTTTTATTCGCCACATTGCACATAAAGTGCAAGTGAAATGAATTTGCCAGCAGTGGTACAATGATAAAGAACACACAATACACAATAGACATTTAACAAAACATCCACCACAGCATTCATCACTGTGGTGGAAGGCACAAAATTTGGCCAGTCCTCCTCCATTTTCCCCCGTGGTCGGGACCTCCACCCTCCTCAGCCATTGCTGCGGGCGTCCAGATGTGCAGACAAGGTCAAAAGCCCAGGTAAGTCCTGAATCGGTGCCTGCCCACCGGAGACCGCGGCTTCAGGCTGGTGTAGGCCGCAGGCCGGCGGTCGGAGATTTAAAGTTCGCGCCTCAGCCAGAAGCACCACAGACTACAGGGCCGGCGGTCTGGACCTTCTCTGCAGGGATCCCTGGCGAGGGACCCCACTCCCGATGGTAAGTAAGTCCCCGCCACGCCCACGGTAGAAGTAGGCCGCGGGCCGGCAGTTGGATCCCTCCTTCCCCCGGGTCCCCACGAGGAATCCCAGGCTGCGGACGCCGCGCTGGCTGGAGCTCTGCAGACCGCGGCTTCAGGCTGCCACGGGCCAGCAAACGGAGCGCTCCCCTTCGGTGAGCCCCAGCGAGGGCTCGCCCGCTCCACGCCGAGAGTCCCCGCTTAACCTGCCGCTGAAGCCCCGGGCGTGTCTCCGGGCAAGGCCGCCCGATCCTTGCTGCTAGGCATCAGGTATGTAGATTAATTGGCTTAGTAAATGTAAAAAATCATCCCTATTGGGTATAGGATAGTGTTAATGTGCGGGGATCGCTGGTCGGCGCGGACCAGGTGGGCTGAAAGGGCCTGTTTTTGCGCTGTATCTCTAAACTAAACTAAACTAAACTAAACTAAACGATCACTCAAATTGGAGGAGGTGCATTTGGAATAATGTTGAGAACCTCATGGCCATACATTAGGTGCACAGAGAAGCCATATGTACCCACCCCGTCTGTGAAAGAATCTACTACTTCCTAATGGCCTCATCTCCTCATCTTTCACCTCAGACCCCAGAAAAGATTGACAGCGTCTTGATTATGGAGGGTGCCAAGGGTTGTGGGGACAAGGCAGGAGAACAGGGTTGTGAGGGAAAGATAGATCAACAATGATTGATGGCAGAGTAGACTCGATGGGCCGAATGGCCTGATACGGCTCCTGTGACTTATGAACTTATGAAGTCGTCCTGGAGCCCAAGAGACTAACTGAGAAGAAATGGAAGACAGTTAGGACACGGGACTTGCAAACCAAATGTCATAACATTCAAATCTCATCATGGTAACTCATGCAATTTTGTAAATGTGACCAAAACAAAAATCATCAAACACTAATAATGTTACCAACTTGACAAATAACAGAACTAATGTTTTTTCAATTTCAAGCAGGCCATTGCAAGAAGTGACACCCCACTTAAACTGTTATGATGCAAAAAAAGAGTTTATTTCTGACTGTAATGGTTTTTAAATTGCTTACCCGTCCTTATCCGAACTCTCTGTCTACACCACTATGGAACCAGTTTCACAATGGCTTGGCAAGTTTCACATTGGTCTACAAAGGGGGAGAGAGATGCTTTTAGTGCATGCTGGAAGCAGCACTTTCAAACAAAAAGCTCTGTTCTAGGTATAAAGTTATTGGTATGTTCTTGGCTTCAACCCACAACCAACTGTCCTATCCTTCTCACGCTGGCTCAGCAATGAATAAGTCATACACCAACTGAAAAGAAAGTCTTGGAAATAGTGACAAAACGAACAGCAAATGCTGGAATCGCTTTCACCCATATCCGCCCCCCACCCCCTCCAGCTTTACATTTCACTCCTTTTCTATCCTTATCTGACACTGTTTTGCCTTCTTTTCACCTCCAGCCTTAGTAACTTACTACGCACCTCTGCCAATCAAATCCGCTGCCCTATATCCATTTCTCATTTGCCAGGCTTTATCCCACCCCTACCTCTCTTATCCAGCCATCTCTCCTTCCTCCAATCATTCACAGAAGGGCCCTGACCTGAAATGTCACCTATCCATTCCCTCTTCAGATGCTGTCTGATCCGTTGAGTTCCTCCAGCACTGTTGTTTGCCTGTTTGAAAATAGTGTATCTGTTGAATTTCTAAATTTTGGAAGAGTGGAACCTGTCATAAGTTCACAATCACAACTGTATGAATCTTGGAAAGATTGTAATCGTGGCCATTTTGAAGAAAGGTGGTTAAGGACATCTCTCCTGAAACATTGTGTGGATTCTGTCTATCTAGAGACACAATTGACATCATGTGTCACCAAGGCGAAAGCAGGAATGAGCATCCTCCAGGTCATGAGCATGACCTTTCTTGACTTCATTAAAACTTTTTTTTTCATTTCCTTGAGAAGCGTATTTCTCACATATGGCAATCTGTGGAAATTTCTCTCTCTCTCTCTCTCTCTCTCTCTCTCTCTTGTGTTTGAAATTTCAAACATGGCACAAAGTTCATGGTCTTCTGGCAGAAATGCACCCTGCCCTCTTGCATGCTACAGACACATGGACAACATTCAACCTGCAGTTCAAAGCACTGAGGAGGTACTATCTACAAGATCTCAGCAAAGTTCTCCAATGAAGTTCTTCATTGACATGATAAGCACACTGATGTCAACCTTCACCCTAAACCCAACATTGCAAACACTGAGATCTTAATTGTGCTGTATTTTCAGATCTGATCCCAGAATACCAAAGCAGATAGCATCCTCTGGCCTCAGTTATAACAAGAGATGACTGGATAAATAGAAGGAAAGATTCACGATTCTCAAAAAGTGTTGCATCTTTACTGGCTGGTTGTGATCTCTGGACACAAGTTCTCAGAATTGGGAAGGAGTATTCAGGATTATATTCAGCACCTCATGTTCCCTTATTGGAGTTTGCTGAACACCAGCGTCAATGGCAGAAGGATCATACCACTTCCCGAACTATCCACCCATTCATCCTATCAAGCCTACTCTTCCCAACCTGTGGCAAAGTCTGCAGGTCTCTTATGGGACTGATCAATCTCCACCCCAGAACCATTAAACTAGAAGCACATCATCCTTGATCCTGAGCAGATAGAATACAAAGAGGTTTTCCTACAGTTTTTGAGTGTAGATAGGGACAGGCATTACGTGTAACCTTGCTGATTTGGTTAGCAATGGATGAACATATGCAATGAAATAGGAAGTGGCGGTCACCTTTAATCATTTTTAATATCTTTTAAAGTTATAACACTTATTGTTTAGTTTAGTTCAGTTTAGCCTAAAAATGCAGCGTGGAAACAGGCCCTTCGGCTCCGTGCCAACTAGCAATCCACACACAATACACTATCTTACATACGCCAGGGACAATTTACGATTTACCAAGCCAATTAGCCTACAAACCAGTACGTCTTTGGAGTGTCGGAGAAACTGGAGCTCCCAGAGAAAACTCACACAGGTCACAGGGAGAACGTACAAACTCCATACAGACAGCACCCATTGTCAGGATTGAACCCAGCTCTCTGCAGCTGTAAGGCAGCAACTATGCTGCCTTGCTATTGAATAATTTTCCATTTAGTTTTTCTAAATGGTCCACTGCATCACTTAAAGTATCAGAATTTCTGAATTCCCTGGCTATTTTCAAAATTAGTCATCTCAACTTGTAGTTGGCAAGCAATAAATCAGTAACTGATTAGTTCCCCACATGTAGTTCTTGCCTGCAATTAATAAGTAAACAAGCTTACTAGTGTGGTTAAAAGTTATCCAGTTTGTCAGCATTGTCTGAAGAGCACTCACTCAACCTGTAATATGAACTTTCCCCTATTGGCTTCTCTTTTCACTAAACAAATAGCAGCTGGTTTGCCACTCAAGATTGCCAAGTGGATACGTCAGCCATTATGTCAAATGTCTTATTTATAATACGGATTTGCAAAAAGTGTAATAATTTCTAATGCTAGTAATGCAAGGCAGCAGTGGATTTGCTGCCTAACAGCCCTTACAGTTCCAGAGATCCGGGTTCGATCCTGGTGCTATTTGTACGGAGTTTGTACGTTCTCCTCGTGACCTGCGTGGATTTTCTCTGAGATCTTCGTTTTCCTCACACATTCAAAAGAAATAAAGGTTTGTCGGTTAATTGGCTTTCTATAAATGTAAATTGTCCCTAGTGTGTGTTGGATAGTATTAAGGGCCTGTCGCACTATACGAGTTTACCCAAGAGCTCTCCTGAGTTAAAAAAAAAATCAAACTCGTGGTAAGTACGTAGAATGTACGTAGCGGGTACGTCGGAGCTCGGGGAGTCTCTTAGCGGCTTGTAACGCTAACAGCAGGTTCTCGGGAAACGGGGTAAGCTCGTGAAGTTTTTTCAGCACTGTGAACAATGTCCACGAGAACCCCGAGTACCTACGAACGGCTATTACCGTAATTCTCCGAGTTCGAATCAGGTGAAATTCGGGAGAACTCTTGAATCACCTTGTACAGTGGGACAGGCCCTTTAGTGTGCGGGGATCGCTGGTCGGTGCGTACTTGGCGGGCCGAAGGTCCCGTTTCCGCGCTGTATGTCTAAACTAAACTAAACTATACTATACAATGAAGAAAGTTGAACATTTTTTCCCCAAGGTAAAGTTACCCTCACAGTTTTTTGCAAGATTGCCTGATTGCATGAATTGAACATGTGCCATGTTTGGGTCCCGTTACTGAATTAAAATAATCAAAAACAAGTAATAGGTATTGTAAATGCCGAGATTTTTGGCAAGTTCTCTTTTAATTCGCACCATGTACCAATCATGGAACCATTGCAGATAGATACAAAAAGCTGAAGTAACTCAGCGGGACAGGCAGCATCTCTGGAGGGAAGGAATGGTGACGTTTCGGGTCAAGACCCTTCTTCAAACTGAAAGTCATGGGAAACGAAAGCATGAGATTTCGTCTCTCCAGAGATGCTGCCTGACCCGCCAAGTTACTCCAGCATTTTGTGTCTATCTTCGGTTTAAACCAGCATCTGCGGTTCCTCCCTACACATTGAACCATTGCATTTGGTTGGTCATATTTCAAGATGTAAGACACTTGTAAATACATTTTAACTTTTCCTTGGAACCCATGATTGACATTGAACTTGGAAAACATGTGGGGAGAACCACAAGTGATTCTTGAGCGTTTAAATCATTTTTACCTAGCGCCACATGACTTCCTCTTGCTTGAATGGGATTTCCATGTGACTGTGTCTTGGGTCCCTGTTCTGTTATTAATATCAATCAGAAGTCATTACATTGTAAAACAAGAAGGAAAAAAATATATTCACTATAATCTGAGTATGTGACACATATGTTTTTGTTCCCTCAGGTCTAATTGTGTATATATTTTCTAATGTTTGGAGTATCTAATATTTGGAGTATCAGCTCATTATTTATATTATATAGAAAGCTTTTACTGCAACTGATGTGATCAGAATGCAGTTTAGCTTGTTCCCTTCCCCCTGTTTGTCTTGCCTGCAAGAATAGTTTTCTTGTATATCCAGCCAACTTCCCCAAAGTAGATTAAATATGTTTTGATGGCAACCAACAAGAACCATGAGCATTTTGCAATTATGCTCCTTGAATTAATAGAACGGATAGATGAGGTTGTGGGGTTGATGCTGTGTACATGGACTTAAAACTTTACTTCAGAGATACAGCCTGAAAACAGGGCCTTCAGCCCACCGTGTCCATGCTGACCAGTTATCACCCCGTACACTAACATTGTCCTACACACTAGGGATAATTTACAATTTTACCAACCTACGAGCCAGTGTGGGAAGAAACCGGAGCACGTGGAGAAAAGCCACGCGGTCACAGGGAGAATGTACAAACTTCACACAGACAGCACTCGCAGTCAGGATTGAACCTGGGTTTCTGCCACTGTAAGGCAGCGGCTCTACCGCTGCACCGCCCTAGATTCAATGCTGCATAACATCTCTGTCAGCAAAATTGAACCCTATGAGATAAAAGAGACCCAGAAGGCAAGGGTCTAAAATTGGATTAGGGAAAGTAAGAAGAAAGGTGCGGAAAATGGACTGGATTATGCAGTAACACCCTTTGCAGTTTGCGAGAACACTTTCATAAAAATTGGATCCAAATACACTTAGCTTCTGCTGGTAGTTCTCTTTGGATAGAAGAGTGAGAGGGTAAGTGCCAGTTTATACAATAGTCTGCTCTGTCACTCTATTTGCCAAAATCCCTGGTGGCAAAGTGGAAATGAGTGGTATGAGGGGCTAAATCCAGGTCTCCAGTTGTGGCTGGTGAATGTAATGTGACTTGTATTGATTGATTGAAAAGTACACCATAGAAACAGGCCCTTCAGCCCAGAGATCACACTGACTATTGATTATCCCTTCACTCTAGGGATGTTTCTGTGGAATTCCCCGCCACAAAGGACAGTGGAGGCCAAGTCACTGGATGGATTTAAGAGAGAGTTAGATAGAGCTCTAGGGGCTAGTGGAGTCAAGGGATATGGCGAGAAGGCAGGCACGGGTTATTGATAGGGGAAGATCAGCCATGATCACAATGAATGGCGGTGCTGGCTCGAAGGGCCGAATGGCCTCCTCCTGCACCTATTTTCTATGTTTATATGTTTCTATGTTATCCTCTATTTGCATCCACTCCCTACACACTGGGGGCAATTTATAGAGGCCAATTAACCTACCAACCCACACGCCTTTGGGATATTGGCGGAAATGAGATCAAGAGAAAACCTATATAGTCACAAGGAGAGCATGCAAACTCCACAGAGACAGTGCCTAAAGTCAGCATCATACCTGGATCTCTAGTGCTGTGAGGCAGCAGCTTTACCAGCTGCGCCATGGTGCCACGACAATGGGGTTGCTGATGTGGGCATCAGGTAAGTGGTTAGTTTACTATCCCTTATCTTATCATTGACACACAAGGAGACTATTTGGACTATGAAGGGTCTGAAGAAGGGTCTCGGCCCGAAACGTCACCCATTCCTTCTCCCCAAAGATGCCGCCTGTCCCGATGAGTTAAGGGCCTGTCCCACTTAGGCGACTTTTTCGGCGACTGCCCACGTCTGTCACAGTCGAGGCAGGTTGGCAGCAAAAGCGGCGAATGGACCCCCCCCAATACAACAATGTCTACGACAAGCTATGACCACCTCCCACCTAGTCAACGCCAAGCTAGGGCAAGCTGCCGACAACCGGCAACCCATTAGGATGTCCACCTACGACCACACCTATGACAACCTACCACCACACAGGCGACAACCTATGACAACTGAAGTCAACCTACATCCACCCATGACAAGCTACGACAAGCAACGACCCTGTCGGCAACAACTGAAGGCAATTCAGTCACCGCTACCTGTCGTCGGTTGACATAGGTTGACGTAGGTAGTCGCCAATGGAGTTCACCGGTCAGCACCTGGCTACAACCAACGTCACCTAGCAACAACCTGCTTCATCCTGGCGACCACCTACGACAGCACCTACGACAGGAGAAGACAAGCTACATCAAGCACACAATCGGCAAAAAGGTTTGAACATTTCAAAATCCAGCGGCGACTAGAAAAACTTTACATCTCTTTAGGCGACTTGAGGAGACAACTCACGACCATGCAGGCATCACCCCGCGACCATGTGGCGACAGTCATCATGTAGTTGCCGAAAAGATCGCCTAAGTGGGACAGGGGCTTAACTCCAGCATTTTGTGTCTGTTTGGATAATTCTGGCTCCAAAGAAAGCTGTCCCATTCATCCCATTCTTTCTCTCCTTCTTCCTCTGTACCCCTGAAATATTTATTCTCACTCAATCATGACCATTGATTCCTTTTTACATGAATATACACTAAGTGGTAATTACAGTCACCAATTAACCTACCAGCACCCCTTTGAGTTGTGGGAAGAAATAGGAGTACCAGGAGGAAACCCGCACAGTCACCAGGGGATCATGCAAACTCCACACAATCAGCATCCAAAATGATGATTGAGATCAAGTCTCTGGCACTGATGTACTGTAACACTGATTGCTGAGACACACCATGTCGCCTTTTTATGTTTTTAATTCGTTTCTAGGACTTTTGTACATATCGCATCCGAGCTGCAAACTGCGATCTCTGGCCACTTGATCGGCCCACTTTCACAGCAGGGCGGATGATAATGTGGGTGCGCCTTTGGCATCTGATACTTGACCCACTTAATGATGTAAATCGACCCACTGTATCTGCTAAGCAGAAGTCGATTAACGTGCAAGTACACTTACAGGGATCAGAGGTTGCAAAAGTAAATCTTCTCCTCTGTGATGTTATACCACATGCACTAAGGTCTCATAAATAAAAACGTCAAAACAACCAATTAAGAAAATGTAGTATGCAAACTTGCATGGAAGATTTATTTTCTTACTCGTTGGAGATTGAAATCACAAGTAACGTGACATTGATACCACTTAATATGGTATTAAGCCCGTGACTTAATCTTTTTGTTTATGAGTGACCTATCCTCCAGATTGTACTACCTTTCAGTGCAGGGCCATTGGATACCAGCACTTCCAATGAATTTTGATTGGAGCTATCTTGCTAACAATCAGTTTGAATATTTAATCACATTTCCAGTTCTAAATTGTGGAAACCAGAAATGTTCCTCTCATGCAGCCATGAACCTTGGGTCCTTCTGGTGGTGGCCCGTCACAGACGAGGATAGCATGGTTGTGCGGTCTCATGTCTTGTGGGATCGTGTGTGGCTCACGAGTCTGATGTGCGAGCCACACACATGGGAGCACTGGGGGGCACATGAAGGGGCATTTAGGGTTGCAGCCTTCCTCCTCTCTCTAATACTAACGAGTCTGCTTCGGCGATTAACTTCGAAACTGCTGGCCGCCGTCCTAGTGGTCGTACGCCAACCAGTACTGTCACTGGCACTGGCAGGGGTTTCCAGTTGTTTTGGGGCTAGGTGTGCGTGCTGGAGATGGTTCTCGATGCTGGCTTTGAACCGGTTATTTGACCCTGGGTTCCTTTGACCCTGTGACAGAACTCCGTACAGGAGTTAACGTGACAAGCAGGATTCATCCATCCGGATCATATGGCCTGTCCACTGAAGCTGGGCCTTTATGATCATTGCTTTATGATCACGCCAGACCGGTCCAGCATTTCCACATTGTTCACCCTATCTAGCCAGCGAATGCCCATGATGGACTGCAGAGAGCACATGTGCAATTTCTTGGGTCCTTCTAAGTGTTTTTAACTGCACAGAACCATCGAGCTATACAGCTCAGGAACAGTCTCTTCAGCCCAACCTGTCCATGCTGGCCAAAATGCCCATCTGAATTATTCCCATATGCCTACATTTAACCCACACCCCCCTAAACCCTTTCTATCCATTAAACCTTTCTATCCTCCTCAACCCTTTCTTCCTATTTAATTTATTTTCTTAAATGTCGTAAATGAACCTACCTATACAGCTTTCTCCGTCAGCTTGGTCCATATTTTCACAGCACTCTGTGTTGAAAACATTGCACCATGGGTTCCTTTAAAATGTTTCTGCTCTCATCTTAAATGTTTCCTCTCTAGTTTTAGACTCTTTCGCTGTGACAAAAAGACTGCGACCATCTACCTTTTCAATGCCCCCATTATTTTATCTACATTATCAACATTCTTTGCCCCATGGAAAAATGACCCATCCTTACAACTCCAGAACTCTGGTCCTACCAACATCTTTGTGAAACGTTTCTACATCCTTTCCAGCTTAATAACATCCTTTCTACTGCTGGGTGACCAGAGCTGCACACAGTACTCTAAATGTGTTCTCGCCAATGACCAACACTGTTACAACGTGATTCAATCTTCAATAACGTTCTTCACTGCCCACTACACTGCCAATTTTAATGTCATTCATAAACTTTAACTATGTTAACAACGTTGTCATCCAAGTCATTAATATGGGTGACAGACAACAGTGGACCCAATATTAATGCTGAGGCATTCTGCTGGTCACAGGCCACCAATCTGTATGACAACCCTCCACTGCCATCCCTTGACTCCTTCCGCTGAGCCAATTTTGTATCCAATTGGTTGGACCACTCTGGATACCATGCGATTGAATCTTCCAGACTAAACTCACCTACAATACAAGGCATTATCAAACACCATGCTACAGTCCATGCTAAATGATAATGTCCACAACCTTGCCCTTGCCATTCTTCAATGTAGAGAATCGTATATGTTGAGAATCCCGTTAAGCTTTATGTTATGCTCGTGGCCTTTATAGTATGCTTGTGATCAGCTTTCTTATGACCTTCCTAATCTTCACCAGTCGCAGTACGAGCTCTATTATAATGTCAACCAATATGGGTCAGCTCAATGAATCAACTCAACCATGTAACATCATAATAACTATCCAGTTGTTGCTCCAAACAGACGTCGGTTTTTGACAAATTCTACACTTTAAAGTGTGGCTTTTTTATTTGTTATATATTCTCTTGATTTGGTTTTAAGCTTTTCCAATGGCAGTGAATGAAGAGCACGTATTGCCTGTTGAAGCCAGCTGTCCCAATTTCATACTTTCATCTCTTGACATCAGAACTGACAGATAATTAAAATTTATAATGGATGAAAGGACAGCTTCATAATTTTTTGTAGTTTCTATCTTAAGGACTGTTTATTGAAAGGGACAGATTGTCTGATGAGATCTATGGAAATGATTCTTACTTTGAGGACATTGGAAAATCTACTTCTCATTGGGAACATTATTATTACAACAACAGATTTCACTGTCCTTTCTGTGTTGTTGGCATCTCTCCTTACATTCAGGTGACGGTCTTCTATCATGAGGACCAGAGGACATAAGTTCAAGGTGAAGGGGGGAAAGATTTAATAGGAGTCTGAGGGGTAACTTTTTCACACAAAGAGTGGTGGGTATATGGAACAAGCTGCCAGAGGAAGTAGTTAAGGCTGGAACTATCCCAACGTTTAAGAAACAGTTAGGCAGGCACATGGATAGGGCAGGTTTGGAGGGATATGGACTCAGCGCAGGAAGGTGGGGCTAGTGTAGCTGGGACAAGTTGGCCGGTGTGGGCAAGTTGAGCCGAAGGGCCTGCTTCCACACTGTATCATTCTATGAATCTATGTGGTTGTGCACTCTCAAATCTCCTCGGGAACGGGGAAATGAAAATAAAGACTTGCCCAGGTCTTTGGGGGGTTTGGAAAGCAACACAAGCTAAAAGAAACACAATTGGGAGAAGTCCGAAGTTTCCTTATGGAGATTTTTCTGGTGCCATCTTCCATTTCCATGAGGCTAATGTGGCATGGCAATAAAATCTACTGTCTCCACATTGTGCTGATATTTGGCCCTTGTGTCTGGTTTGCCTAAAGTATGTATTCAGTATTGACAATTACCCTTGCAATGCAGCAGAGTCATAGGGTCATAGAGTCGTACAGCATGGAAACAAGCCCTTCGGCCCAACTCGCCCACAACATGCCCCATCCATACTAGTCCCATTTGCCTGCATTTGGCTCATATCCCTCTAAACCTACCCTATGCAAGTACCGATCTAAATATTCTTCAACGTTGCAATAGTTCCTGCCTCAACAACCTCCACGACAGCTCGTTCCATACACTCACCACCCTTTGTGTGAAAAAACAATTTCCTCTGGAAATTCCTCCTATTGTCTCCTCATCTAATGATCACATAGATTTACATGAGATAATACACAAAAATCAGTGAGATGAGATGATCCCTGAAGGATTATACTTAAAGTGAAAGGGATTATCAACATTGAGGATCCAAGCTTCAAATACTATTCATTTTTTTTTGACTTAAAACAAAAATCACACATTTTCCCAGCTCTATTTAAATCCAAAATAAATAATCTTGTCTCATTCTTTCAGAATTGAATTGGATGATTTCTTCCATTGTACTACGAAACCTGTAACTTAGGGGGGAATGTATTTTATGCATTGATTTTGCTATATATTTAATTACAGTGTCTCAACATTTTTAATGCTTACAATGAATGACAAAGTGGTTTCTAAGATATATCTCATGAAAAAAGATATCTGTGCACAGAAAATGGATTATATGTTGCTATTTCTATTCAGTGTTATGCAATGGAGTGGAATTCTATTTCAAAAGTCTCCAGGCGACTTTGCACCAGTCTAGAAATTCAGCTGGGCATTAGTGGTTGTAACCCTTGCTAGTGGTTAAGTGTTTTCAATGTAAGATACTAGTTGATGACACTAGTCCTAATGTAACCCATGGCTTCAGTATTAACAACATGAATTGGCAACCCCAGGTCCAGATAATGTTTATTTGACAAAGGCAATTATGACAGCCTTAAAAATACTCATAGTCACCCTTTCTACTCGGGTGGATGCTTCCATCATAATAACACTGATGCTTTTTAATGGTAGTTTTGAGCCATGAGCCACCGGTATTCAAAGAACATCATGGACACTGAAAGGTTACAGACACATTTCCAATATCCAATACTAAAGTTTCTACAGGTCCACTGCAACCTCGGTGAATGATGTTACATCTGTCTCAGGTTTACAGAGATGGTCCACCTGGATTTGTGATATTCGGCATATGGTCCTCCAAGCAGCCACACATGCCTGGTTTGCTCATGGAGGTAAAGATCAATCTCCTAGCCTCAGAATCATTCCAGGTCACTGCTGAGTACACAGTGAAATACATGTGATATGACAATGACTGTCATAACATGAAGTTCTGCTCTCTGCAGCAGTCCAGATCAGCTATGGTAAAAAAGATTGTCTTTGTGCGCTGTATGCTTCAGGCTACAAGGAGAGATCACCCTGCATCTGGGCAATGCAGCCGGCAGAGGAGGTATCACACCAAGGGGAAGCCAAGGCGGGGGAGTGTACGGATATACCAGAGGAGGAAGAGCAAAGAAAAGAGAGCAAGAGGGTCTGAAGAAGGGTCTCGACCCGAAACATCACCCATTCCTTCTCTCCAGAAATGCTGCCTGTCCAGCTGTTACTCCAGCATTTTGTGTCTATCTTTGATTTAAACTAGCACCTGCAGTTCTTTCCCACACAAAGAGAGCAAGACTATCTGCTACTGCAAATCATCACGGATGCTCCTTGGGAGGGAGGCTACATTGTCAGAGACAATCTGATTGCCAGATAATTTCCTTGAACCTATCCATCACATTTCTATAAACATCCTTTCTCTATGGACTTATTGCATATTCTCTAACTTATCAATATACTCACAATGGCCCCATAGCAGGCGTCCACGTCGCGGGGCTGGAAACTGGAAGAATCCCGAGCTAATTCTGCTACCACCATCATCTATTGCGACAAGTGATGGCTCCCACTGATTGTCGACGGAAGCTTGCGTCCTTTTCAGGATGGACGATGACAGAGAGTCCATCATTTGTAACAAGATGGAGTTAGATAGAGCGCTGACGGATAGCGGAGTTAAGGGACATGGAGAGTAGGCAGGAACCGGGTACTGATTGTGGATGATCAGCCATGATCACATTGAATGGCGTTGCTGGCTCGAAGGGCCGAATGGCCTACCCCTGCACAGATTGTCTGTTATCTCTTGTCTATTGAAAAGAAGAAGAATATACTCACAACAAATACAAAAAACTGTTTCCTCATAGAAGGATGAGGGTGAACTGATGTTTGTGTTTTAGTTTTAGTAATGCAGCGCGGGAGCAGGCCCTTCAGCCCATCGAGTGCGCACCGACCAGCGATCCGTGTTACAGTGGCACACACTACACACGAGGGACAATTTACAATTTTGACACTATGTGATATCAGTACCCACAATGTGACAGCTTAATCACCAGTCCTTTGCCTCCTCCAGACTAAAGGAGGTGCTCCTCGGGCACATGGGGCTTCCTGTGAGTTCTGGGAGGTGGACTCACCACACCTCCTGCTCTCAGTCCGGGAACGCTGAGAGTGCACCATTCATCTCTGTGTAAATGCGCCGCAGTCTCCACAACAGTACCTACCAGTCTTAGAAACATAGAAAACAGGTGCAGGAGTAGGCCATTTTGCCCTTCGAGCCAACACCACCATTCAATATGATCATGGCTGATCATCCAAATTCAGTACACCTGTTCCTGCTTTCTCCCCATATCACTTGATTCCGTCAGCCCTAAGAGCTATATCTAACTCTCTCTTGAAAACATCCAGTGAATTTCCCTCCACTGCCTTCTGTGGCAGAATTCCACAGATTCACAACTCTCTGGGTGAAAAAAGTTTTTCCTCATCTCAATTCTAAATGGCCACCCCTTATTCTTAAACTGTGACCCCTGGTTCTGGACTCCTCCAACATCGGGAACATTGTTCCTGCATCTATCCTGTCCATTCCCCTAAGAATTTTACATGTTTCTATAAGATCCCCTCTCATCATTCTAAATTCCAGTGAATATAAGCACAGTCGATCCATTCTTTCATCATATGTCTGAACCTATGCTGTACTCCCTCAATAGCAAATATGTCCTTCCTCGAATTAGAAGACCAAAACTGCACACGATATTCCTGGTGCAATCTCACTAGGGCCCCTGTACATCTGCAGTAGGACCGCCTTGCTCTCTACTCAAATCCTATCGCTATGAAGGCCAACATGCCATTAACTCTCTCCAATGCCTGCTGAACCCGCATGCTTACTTTCCGAGTCTGATGTGCAAGGACACCCAGGTCTCGTTGCACCTCCCCTTTTCTTAATCTGACACCATTCATATACCAATCTGCCTTCTTGTTCTTAGTTCAGTCGTAGCTCCCATCCAAAGTAGCAGCAGGTGGGAAGACAAATAATAGGTCTGTGAGTGGTCCGCAAGGAGGACAAGAGTTGTTTGGTCAACTCAAGAGGCAGATCGTGTCGACCTTGGTGCATGGAAGCAGAGGATGGCTGCTGGATGCAGCTGATGGTCTGTTCACCCAGGTCTTGAGTCATGGTGCTGGAGGAGGTGGCCGCTGGAGACCCTCCATTGACTTGCATCCCGTGGCATCTGCATGGACCAGTGGTGGAAGGACCTGGTGGCGTTTCATCGGACCAGGCCAACATCTTCCTCATTGATGCAGCTGCACCAGGACACTGGACCTTAAAGTGAGACACATGAGAATTGCAGATGTGATAGTGGCAAATAAGAGGCTTTTAGATAGGCATGTGAATAGGCGGTGAATGGAAGGGTATGGATCAAGTGCAGGCAGATGGGATTAGTTTAACATCACATTAAGACATTGTAGGCTGAATATGTGTGCTTTATACTGCTCTATCTTCAATAATGCCCAGAGATTAGAGATTAGCGTGCATGTGTGTGCATGCTAATGTATATTGTGATGTCTGAGCCTATGTCAGGTTGACAATGACTACACTAACACTTGCAGTGGGGTGAACTCAGTGTCTTTGAGTATGAGCGAGGGAGTACCTCTTCTCTGCTGCCTCTCTGTTCTCGCTATGGCAGCCATAGTATTTGCAGCTGCCCTTGGCTTTCCCTGGAGCTTCTCTAATGAAATACAGAATCTCTGCTGTGTTTGTTGGGCAGTTCCTCAAAATTCCAAGAACAACCTCTGCAACCCTTGCTGCCTGCCTCACTGTGCCAGAGGCCCTGGTTTGATCCTGACTACGGATGCTTTCTGTGTGGAGTTTGCACGTCTTCCTTTGACTGTGTGGATGTCATCATATGAAATTGCCATTAATGTTTAGGGAGTGGACGAGATGTGGGATAACATGGAATTAGTGTGGTTGGACGATCAATGCTAATTGTGGACCCGATGGGCAGTTCGGGCTGTTTGCATGCAGCGTCTCTAAACTAAATCAAACCCAAATTTCCTGACAAATTCATACTTGTACCAATCCATTACATTGCACCATTCAATAAGATCATGGCTGTAATGTTTTTGGGGGGATGACCTCACAACTCGAAACCTATCCCTCGGTTCACTCAATATCTAATCTATATTACTAAAAGACTGATGTTGACCACTTCCCGTTGTTCTGTATATTGGTTTAAGAAAAAACGCTGCAACTTACGGCTGTGATTTTTGGCCATCTTACTCAGAGTCTCCCTCCGCTGCGCAGGACAAGAGGATTTTTTGCATTGATGAAAAATAAAAGAGTTATTAGTGTTTAAAAAATGTTGAGACTCTCTCTCCTGAAGGTCACGCCCCTTCACGGAAGTGTTGTGTGCCTCAGTCAGTCTCTGCAAGATGGGGGAGTGAGAGGGTCACGTCTCTCAGTCTGACACTGGACACATGTCTACTAAACTGTGAGTGGTTTTACTGACCTGTCAGTGCCCTTAATGTGGTTTGAAAATATAGTTTGTAAATGCTAAAGCTGTGTTGCCTTTGGTTTGGAAATGCTAAAGCTGTGTTGCCTTTGGTTTGGAAATGCTAAAGCTGTGTTGCCTTTGGTTTGGAAATGCTAAAGCTGTGTTGCTTAATTAATGTTGCCTTGCCTAATTAATGTTGCCTTGCCTAATTAAAGTTGTCTTGCCTAATTAAAGTCTAATCTTGACCACTTCCTGATTGTGCTTTATATTGATTTTAGATAAAACACTACCACGTACGGCTATAATTTTTGGCCATCTTACTCAGGTTCCAAGTTCCCATCGATGAAAAATAAAAGGTATTAGTGTTTAAAAAATGTTGAGATTCTCTCTCCTGTCCATCACGCCATGAAGGCCACGCCCCTTCTGGTGGGAGGGGGGGATGGACTATAAAACCCATAAGTGTGGGCGTGGCTCAGTCACTGCAAGATGGAGGAGGGAGAGGTCACGATTAGTGGCCTTGCACCCTGCTTGAAATGGTATGAAACCGCACTCAAATTTGGTGGCCTTGCACCCTGCTTGAAGTGGTAAGAAACTGCACTTGAATTTGGTGGCCTTGCACCCTGCAACTTGGTGGAGAGGTGGAATGTTGTGTTGGGGGACCAGCCCTTCTGTGTGATGCTGGGACCCAATGGATCCCACTTAGTCTAGTATTCTATAAAGGTCTTGCATCGGCATGGTAGGGCAAATGAAGTGAATATAGTACAGGAGCAACGGGCAAGTTTATATTGTTCCAGGATCAGAACAAATTAATTTTGAGACATTCGTCTTCAACAGTATTGGGCAAAAGAAATGTGAATTGCCTGTCTCTGGGTGATGTTGGTATCAGAGTGAATCTAGCCTTTGGCAAAGGAGAGTTTGGGGAAAATGTTGCACACCAGGGTGCAGTGGTGGATTTGGCAGTAGGAAGCAATCACTTTGTTTAGCGCCATTGTGAGGAGAAGTTTGATATAAGTGTTGAGGAAACCAGATGTTACATAAAAGTAAAGATTGAAATGTGATGTTTGGTTCACTGATGGATTCCTAGTGTCAGTCAGCAGGGAAGCATAGGATGAGTATGACAGCACTCGGGGTGCGAAGATTATGGATCTGACCATAACATCTTTGTTATTCCTTCACTATTGTTAAATTCAATATTTTGTAATGAATTCCTGAGTCTATCTCTCCCTGCACCTACAAGTCCATCTACTTCTCCAGTGAGTCTGTTTCTCTCACCATAATTGGAACAGAAGTAGAAGCCGAAACAATCTGTCATGTTTGAAATATTCCTTTCTCCCACATTTCCTTTTTTTTCCCATTCAATCTTTCTGGTGTATTATTAAATTTCCAAAACCAAACCACCTGAGTGAAGGTTTTGACATGTACAGTGCTGCTTGTATTCTACGTCTGAAAAAATATCAAACAAATATTGTTAGAAATAGAGGAGGACTTTTGTTGGGCTACGTAAATATCCAGCTCCGAATGATTGCTTCAACAGTAAGAACAAATCTAGCAAAATGAGAGAACCTGTAACCTTCAGGCAAAATACTTTAAGACAGAAATACCACTCAATTGATAAGACAGCCATCATACTGGGAAATAATTACTGTTCAGATATCGATTTGACTTCATTTCTTATAATCATATTGTTTAAATGTCACACAGCATAGAAACAGGACCCCTTTGGTCTAACTCATCCTTGCTAACCAAGATCCCAATTTCTATATTCGGCCTATATCCCTCTGAATCTTTCCTATCCATATAGCCCAGATGTCTTTTAAATGCTGTTATAATACCTATCACAACTGCCTCCTCTGGTAGCTTGTTCCATATACCTATCATCCTCAAAGTGAAAAAGTTGCTCCTCAAGTTCCTATTAAATCTTGACCCTCTCATCTTAAACCTGTGTCCTCTGGACCTTGATTGCTCTTGATTACCCTGGGTAAAAGACACTGTGCATTCACCCTGTCTATTCCTTCACATTCCCTCTGTAATATCACTCCTCAGCCACCTGCGCTCCAAAGAATACAATCCCAGCCATGCTCAACGTCTCCCTATAGCTCAGGCCCTCAACTCCCGCCAACACCTCTAGAATCCTTGACTCCTGTCAACATCTCTTTAATCTTCTCTGCACTCATTCCAGCATGATAACATCCTTCCTATAGCAGGGTGACCAAAATTGAACACAGGATTCCAAATGCGGCCTCAGGTTATGTGCCACTGTAACAGAGCGCCCTAACTTCTATACTCAATACCCTGACTGATGAAGGCCAATGTACCAAATGCTTTTTTTACCACCCTTTCTACCTGTGATGCCACTTTTGGGGAATGATGTACCTGTACTCCAAGATCCCTCGGCTCTACAACACTTGCCAAAGGGCTCTGCCATTCACTGTGAAGGTCCTGCCCTGGTTTCACTTCCCAATATGTAAAATCTCACCCATTTAGATATTAGAATTTTCAGCTTATAAGGAAGAACAGAGGCTCGAAAAGCATCTAGAATAATTCAACTTTCATTTAGAAAATATCATTGCTAGGTTTAGGTTTTTGGTAATTCAGAATTGCTTGTCCAGCTTTGTGAGTCTAAAATAACTGAACACTAATAATGGAAACAAATAATTGTTGTATTTGGCCTACTGAGCATTTTGAACTCCTTGGCTACCAACTTGAAAGTTCAGATCCAGAAATATTTTTACTTTCCCAGTAATCAGATGTGTTAGGTATAATTTAAACCACCATAATCTTCATGGGTTTTGAGAAGACTATCACTCGCATCTTCAGTCGTGGTACTTGGACCTAGATACATAAATTTGGAGGATTACTCACCATTTGACATAATGTTTCACTATTTTAGTTTAGTTTAGTTTAGTTTGGAAATATTGCACAGAAACGTCCACACTGACCAGTGATCGCCACACATTAACACCATCCTGCGCACTAGGGACAATTTACATTTATACCAAGCCAATTAACCTACAAACCTGTACATCTTTGTAGTGTGGGAGGAAATTGAAGATCCTGGAAAAACCCATGCAGGTCACAGGGAGATAGTACAAATTCCGTACTGAATAGCACCATACAGGATTGACCTGGGTCTCTGTCTCTGTAATGCCCCTGTCCCACTTAGGAAACCTGAACGGAAACCTCTGGAGACTTTGCGCCCCACCCAAGGTTTCCGTGCGGTTCCCGGAGGTTCCCGGAGATTTATGTCCTCCGGCAATCTCCTTCAACTAGCATTGCAACCGGCTTCGACTAAAAAAATTACCGATTTTCAAAACAAAAACCACTTTCGACCATTAGGAAGACTGACAAAAACCTCCGGGAACTGCACGGAAACTTTGGGTGGGGCGCAAAGTCTCCAGAGGTTTCCGTTCAGGTTTCCTAAGAGGGACAGGGGTATAAGGCAATAACTCTACCGCCTCCGCCACCTTGCCACTCTTGTTCAGTGCTTTTGCCTTTACATTGCATTTCCTGTTTAACTTGCCTGTTCTCCACTGTATTTGATTATTAGTTCAGCAGACAATACAACTCAAACCATTCAGCTCTCTTTGGAAGTCAGTAGATATATTTCTCTTGCTGTATTGTACACAGCACCAATAAATCTTTATAACTACAGCAGTTGTTTTAACCAGTAGATCATAATGAAATTCATAACCAAAAGTCGTGCTACCAACTTGCTCAAACTTGAGACAAAATGTTCATCATGTTATTTATCCTGTCTTATGGCTCTTTGTATTGACCATGTAATATTTTGGGACTATTTTAGCAATTTTATATTCCACAATAAAATGAAGCATCACAAGTACATGATTAATCACAATTAGAAATGTTATCCAACATTGTCACCCTTTTGCTTTCGCATTCATACTGGATTATTCAATTCATGCCATTCTCTGATTGATTATGGTTTCCCAATTGGTTTAAAACAGGAGATCAAAGTGTGGGTGTACATTAGTAGTAAATACAATCTCTATCCTGTATTTACTGTATTTGCTCTGCATCCAAATAAATTACCTATTTACCTATTTTATTTTTGTAATACCATTAAAGCTAATGTTTAAGTCAAGGTAATCATTGTCAAACAGTGTGGGAACAGGCCCTTCGGCCCAACTTGCCTACGCTGACCAACATGCCCTATCTGCACTAGTCCCACCTGGCCGCATTTGGCCCATATCCCTCTAAACCTATCCCATCCATGTACCTGTCTAAATTTTTCATAAATGTTGACATAGTACCTGCCTCAACTACCTCCTGTGGCAACGCATTCCAAATCCCTACCACCTTTTGTGTAAAAAACGTTGCCCTTCAGGTTCCTATTGAATCTGTCCCCCATCACCTTTAACCTATGGCCTCTGTTTCTCAGTTCCCCTACTCTGGGTAAATAATTCCCCCACTCTGTGCAAAAGCTGATACCTGCAACAGCAAGTTGCATTCAAGTAACATTCCAGGCAATCCAAAGGGAAAATAATGACAAATCTCATATGGCCTTGGATGATCAAAACTGGTCACAGTGATGATTTTTATATTATGTGGTGCGGAGTCAAAGAGGTGGGTTTAAAGAAGAATTTTCAAGGAACAGTGAGATGGAGATTTGTCCATTTTATTCGGTGCTCTCAGTACATCCACCTTTATCAAGCAACTGTGTTCCGTCCACAGTGGCCATCTTCAGGTCCTGGTTTAATAACATTTCAACTGTCCTTCCCTTTTCTGCACTGACCTATCTGTCCTCGATCTTCTCCAGTACCAGTGTAAGGCCAGACACAAATGAATATAACAGTATCCCATATTCTATTTCGGTAATCGACAACCCAAAGGCATGACCAATATTTTGTTTCTAATTCCAGGTAAACGGCACCCTAATTTCTCTCCCATTCTGATCCTTCCAGGTGCTTTCATCACATCCCCCCCTCCCCCGGCCCCCTCCCAAACTCTCCCCCCACCTAATCCCTCTACCTCCACACCTCTCTCCCCCCAGCTGGTCCCACTACCTTTATAATCCTCTGCCCCCGCCCACCCTTATTCTGGTCCCTCTAACTCAACACTCTTCTCCCCCCCATACAATAGACAATAGGTGCAGGAGTAGGCCATTCAGCCCTTCAACCCAGCACTGCCATTCACTGTGATCATGGCTGATCATCCCTCCATCTGATATTTGCACTTTATTAATTTATTAATTCATGTGTGTATTTACATATATAATTGTAGTCAATGCCTACTATGTTCTGTTGTGCTGAAGCAAAAAAAGAATTTCATTGTCCTGTCAGGGACACATGACAATAAACTCTTTTGACTTTGACTTTTTGAATCAGTGCCCCGTTCCTGCCTTCTCCCCCATATCCCTTGACTCCGCTGTCTTTAAGAGCTCTATCTTACTCTCTCCTGAAAGCATCCAGAGAAACGGCCTCCTCTGCCTTCTGAGGCAGAGAATTCCACAGATTCACAACTCTCTGGGTGAAAAAGTTTTTCCTCATCTCCGTTCTAAATGGCTTACCCCTTATTCTTAAACTGTGGCCCCTGGTTTTGGACTCTCCCAACATCGGAAACATGTTTCCTGCCTCTAGCGTGTCCAATCCCTTAATAATTTTATATGTTTCAATAAGATCCCCTCTCATCGTTCTAAATTCTACAGTATACAAGCCCAGCCTCTCCATTCTATCAACATGTGTTTCCTCCACCACTACTAGAGGGACCAGATGGGGGAGAGGAGTGTTCTATGGTTTTTTATTGTCATATATACTAGGTAGAGTGAAATTATTATTTTTTTGCAAACAGTCCAATAAAAATCATAATATACATAGGTAAACCTTACTTAAGTACGAGAGAGTAGGAATAGCAGATTATACTTGTGACTGTCTCCGTGTAATTTACTATTCTTTAACTTATATGGAAGGTGGTGCCTATGTATAGTAAGATTTTTACTGGGATGTATGTAAAAAATGAATTTCACTGTGAGTACCATTGATCACTCTTCTCCCCCCACCCAGTCCCTCTACCTCCACACTCCCCTCCCCCCCGCCCCACCCCTCATCTCCTTCCACCCTTCACCTCCCAACTCCCTTGCCTTACACTGGCCATGTCCCATCTGCACTCTCAGGCCTTAAACAGGATCTTAACCCATAACATTGATTAGCTCTCTCTATCCACATATGCCGCCTGACCCACTGCATTCCTCCAACAGTTTGATTTTTATCTTTCCAGATTCCAGCATCTGCAGCAGCAGATTTAAAATTCATGGGGTGTGGGGCAATCAAAATCATGTTTTTCCCAGAACAGAATTGTCATGAAATGTGGTCAAAATATGCAATATTAATTAAAAAAATATATACTAATTATTAAAAACACAACACATGTAAATTTGATCTTGAGAAATTTTGAAAGAGTAATGACTTTGTCTATCATAATGAAACTCAGTTCAATCTCAGTCAATAAGTTTTGAAGTGGTCAATGTTTCTTTTTCACATTGTGAATGGACTTTGGTTGTTGTTGGCAATTCTGGCATTTATGGCCCATCCTTGATAGATCTTGATTTAGTGAAGTAATTTTGAAACAACCAAATTGGTGAGTGTGATTTGGTGCATGAAAAATAGGACCGGGTCAAGGCAGAAGATTTATTTCCCAGACCCATTTACAACAGTTCACTGGTTCTGTGTTTATCTTTACTGAGGACAGTTTTATTTTATATATAAAAATGGTCAGGTTTACAGCAATGGAAGTGTGTGTAACAGAAACTGCAGCTGATGTTGGAGCAGTGATTTTGTGGTGATTGCACATGTGAAGAATGCAGCAAGATAACCCATGGAAGAGCAGGACACCAATGGCAGCAACTGCTGGATTGCTCCATTCAACTGATTCAGACTTTGCTGTCAGTTTCACAGAGCAATGACAGCCAGAGATGACAGTTCGGCTGTTATTACAGCCACAAATTCCAGGCCAATGGTTTCAATCTCCGTGCAGGATTAATTGCGATTTGGTCTCATGCAGAATTGTGGCACAAGGTCCACCTCATATAGCCATGGCGTATAGTGACTGCATAGAAATGCGGTGGGGTGCTTCGCATTCTCTGTACTTATTTGCACATTGACTTCAACCCAAAAGGAATCTGATAAAATATTTCCCACAGAAGCATATGCCCACCACTGCCCATAAAACAAACTCTCAAAAAGAACAGTAATAATACTTACCAGTCGTGAGCATTCGAAGTAGCTGTGAAGGAAAAAAAGTTGCTAGTATCCTATTGAAGTCTAAGAAGCATAGATCTTTGGCTGCAGTGGTAATTCACTCACTGCCAGAGATTGATGACTGTATGAAGTCCATAAACGATGTTACCTCTACATTTTATTTTTATGATTTATTTTATCATGTTGTCAAGGTCTGCTGAAAACAAGAAACAAATCAATGAATGTCTGACTTAAATATTAAAGAAAGTCATAATATACATCTTTATTCAGGCATCTTATTCAATCTTGTGTTCTGAATCAAAGTAACATTGTTTTTATTTCTCTTGCAACTTCAGAAATTCAATGTTAAGACATGAGAAGGGAAATATTGGCTCTGTAGTGTTTACCATGCTAGGAGAGAATTTACATGAGATTTAATGTGTTTTCTTGATTTAAGAGTAACATTAACGTTCGGAAAACATTAGACAGAAATGTTTTTTATAAGCTTTATTAAGGGCAACTTGGTTATTCAGTAAGCAATATTCTACGTTGGACTTGTGATACAATGAGGCATAAATATTGGAATAATTTTAATTCCATGTATCACAAAGTGAGGTGACAAGGAAGATAAATGGTGTTACAGCTTTTTTCGTACAGGAACATTTTGCTAATGCATTTTAATTACTACTTTTAATTCAATGTAATTAAAAAATGTCGATCAGTAGATTGTGTAAGCAGGCAAACATTGTGTAGGAAACACTATTTTGATTTTTATTAAAACAAACAGATGTGACATTTTTTTTAAGATAGTGCAATTGGAATACATTGTTTTTGGAAATAAATGTTTTGCTCTGCACCATTTTTTTCCTTTTGTTTTATGGCTTTGCCAAATGTGAATAATGAATGTTTCATGGCTAACTCAATAAAAGTTAACTTTGTGTGCTTGTGATGGGCACAGGGGGTACACTGAAAAGGGCATGGGGTAATGTTGAAATTTATTGTATGAGTGACCCCTGCTGGTATAATAATATAAATTATTAATACTGCATAAAAACAGAAATTGCATTTTTCCCATAATGTTTACAGTTCTTTAATTGTAATGCCTCCAATAAAGGTCTGATTCGATTTGCGACATCAACTGTTTGCACAATTACTAACTAGCTGTAAGGAACTATGAGTTGTCTGAGATGCTAAAGTACTGAAAGACACAATGCTGGAAGACATGAGGGGCTTCAAGATGCACAATAGATATTCAATAACAAGTAAAGGAAAGCAGGGTTGTACAGGGTTGGTTCTGAGGAATATTTGGCTGCCATCAAAGCGTAAAACATAAAAGAATGAGCCATAAAAGAAGCAGATGGATCCAATGAGAAACAAAGCATAAACCTGGATACCCTTGGTAACCCTAGTTAAATGGTAAAAGAGAACAGAAAGAGAGGCAGTGTTAAACCAGGGATATTGATAACGTAACCTATGGAAGAAAAGCATGGCATTTTTAGAGCTCATAATATTTTGAAGAGCCATTAAAATAGTAAAGATCTTTTGCTGTAATGGTGTTCAACTGTGGAAAATAAGGGCACTTATACTTTGCTTCAGTAACGATGATCTGTAACCTTTGTTTTTGCTTTCTCCTTGGTCCTCTGTCAGTTAGTTGGGATTTTCACCCAGTCTTCACATCGTTTGTGATGCGTTATTCATGTAGGTGTTGAAACAGCCTTTACCAGGTTACGGAAGGTCGTGTCCTAGAATCCTCCTGTCAATTGATTGTATCTTACACCATAATGAAGCATCTTTCCCCAGCTGTCATTGATATTTATTGATATTGGCTGGGCAGTGTTCACAATTAAATTTGTCCAAAGCATCTGGCATCTTTATTCATCTTCCTCCGATATTGCCCTCGTCTTGGTTGTGCTGGCAACTTCTTACTACTTTTGGAATAAATACAATCTGCGATTCTCATTGAATGCAGACTGGTATTGCTGGCCTGTATTATTGATCACTTGCCAGTTTGTTTGCGTTCACATTTACTTGTGTCATTTCTTGCTGGTAACTGGGGTATAATGATCATCCCCTGGTGTCTCACACAGCGGGCATTAGAAGACATTGTTGCCAAACATCTTATCCTATCTGTTAAATCAATTTTATCACAGATGGGATTTGGGAGGCAATAGTATCAATGGTGTTTGATCTCCACCAGAAGTAGTTTTAATGTCCCTGGTGTGAAACATCCTTCAGTTCAGCATGTTTACTGTAAAAAGAAATCACTTGGTCAATAAGGTCCCATTGTACCAAGCCTATTATGACAAAGACAATATCTGTCTTTCGAACAAAGACCAAACCTGACTAAAAGCTAATAATATTCACACTTCATACCTCGTGTGTGTTTTCTATGTATGATGGTTCTTGATAAGACTCTGATTCTCACAATGCAGTTTCTGTTTTGTATATGTGACATCTGCATTGCGTTATGCATAACTATATGCATTGCTCAAATTTTTTTCTCAAACATTTTAACTTGCAACATATATACTGAATTGCTAATGTATGCAAGATTTGGCATGGTGTTAAAGAGTAAAATCACAATGGGAAATAAAGAACTACAAAATGTAAGTTTGAGGAGAGGGGGCAGCTGATAGAACAATCCTGTTTAAATGATGGGTGTTGGAGTGAAGATTGCAACCTTCACATGGTCCACCCTGTTTCGACGAATGCAATCAACCCGGCGTGCACAATCAAATAAGATCAAATAGAACAAGTTGTCCTACAACTTTAGGCTGTGCATGCCATATGCAAGAAGAAGAAGAAGAGTGAATGTGCCACTTACAGAAACCAACCGCAGATAAAATTTGATAGCAATCAATTTGATTCAGTATAAAAATAATAAAGATTAAACAGCAGAAGCAGCACGCCATAGTCTGGTCTCTGTTCCACAAAGTGAAGGTGATGTAAACCAAGACTGAAGAGCAGGAAACTATCAGCTAAATGGATGGTCCATGTTTCATGGGGACAGACCAACAGAGAAGCCAATGATACACTCCACCTCATGTCAAGTAAAGACTGTGAAGATGCAGCAAATGAGACCAGAAAATATTCAACTGTAGCGCTGAATACTTGCACAGCTGAATTAGCAGTCTCTAGTACCCGCACTGTATAAGTGGGGGATTTCCTGGTTATATATCTGTCCAAAAACGAATCAAAACAAAACCAGTCTGATTAATTACATCTAGTTAGCCTACTCTCACTATCACATAAGTAATAGGAACTGTTATCAACAGTGCTATAAGGCCAAGATCCTATAATGTTTGCCTTGGTTCTAAACTGGGCCAGAAAGCTGAATTCTAGTAATGAAGTTTGAGTGGCTTCACTGAGCTCACTTGGCATCATAAGCCTCTCATAATCAAGAGGGAAAAACATCCAGTGGTTTGAGTTAAATCTTGATCAAAAGAAGATAAATGTATTTATTGGAGACAGATCATCACATCCTCCAGACCCAGCCATCTCCACCACCTCCATCAATAAACATCTCTCCGTAATTCAAAAGTGTGGACCCTCACTGATGCTTGCACAATATTCAATTTCACTTCTCAAACATTGAAACAATCTTGAACATTGACTAAAGAGCAGCAAGAGTTATTTTCTTTAGGCAAGTGCCATGCACAAACCTTCTCATTAGGAGATAATCAGACCACCATGACATTCAATCGAATTAGTTTAGTTTATGTTGGTTTCGAGATACAGTGCGGAAACAGGTCCTTCGGCCCACCGAGTCCATGCCAAACACTAGTTCTATGTCTTATAAACTAGAGGCTTTTGTTTTTACAGAAGCCAATTAACCGGCAGACCAGCATATCTTTGGAATGTGGGAGGAAAAGGGAGCAGCCGGAGAAACCATGTGGTCACAGGGAGAACGCACAAACTCCGCACAGACAGCACCCGTAGTCAGGATCGAACCAGGGTCTCTGATGCTGTGAGGCAGCAGCTCTACCACAGCATGCTCGTTACCGTTAACCTTTCTTCTACCATCGACTACCAGGGTGAAGTTGACATCGAGCAGGCACTTAACTGAACCATCCACATAAATACTGTGACTATAAAAGTTAGTCAGAGTCTGGGCTTACTGCAATAAGTGACTCACCTCATGACACCCGAAAGGATTTCCACCGTCTACAAGGCACGTCAGGATTGTGATGGAATGGTCTTGGTTTCACTGGCTGAGTTTGCTCCTACAAATCTCGTGTGGCATGACACCACTTAGGACAAAAGAGCCCATTTAATTGACAATCCACCTGACATCCTACATATTCCCTTCCTCCATCACCAGAGAACTATGGTCAGAGTGCATGTCATCACACCTCATCATCCTTCATATTTTTGTGGCAGTTTGGATCAAATATCACATTCATAAAATAGCAAAAGAATGAACACTACAGAGCCGAAAAAAAATCAATAAGGGAGCAATAAGCAAGATTGGAAATTGCCAATGAGAAAGTCAATGGGCATGCAGGTACCAATAGCAGGGACCACAAAGAAAACCAGCACAATATCTCCAAATATTGTCTTTAATTTTACTTACTTGAAATCTTGCTTTATTGTTATTGCTGGATTACATTTTCAAGTAATAATTGCATCTTAAAATGTGTAAAGTATGAGGAGTTGTGAAGCTGTTCGTAGATTCAATATTGTTTGTATTGCCAAAGACAGCATGTGCATATTTGTGGCTTGTTGGAGGACTTAAGGGGCTGTCCCACTGCGGCGACATAATTTGCAAGTCTAGAAGAGTTTGCGCTTGACTCAAACTCGCAGCATGGTCGACACATGGTCCTAGGAGGTCACTGGAACTCTCCTTCATTCTCGAGAGAAGTTCCCGCATACTCGCGGCCTCAGTTTGGTCAAAGAAAAATTTTCAGCATGCTGGAAAAGTTTCCGTGAGTAAAAATTGGTCGGCATGGTTCTTTTGAACTCGTAGTGCAGTGGAGTGGGGTCGCTAGGTAGTCGAGGTAGCTGTAGGCAATCTCCTTTGCTGACCAGGCATTTTAATTGGCTCATTGGAGTTTTCAGAACCAAGGAAAACTGACCGGTAATGTTAAATGCTAAACTTTATTATGTTGTCTGTCTTTTTTAAAGTGTCTCCACTCCCTCTCCCCACCTTCTCCCTCCTACTCTCCCCTTCTCTTCCCTTCTCTCTCCCTCCCACCCCCCACCCACCCCCCCCCCCCCCCCCCCCTGCGCTCTCTAAAGGACTTACCGTACATTGTGCCAGCCATCTTTTACCTTCCTGTTTATCGCGGGTGTGAATTTCAGACAGGGCTCCACCGCTTTCCCTGGCCCCCACCTTTGCGATATGTTTGTGTGTGTGTGTTGATGGTCGATCCAGCTCGCGGTTTCATCGCTGACGGTCGATCCAGCTCGAGGTTTTTCAGGCGAGTGCCCTCGAGCTTGAAGGTCGAAGACAGTTGGTGAAAAGTTGCGTTTGTGGGACATGTCCAAACTAATATCTGGGTGTTCAAATCAATCTAACATTCATATGTGCCCCATTTAATTGGAGTAGTAAAGATAGCACTGTGAACACCAATGCCCCTGGACAGAATTTGTAACCACAAGTGCCCTTAAAAGGTGTCACCGCTGTTAACGTAACCAATGCCTAATGAAAACAACATTGTTATTTTGCTATTGCAGTCACTGTGCAAGTAGTGTTCTGTAATATCTGCCAACTATAGAAAGCTTTGGATCCACTGCTGGCTATCACACGGTCTGACTCTAAGGCTTCCTAGCCATGGTAAAACCATGGAAGAGAGGAAGGCAGCAGCAGTACATGTTTATGATGGTCCTAAATCCCAGACTTTTTGAATGGACATTTTGGTGAGGAGCAGCCCACAACTCTACTCTTCAGAAGCTACCTCCTCTTCCTGCTGGCAGTCTGATTCCATGTACAGGTAAATCGGAAGGTCTGGAACTAAGTGGCAAATAATAAAATGGTGAGTGTAACCAGTTGAACAATGTGGACTGCAGCCTTTTTAAAACCTGGATATATAATTGATATGTGCCTGGGCAGTTTAAAGATTCAGGGCAGAAACAGGCCCTTTGGCCCACCAAGTCTGCACCAACCAGCGATTCGCGCACATTAACATTATTCTACACACACTAGGAACAATTTACATTTATACCAAGACAATTACCCTGCAAACCTGTACGTCTTTGAAGTGCGGGAGGAAACCTTGGAGCAAAGCCATGCGGTTCATGGGCAGAACATACAAACTCCGTGCAGACAACACCCATAGTCGGGATCAAACCCAGGTCTCTGGTGCTGCAAGCGTTGTAAGGTAGTAACTCTACCGCTGCACCACCATGCCGCCCCATCTAAATGGGTCAAATCTAGCTTTGCAAAATCTCAATGCAATTGCTCAGAATTTTATCATAATAAAGGGAAGCAGAGAAGGGGACAAATTACAAGAGTCTCATGTATTAAATGGGTTAAATAGAAGTGGATTAGCAGAACTTCTGAAAAATCAGTAACTCTGAACACCTTATCTCCCTGACTGAGGCAGGGCATATGGTTGTGGAAAAGGCATAAGGAATGTACTACAATAAATGAGGGAAATTACTGAATAGGTCATCTAGAGACAATTGACAAAGAAACAATAATGATTCAGGATGAAGACCCTTGGGTCATAGACCCAAAATGTTTCCTCTGTTTCTCTTTCCAGAGATGTTGTCTGCCCTGCTGAGAGTTTCCATCATTTTCCAGTCTTAGTTCAGATTTTGAGCATTTGCAGTGTTTTTGATTTTAGATATAACTTACTGTCCAATAAAACACAGGAGAAGCACCACGATCAAATGACCAGTGATATCTGCATTATTTGTAATAAGGAAGAGTGATCTGGACAATTTGATATTGCAAACATCCCATGTGAATTAAGCACTCTATTTCATTCAGTAGAAGTAGCTTTTGCTTGCAGTGATGCAGTGTTCTGTTTTGTATCGATAGCAGCCAATGATTTTGGGCTTCAGAACCTCAGTGTAATGCAGAATGATTAATTTCAAAATTGATAATTATGGAAATCTCACAGTTTCCTTTCAACTTCATCATTATTTCACAAAACAATAATTATCCTGAATAAAGCTTAGCTCTAAAGATTGTGGATGACTCGATGCCCCCTTTGAAATACAACAGATACAGCTAGTCTATTAAGTAGATTACTAGGGGCCACTTTGGACCATTGCTATTTTCTGTAATTAGTTGGTGATGTTTTCAATAATTATGGAAATGTGCTGCAGCTGGAATATACAGTATTTATAGCATTCCAGCTCCTGAAACAAAAAAACTGACATACAGGATATCTTTTTGACAGTGCCATACATCAATATTTTCATTGTCATAGTAAATATTGCAGGATTACAGACATGCATTGAAGAAAAATTTAATGTTTTGCAAAGAAACCATATATACTCATTCTGAGTAATTTGTTAATACCTATATCATCTTACATGTACACTTTGATGGAATCCAAATATTACTTGGCTGAGGTACTTTCGGAGAAGAACTGGTTTCGCATTAATCAAAGGCAGCAGAAAGTTCCGTCCCAGAATGTACGATTGCCAAAATGAAGCTTTGAACATTAGTTACATTTAGAGACTTTCATTTGAACTTGTGAGCTCCAAAGGTCTTGTGCCTTACTTTGCCATTAGAAGTGTATTGTTCTGGGTTTCTAGCCATTAATATAGGTCAAGCTCTAGCCAGGAATTGGGATTATATGTGTGTACCACAGCCACCATGTGTAGTATTAACACCAAAACTGGTCCTGTCTGACTAATCCTTTGATTACAATCCTTTGATATTGTAACAAGTTGAGGAAAATTGACAATCCAGTGTGAAGAAAATATTGCATAAGAAGGAACTCTATTTCAACTCTATTATCCATTCTCTAATATCTCAATGGGGTTAGGTTATGTAAGGGGGAGGTACAGCGGGACCTGGGTGTCCTTGTACACCGGTCACTGAAAGTTGGCGTACAGGTACAGCAGGCAGTGAAGAAAGCTAATGGAATGTTGGCTTTCATAACAAGAGGATTTCAGTATAGGAGCAAAGAGGTTCTTCTGCAGTTGTATAGGGCTCTGGTGGGACCACATCTGGAGTATTGTGTACAGTTTTGGTCTCCTAAATTCAGGAAGGACATCCTTGTGATTGAGGCAGTGCAGTGTAAGTTCACGAGATTGATCCCTGGGATGGCGGGACTGTCATATGAGGAAAGATTGAAAAGACTAGGCTTGTATTCACTGGAGTTTAAAAGGATGAGGGGGAATCTTATAGAAACATATACAATTATAAAAGTGCTGGACAAGGACAAGTACTGGAAAAATGTTCCCAATGTTGGGTGAGTCCAGAACCAGGGGCCACTGTCTTAGAATAAAGGGGAGGTCATTTAAGACTGAGGTGAGAAAAAACTTTTTTACCCAGAGAGTTGTGAATTTATGGAATTCCCTGCCACATAGGGCAGTGCAGGCCAAATCACTGGATGGATTTAAGAGAGAGTTGGATAGAGCTCTAGGGGCTAGTGGAGTCAAGGGATATGGGGAGAAGGTAGGCACAGGTTATTGATAGAGGACAATCAGCCATGATCACAATGAATGGTGGTGTTGGCTCGAAGGGCCGAATGGCCTCCTCCTGCACCTATATTCTATGTAACTGCAGATGCTGGTTTAAACTGAAGATAGACGCAAAAAGCTAGAGTAACTCAGCGGGACAGGCAGCATCTTTGGAGAGAAGGAATGGGTGATGTTTCGGATCCAGGTCTCGAACCGAAACGTCACCCATTCCTTCTCTCCAGCAATGATGAAAATATTGTTGGAAATACTCAGCTGTATTTGTGGAGAGAGAAATAGAGTTAACATTTCAGGTCAATTACCTTTCATCTGTGTTTGGTGCTGAATATGTTGAGAAGTGGGGTAAGACATGAGATAGTGAGGGAAACTTTTATTTCCATTCAAATGCGAAAAGAGACACAACATAAAATAGCCCTGCCTCTGAAATGAAGTAAACTCCAGGTCCTTGTGGGAGAATACATAAAGTGGAAAATTCCAACATTTTTTAGAGACTTTCATTGCAAGCAGAGGGAAAAGCGGAATAACCTGTTTAACCATATTTATTTTAACAGTGCATAATATGATTATCAGGTTCATCCTGCTTTGACAGCGATCCACAGCAGTTAAATCAGCCACCTCAGTTTACTTGGTTGGAGGATGGGACAAAAGTCCTTTGAGTATTTGTCAAGATGAAAGACTTTTTATGTGGGTTTTTATGTGGAGGGTGGAGGGGGGATGGGGGAAACTACTTTTCCTAGTCCCTACCTGGTCGGAGAGGTGGCTTTCCCCCGAGCAGCATCTCGACCAGTCCTCGCGGCCTACCATTGGGGTCTGGAGCGGCGTTTTCTGCAGGGACCGGCCAGAACCGTGGCCTCGGCGGTGGCACAGCGCTGGGGCGCTATTGCGGAGCGGGCTATGTCTTGGCCGGGTCGCCGCGCTGGAACTCCGGAATGCTGAGAGCGCTGATGAAACATCGCGACGATGCGGGTTTGTGGAGCGGCCAGCCGCGGGCGGCGGCATTAACTTTAACATCGGGAGCCTGGGATCTCTCGCTGAGATCACCAGTGCGGCCTGTCGCCTTCGGAAGCCGCGGTCTCCGGTAAGGAAGCAGCCGTTCCAGGCATCCCAAGCCGCTGAGTGGGTTCTCCCGACGCCGTATCACCATCGCCCGGCAAGAAGGACCTGAAACATCGGGCCCCGTAGCGGCCACTGCGGAGGCCTCAATAGGCCCCACTATGGGTGGACATAGGATGGGGACTGGACTTTGTGCCTTCCCTCACAGTGGGAACCATTTTGGGGTGATGTTTTGGTGTTTTATGTTACATTTCTTTAAAATAATATGTTGCATTTTTATTAATGTGCTGCAATGGCAACTTGAATTTAACACTAATTGGTGCATGTGACAATAAATGAACCTTTGAACCAGTTTCTTTTGACCAACTATGGCAGGTGGCCTGAACCAAGTTGTACAGACACAAGAGACCGCATATGCTGGAATCTTAAGTAAAAGACAAACTGCTGGAAGAACTCAGGGAGGTCAGACAGCACCTGTGGATGGAAATAGATAGACATCATTGTGGAGCCTTTATGTTATTTGTAGGAAGGAACTGCAGATGCTGGTTTAAAACAAAGATAGACACAAAATGCTGGAGTAACTCACCGGGTCAGACGGCATCTCTGGAGAAAAGGAATAAGCGACATTTCAGGTTGAGATCCTCCTCAGTCGCCCAAAGAGTCGCAAAGTTTTTCTGGTCGTCGCTGAATTTTGAAATGTTCAACATTTTTTGGCGACTGTGGGCTTGACATAGCTTATCTTCTCCTGTCGTAGGTGATGTCGTAGGTTGTCGCCAGGATGAGGTAGGTTGTTGCCAGGTTGTTGCCGGCTGCTGACTTCGGTAAATTCCATTGGCGACTACCTACGTCAACCTACGTCAAACGGCGACAGGTACCGGCAACAGAATTGTCTTCAGTTGTCTTCAGTTGTCGCCGACAGGGTCGTTGCTTGCCGTAGCTTGTCGCGGGTGGACGTAGGTTGACTTTGATTATCATAGGTTGTCGCCTATGTGGTTGTAGGTTGTTGCAGGTGTAGTCATTGGTGGATGTCCTAATGGGTCGCTGGTTGTTGGTAACGATGTCAACTATGTGGTAGGTTGTCGTAGCTTGTTGTAGACATTGTCATAGGGGTCTTGCTACAACTGTGACAGTCGCTGAAAAAATCGCCTAAGTGGGACAGGCCCCTTAATGTTTCAAATGGAAATGTAATTACCAATTTTACAAATGATTTTTGCTATAACAGTTCAAAGCATTGTCCTTTGCTTTATTACGTTGCATGCTATCCAGTCAGCAGAAAGACAATATGCGATTGCAATTGAGCCATTTACTGTTAATGGATACACGATAAGGGAATAACATTTAGTGCAAGGCAAAACCGACAAAGTCTGATCAAAGATAGTCCGAGGGTCACCAATGAGGTAGATTATTTTGTGACACAGTGTGTGTTAACATTTGTGGAAAGGTTGTGGTGATACATAATATATTTGAAAGCATCTCGCTAATCTCTACACTCCTGAATATTTCCAATGCTCTTTACATGAGAGGTTACAGGGCCAGTGAGAAGAACAACATTTTCTTAACAGAACTGGAAAAGAGGATGTTGTCAAAATCACAGGAAAACAATGTAGACCAAAATTATGCTCCTCAATCTTCCCATTGATGCTACCTGACTTACAGAATTTCCAGTATTTTCCATTTTCCAGCGCAAATGTCAAATGTGGGGGGAATATTAATAGATATTGTTCCTCCAGATGTACTATATTTTCTTTGTGGTATCAGACAAAATAGAGGAATTCAGGTTGTAGGATATCTTTCCACCTTCTTCATCAGTTTCAAGATTCAAGAGAGTTTATTGCCGTGTCCCAGATAGGACAATTAAATTCTTGCTATGCTTCAGCACAACAGAATATAGAAGGCATGAATACAGAACAGATCAGTGTGTCCATATACCGTTGTATAAATATATACACATTTGAATAAATAAAACAGATAAAGTGCAAATAAACTGATAATGGGCTATTAATGTTCAGAGTTTTGTTTGAGTTGAGTTCAATAGCCTGATGGCTGTGGGGAAGGAGCTGTTTCTGAACCTGGACGTTGCAGTCTTCAGGCTCCTGAACCTTCTACCTGAAGGTAGTGGGGAGATGAGTGTATGGCCAGGATGATGTGGGTCATTGATGATACTGCCAGCCTTTTTGAGGCAGCGGCTGCGGTAGATCCCCTCGATGGAAGGGACGTCAGAGCCGATGATGGACTGGGCGGTATTTATTACTTTTTGTGGTCTTTTCCGCTCCTGGGCACTCAAGTTGCCAAACCAAGCCACGATGCAAAAGGTCAGGATGCTCTCTACTGTGCACCTGTAGAAGTTAGAGAGAGTCCTCCTTGACATACCGACTCTCCGTAATCTTCTCAGGAAGTAGAAGCGCTGATGTGCTTTCTTAATAATAGCATCAGTGTTCTCGGACCTGGAGAGATTTTCAGAGATGTGGACTCCTAGGAATTTGAAGCTCTTGACCCTTTCCACCAATGACCCATTGATATAAACGGGACTGTGTGTCCCCATCCTACCCCTTCCAAAGTCCACAATCAGTTCCTTGCTTTTGCTGGTGTTGAGGGCCAGGTTATTGTGCTGGCACCATTTGGTCAGTCGGTCGATCTCACTTTTATACTCTGACTCGTCCCCATCTGTGATACGTCCCACAACAGTGGTGTTGTCAGCGAACTGGTTGATGGAGTTCGCATTATGACCGGCTACGCAGTCATGAGTATAGAGTACAGCAGGGGGCTGAGCACGCAGCCTTGAGGTGCTCCCGTGCTGATTGTTATCGAGGATGACACTTTTCCACCAATTCGAACAGTTTGTGGTCTGTGAATGATGAAGTCGAGGATCCGATTGCAGAGGGATGCGCAGAGACCCAGTTCTGAAAGTTGGACAACCTGCTTGGAGGGGATGATTGTGTTAAATGTCGAACTATAATCAATCAATAACAGCCTGACATATGAGGTTTTTGTTGTCCGTGGTCCAGAGCAGAGTGGAGAGCCAGCGAGATCGCATCCAACGTTGATCTGTTGTGGCGGTAAGCGAAATGCAGTGGGTCCAGGTTTTTCTCGAGGTAGGAGTTGATTTACACCATGATCAACCTCTCGAAACACTTCATCACCACCGATGTTAGTGCCACTGGTCGATAGTCGCTGAGGCACGTCACCTTGCTCTTCTTGGGCACTGGTATTATTGATGCCCTTTTAAAGCAGGTGGGAACCTCGGACCTCAGAATTGAGAGGTTGAAAATGTCCGTAAAAACTCCAGCCAGTTGGTCCGCACAGGTTTTTAGAACACGACCCGGTATACCAACAGCCCCAGGCACTTTTCGAGGGTTCACCCCTCTGAAGGATTTTCTGACGCAGGCCACTGTGACTGTGACTGAAATACCATCACAGCGAATGGGGGCTCGAAAAGGCACATCAGTGTTCTCCCTATCAAAGCGTGCGTAAAATGCATTCAGCTCATCAGGGAATGAAAATACGCTGACATTCGAGCTACCTCCGAGCTACCTACGAGCTTTCGCCTTGTAGGAGGTGATTGCATACAGGCCCCGCAACAGTTGCCGAACATCTGTCTCATCCTCCAGCTTGGAGCAGAGTCCCTTTTGGCCTTTTTGATCAGTCTGTGAATGCAGTGATGATGGTGTCTGTCTGTCTGTCTGTCTGTCTGTCTGTCTGTCTGTCTGTCTGTCTGTCTGTCTGTCTGTCTGTCTGTCTGTCTGTCTGTCTGTCTGTCCAATCTATCTATCCCTGTGACTCAAGGCAGAGCAGAATCATTTTCACTTCCACACCTATCAACCTTGTATCTCAGCAAATACATTCCGACCCAACATCTATATAGCAAACTATATGTTTATTAAAACATTGCTCTTGTTGGAAACTACTTGTACACGCTATCCTTTATATCTCATGCATCACAGCAGTGTTAATTCATCATAAACAACACATTGAGTTGTTGGGATGAGGTTACGAAAGGCATTACTTAAATAATGTAAAATGTTAACTCCGATTCTCCTTCCCCTCCACACTGGCTGCCTGACCAGCTGAGAGTCTCCAGAATTGTCTGTTTTTATTTCAGTTTTCCACCATCAGCAGCTTTGTTGATGATAACAACATGTTTGTTCATTTGCTCCTCTGGAACATTACCAAACGTGCAGATTCACTGTCAGGAAAATAAAAAATCTTGAAAATATGGCTGAAACTAGGCGATGCAAACTGAACAAATTTTATCTCAACTCTGCGTGCTTCCTGTTTCAAACCAACAGACCTGATTTTCCTCCTTCTGCTGCACTGAGACATGACTTCTTCAGCCGAAGACCCGCGCTGTTTTTTATTGTACAGTTTCTCGAGCTTCATGAGTTCCACAAGATATGTAGCCAGCTTGAATAATTTAGGGAACAAAGTGGTTTGACTGTCTCAGTTCACCTCTGGATTGGTAGAAATATCGAGGCAGATCCATTCTATCTTAGCCTAAGATTCCTCAGCGGCTTGTCAAAAGCTGCCTGATGATATTCTGGACACAAAACCCTGGGGAACATCAGTGGAGTCTCCTGCACCTTCATTCTTCACAAGCTAACAAAAGATTCTTCAATTCCTCACTTAAATCCATACACTGTTCTGGTTTGATTCTGTTACAAACCTCAAAGTGTAGGATTAAAATTAATGTGCCGTGTTAAGTGTACTAATACATGTAATCTGCATCAATTCTACAAGTATACTTAATTCACCTGAATATAATCTGTCCATAAAGAATCTTTTTATCCCTTTACATTTTTTTTACTGGCACAACAATCAATTTACACTGCACCAGCAAAATCGACACAAATTGCACTCTAATATACACTGACAAAAAGACACACAGTAATGAAGGATGGAGGAAGGAATAAAAAGTAAGAGATCAGTCATTTAAAATTTAGGACACCCTAGAACTGGAAATAAATTCTCAACTATTGTGACTTGATTAAAAATAAAATTAAATAAATTCAGGAGAAGAGAGTGAAGAGGGAATAAGGAACATGTGTATTGTGAAATTGTTATGTTAGTATGATATTTTCAACACCATAGAATGAGATTTCCCTATAAGGTTATTAGCTTGTATTGATTGTGCAATTCCACTAAATGATTAATAATGTTTGGTTTTTAAATAGTTATCAAACTATTCTTTTTTTTTAAAATCAGACGTTAATATGACCAGTGGTAAATACTAATATGTGGAAAAAATTCAGGTATTTAAAATATATATTCTCAGCACAAATGCAACAATATACTGGTTACAAATCCTGGTTGTTTCACCACTGCTGTGAATATGTTTTGCTGAAATATTTCTATCCTCTGCTAAGTTTAGCAAACTGCTATTTTGATTACATTACAACTTTGCGTGCAGGAATACTCAAGGAAATAGACAGCATTAAAAAAAAGAGCAATTATGGATGTAAAACTCTCACACTGCATTCCGACTTAGTGACCCTTCTACTGACCTCTTACAATATGTTTCCACAGGTAATTCCAGCTAATTCTCCAGCCAACTTTAAAAGATTTCCTGTTTGACAGCTAGGCTAAAGGAAGTTTCACATCACTTTTAGTCCAGTCGTTTAACGACATAAAATGCTGGCATTTTGAAACCCGTATAAATTTATACAATGTTTCGTCACCGAACCTCTATGTATTGTGAGATTTGTTTCTGCTGATATCTATATTTTAGCTCCGTGTGGTGTTGATATCTTGTGCGATGAGATATTCAATTTATATTGTTGTTGGAATGTGCGAGTGCGGACTGTGAAACTGATGAATGACCAACCATGTCAGTTTCATAGTCCGGAACCTGGTGCAGCTGGAGAGGAAACTAATGGCTAGCAGCAAGCACCGAGGTCTCTGAGCTAATACCTAGCTCTTCCATTAGAAACTGATAGCAGAGGAAAAAAAAGCAGTTGACTCTTTCCACACCCTGCCAATCTCATTTCAGCGCCCCCGCAGCCGTCACAGTGCCTGATGCCACAGAGGGCACTG